>JAEIFR010000295.1:12377500-12690000 GCA_018904105.1 Zaprionus tsacasi
AGATCTGTTTTAATGCACTTCACCATGTGTTGAGTATAGTGTAAACCGGTAAAATATCAACAAAACAGATTTTGTTAGGCATTGTATATAGAAATATTTAAAGAATACATACTGTCCGATACGAAAAACTAAACACTAAAAATTCATTTTTATTTCTGTATTCCAATTCTATGATTTTGTATAAATAATGTAAATAATGAATGCTAAAAGTCTTTATTTTTTGAGTATATTTTGAATTTTAAAGAATACAGTTGGAAACTATAAAGTGTAGGATTAAATCTTTGAATTATTAGAACTTTACAGCTCTTAGCGATTTCATGCATGAGCATGTCTAGACTCAAGGCTTAGTACTAGTACTAGTTCTACATACAAATAGTTCCTACTTAACTTTTGTAAATTTTTATTTTATTCTCAACAATTTTAAAGTAGCAAGTGTGAATTGCATCAAGACTTCGAGCTTAGGTAGCGATATCAATGTCAAATCATCGCGAATTAAATTGACGCGAATCAACAACAGCAACAAAAATATGAAACAACAACATTAACAAGAAACACTCCATGTATAATAATAAATCGAAAAAAAAACCAAAAACCAGTACAGTTTTATATAGTTTGTTCAATGCTTTTTGCTTCAACACACTCGACATCGATAAACACATGTTATAAACTATCAAACGATGGTCTGTCAAACGTAATTTAGCCCTATTGTAGTCAGCTAATGAATTGTATATAACGCTTCAGCGGCGGCAGCAGGAACTCTGGTCTGCCACCCCCTACAAAATTCACCAGTCTTCTCCCACCCACAATCATGTGTAAATTCGCAAAATACCAATCGAAATGTTGGCATACGCTTTTGCCTTAGATACTTCACTAGTCTCACGAAACACTCAAAGCTGCAGCAACAACAACAACAACAACGCCAATTGAAAAGCGATAAGCAACAACAACATCAACAACAAAACCAACAACAACAACAGCGAACACGAATACTGTACTACAAACACACGTATTTTGTATAGCATACTTTTATGGGCAACTGCAAAGCGTTGCCAATTTGCCAGAGTTGCCACACTCTTTTAACGTACACACACACAAAACTTGCTCATCTACAACAGCAACAACAACAAGAACTGTAGCTATACTTTCAACAACAACAAAAATACACACGATTGATTGATATCGTAATCAATGCTTTTGCTTTTGTTTTTGCCGCCGAGTTGAGCTGCGCGCTTTACGCTCCTATTCTACGCTACGCCACGCTACTCTACTCTACGCTCAA
Organism: Zaprionus tsacasi; assembly: GCA_018904105.1. Lineage (NCBI taxonomy): Eukaryota > Metazoa > Arthropoda > Insecta > Diptera > Drosophilidae > Zaprionus > Zaprionus tsacasi. The sequence continues at coordinate 12,378,780 of JAEIFR010000295.1, forward strand.
CTGTAAACTACAACTTATCTACTACTACTACTATCTGCTACTTATCTACTACTATTACTACTACTATTACTAATACGAGTATACTAGAGATTCTGCTACTGTTGCCAATTTTGAAATAATTTCGTTTTATTCATTTATGTTAGTTTTGTTCCTTCGTTTTTTTTTGGTAATGGGTTTATTTCTCTTTATTGTTTCTCTTCTGTTTCGTTTTCGTCTTTGGTTCTTCTCTGCTCTACTTCTGTTGTACAAAGATTTCAGCTAAGAAAAGCGTTTCGTAAGTCTGTGTGAAGGCCACACGCTGTGTTGAAGTTTACAGCCGTGGTAACCCTGATACACACACACCTACATACACACACACTATCACTCACACACACTCACACACATACACGCATACAGAGAAACTCTGAAAACTTAAATGCAACAATTATACACTACATTCTCTCGCGCTCTCTCTATTTTACTCTCTCTCTTTCTCTCTGTTTGTGGATCTTTCTCTCTCTCACTCTCCGTTATGGGTTCTCTTTACTTTTACGTTATGTTTGTTGTTCTTAATTCTGTACAGATAACGTAGCACTAACAACTGAGATTTTTATTGAATTAAAAAAAAAAAAAACTGAAAAAACCAAAAATCAAAAACGCTTTTGTTGTAAAATACTTTTGAAATATGTACTTGAATTTAAACGTTTGAACGGCTTAGTGAGCATAATTATTTATTATGTATATTTCTCATACTTCCATAATACATACTACATAAGTACATAAGTATTGCCTCTCTTTTTGGAATTGAGCAACAGTTAAGATGAGCACTTGTACCATAAAATAGCAGCTGTTTGCACAACAAAAAACAAACAAAAAAACATAATGTAGAAATCGTTTGATTGATTGCTCTGCAGGTTGTACCACACTGTTGTATTGCCTAACACTAGACTCACACGATTATCGATAATAATTTATATATTTTGTTTTATCGTATTGTATATGGATTGATAGAGGATTGATTTCTGTCTGCATTTATACTAGAAACGGCTAAATTGCTGCGGACTGAGGCAATCGACTGGCAGTTAAGCCTGCTCCAAAAACGTAGCATACTTATTGGCGTAATTGTAAGTGGCGGATCTTAACTGTCGGTGGTTTGTCCTGGTTCACGAAATTTTCTCTTTTGACTTCTGGTTTCCTGGTTTTGTTTGATTTTACTTTTTGGTATATTTTGGCTGTGGTTTGGTTTATTCTTTATTTAATTATTGGTTGCTTCTAATGGATAATTTGGCGCAAATATTTGTACGTATTGTGTATGATGCGATCAAAGGCAACTGGAAGCCAAAATCAAGAAAGAAAAAAACAATAAGAATATTCAAAATTTGAATTCGATTTTGGTTTCTCTTCTTACTTGGAATACATTTTGGTTTGTTGTACCTTAAATGTGTAACTCACAAATGTAACAAATACACACAGAAACACACACACACAGATAAATATACTTACAACAAAAATATACTCACACACACACGAACACATAAGCATAGACACAGTGCGGTGCTGGTCTTACGTTGATGTGCACTCTCATCTGATAACTCTGGTTGCAGTTCCTCAATATGGCCTCGGTGTTCATGAGGATCTTCAATCTGATTTGCATGATGCTCCTGATCGGACACTGGAGCGGTTGTCTGCAGTTCTTAGTGCCAATGTTACAGGGTTTTCCATCAAATTCCTGGGTATCCATCAACGAATTACAGGTAAAAGATATCTCAAAATGTGCTTTAAAAAACTGAGCGTACTAATTGATTGATTGTCTTGCAGGAATCATATTGGCTGGAACAGTATTCATGGGCGTTGTTCAAGGCCATGTCGCATATGCTGTGCATAGGTTATGGCAGGTGAGTGTACCCAATCTCAATATCATTCAAAAACTAAGAATATTCATTAATATACGCCACTTCCCTTGCAGATTTCCACCACAATCACTGACGGACATGTGGCTAACGATGCTGTCGATGATATCGGGCGCCACATGTTATGCATTGTTCCTTGGTCATGCGACCAATCTAATACAGAGCTTGGACTCCAGCAGGCGGCAATATCGTGAGAAGGTCAAACAGGTGGAGGAGTATATGGCCTATCGCAAGTTGCCGCGTGATATGCGTCAACGCATTACGGAATATTTCGAACATCGGTACCAGGGTAAATTCTTCGATGAAGAGTTGATACTTGGCGAGTTGAGCGAGAAATTGCGCGAGGATGTCATCAACTACAATTGCAGGTGGGCGATTTTATACCGTTTTATCTTCAGCAGCCATAACAGCATCAGAGGCATACGTTATATCGTAGTATAGTATCATCGAGCTGAAAGTTTTGGAACTAATCGAAAATCTTAAATCACACAAATTACTTTATATACTCATAGTTTACCACTTTCTTCTGAGACTTATATTATTGCAATTCTATTCACAGATCCCTCGTGGCGTCAGTGCCTTTTTTTGCTAATGCCGATTCGAATTTTGTTTCTGACGTAGTTACCAAACTGAAATACGAAGTTTTCCAACCAGGTAAACATCACTTATTATTCAATACCAATTGAAGTCCTCAAGCTCATAAATGTTATCGATATCTACAGGTGATATTATCATAAAGGAGGGCACGATCGGTACAAAAATGTACTTCATACAGGAGGGCGTTGTGGACATTGTCATGGCCAATGGCGAGGTGAGTATACCAAATCCGTATAAATGAATTCCCTATTAATATCCTGTCGCTCAGGTTGCCACCTCATTATCGGATGGATCTTACTTTGGTGAGATTTGTTTGCTGACCAATGCGCGTCGTGTGGCCAGCGTGCGAGCCGAAACCTATTGCAATCTATTCTCGTTGAGCGTGGATCATTTCAATTGCGTTCTGGATCAGTATCCGTTGATGCGCAAGACCATGGAAACTGTGGCGGCCGAGCGATTGAACAAGATCGGCAAGAATCCAAATATAATGCAACAAAAGGATGAACAGCTAAGCAATCCAGAATCGAATACAATTACGGCGGTGGTCAATGCGTTGGCCGCCGAAGCCGATGACTGCAAAGATGAGTAAGTCACACAGGAGAGTAGGGCAGGACGAAATATCGATGCAACGGTTTAAATATCGATATATCGATATTCTTCAGCCAGCTTAATGCTAACATCGATATTAACATTCTATATTTTGCTTTTATCTGTAGTGACATGGATCTCAAGGAGAATTTACTGCATGGGTCAGAGTCGAGCATTGCTGAGCCGGTGCAAACGATACGCGAGGGTCTGCCGCGGCCGCGCAGTGGCGAGTTTCGTGCTCTCTTCGAAGGCAACACTCCATGACACTGAGGCATCGTTTGCAGCCCTGTTGTCGGCGTTCACAGGGCTACCATTTGAGCGGAGGAAATGCAGCCCTGCGTAACAGCAAACTGAAAGCTGATGGCGAAGTCGATGGCATTGGCGAAGCATAAACAAAAGCAAAAACAGCGACAACAGCAGCAGAAGAAGAAGCAGTAACAAAAAATATAGTAATACACACTCATGCAAGAAAAAAACAACAACAACAACGCAGCATACACTGAAAACATAATATACACGGAACACTCTCTCAGATACATCAACCCACACATACACACACACACATGCGTATGTAATAATTAGAAAAATGAAGAACCCCCTATGAAAATGAATCAATTTACGGTAGTCTACATACATATACATACATATATGCAATTGCGAATTAGTAGAAGAAAAAAAAACAAATGAGAACAACAGCAAAAACAAAAACAACAACAACTAGAACAACATGAGAAAACGAAAAGAGATAGAAAACGTATTACACAACAATGTCCTCAATAATTATTCATAATTTCAGCTCCGCTAACTGTGATGAACTTTAATATAAGAATCGAAAAAAAACACAAAAAAAAAATTTAAAAACAAAAAAAAAGAGTACATGAATAACTTAACGATAAAGAAAATTCAACAACAGCCAGTTAAAGCAGTCACACAGAAACCATAGAGGAAACTGAAAAAAACACACACCCACACACACACACTACTAAGCCACACAGTTACACGCAGTCACACACACATACATACATATATAAGTAGTAAATCTACATATAAGTTTTATGCCCACGATATTGTAACGATAACGAAGTGAATAGACTTTTGAAATTGCTACATACATAGGTGTTAGTCCTATGGACCTACTACATACTACTAAACTCGATCACACACACCCACACAGAAACAGAGACACACACATCTACACACACCTGTAGTTAAACATTGCATAAACTTATGATATAAAGAAAACCGTTACGTTATGCATTCCCAAAAAACAAAAGAAGAAAACAAAAAAAAAATGAAAAGAAATTTACTGCGCGTAGCTATTATGTACTCGAGAGCAACAACAAACAATTATGTATTATTGCGATTATATAGCATATTAAAAAATACGCATTACAAAAAATGAAAACACAACAAACAATGAACAAGAACAACAAACTAAACTAAAACCAATATTATATACATAAATGAAAAAGCAATTTAACGAAATGCATTAGTAGTTGAACTATTAGTTTTTCACTCACTAAAGAAAAAAAAAACAAAAATACACACATACACACACGAAGATACGAACACAACGTAGTAGAGCAGCCTCAAAAAGAAAAACCTCAGGGTGCCGTCGTTTCCAACGGTTACCAAAAGCAGCAACAAAAAAAAAACAAATATATAAAAAAAGTACACCTACATAAGCATTGACTATATACACAACATACATACAACAAGATATATATACAAGAGAAAACACATTAATAGATAATGTTGTCTTTTATAGGGAATTGTTAAGACGATTCAGTTTAACTACATACATACATATATATATTTCTATTTATTGCGAACTATATTTTCCATTTTCTGTTTCGGAACAATACTATTAATTTGCGAGCGCGCACACACACACATAAGTACGTAGTTTGTGTGTCTTTTGTTTCTTCTTATTTCCCCCCACGCATAAATCAAGAGAAAGACAACAATTTGTTTGAAGATTTATGTAACTTAGTATTTTATTATACGTAAACTAATAAAAGAATGCAGAAGGACAGCGTTTGCCTTAACATAACACAAACTAAATTGTTTCCTTTGCTAAATAATATATATACCCAAGTACATGGATATGATAATTCTATAATGTTGTGATCCTATGGATTATAGCTGCGGCGGACCCAGCCGGACTCGATCAGAGCTATGTTCACGTTTTGAACGGTCGATTCGGCATCGGTGTCAACCAGCACCATGTATAAAATATTATCCTGGAATATACATTTATATTAAGCAGATCTGTACTATATTTACACATCATTTTTAACGCACCGTATCTCCGATTTTTTCAATTTTAGCAAAGAGTCTGCGATACGAAACCAGCTCATAAAAATAGTTACTGGCGTTGGCCGAAAACTGAGTACCCTGTCGGGGCGTGACACAGGCCAATCGTCCTCGCCAGCATTGCGGTGGTAAGGTGGAAAAATCCTTACACATATACTTTAAATTACTATGGCAAACCCAGGTCCGCTCTCCCGTGTCGATAAGTTCCACCTGATGCAGAGATTCTCATTTCATATCAATAATACACGCCAAGATTTCAAATATTACTCACCTCAATGTTATTGCGATTGCCAGCTTTCATATCTAGCACCTTGACACGCTGCCACATGGCATCGTTCGAGTATATGACGCCTAAGTGACCGGGCATTATAAGAAACAGCGGTATGGTATATCTTTTGTTATCGATGTTTTGGTAAAAGCGTCTGTAAAGAGACTAGTTGGAGACATTTATGTTATATTTGAATATTCCAAAACTTACTGCATGTTGGTGGACATAGCTTTATACTCTTCATGCTGGTCGTCATGTATCCAAAAGCAGAATTTGTGTGGACTCGAGACCTACATAGACGAAATATAGATCTTAAGTAGATTAGCTCACAAGAATGTTTAAATTGTAAGCTACCATCACAAGCTGCACCTCGATGCAATCGTGTAACTTGACTTTCTGGTTAATATCTCCAATGGGTAACTGCTGATCGAATTGAACTACGTCCTTGGGATACTCGGTATTCAGAACACGTTCGTCCTGGAATGTACTTGTCATTTAATTGTTTTAGCAATTCTTTTAGTATTGTCTTACTACAGCATAGGCAGGAATAGCCTCTGCATCACTGCCCTCCTCTGATGAAAGATATTCGATGGCGGGCTGCCTATACTGAGCCAACTTCTCGTCGGCTTTTATCTTTGTGTCCACGTTAATTAATACATTCTTGGTTGAATTCTTATTCACCACTTGATCGTCCTAAATAGATGCAAGATCATATAATTAAAGGAGCTATGATAAAATAAAAGTTAACACGTGCCACATCATACGGAATAGAATCTTTGTCGCAACCTTCGTCTGATGAAATATATATAACCGGCTGATCAGTTTCTGGTTCTTTGCACTCATTGGATATGTGAACGTCATCTTTCTCAGCCTTTGTTGAACTATCCTGGACTCTATTTGTGCCAATTGGTTGATCTGGAACATAAACTTCGAAACTGTCCACAGAAGATTCATCGTCGACGGGAGCTATTTTTAGTTTATTTAGTGATTTTGTTATTGAAACTTCATCATTCCTTCCATGTACGCCCTGTTGTCCATTATGCATGACTGAATAATTATTATTATTGTTATTGAGTCGGTGATTTTCATTAACAAATACAAGTTCAGATCTTTCGGAGGGATATGCAAATCTGGGCTTGTATCCCCTTCGGTTTCTATTTTTATTGCTTGGTCGCTTTTGAGACTGCACCAAATTCTGAATGTGTGCAGTCTTCGCGTGTATCTGGGCTTTAACCTCGGCCATAGGTCCATATCCAAACACCTGATAAATACAGTAGTCTGTAGTAGTTATTTAAATCTATTGAGGTCTTACCATTATAGTATCTGGAATGGAACGCAAAAATGAATCGATGTCTTTGAACCCAAGCTTTATAAACGGCACAACAGTGCCTTCTTCGTTAGCGTAGTCCCTTCTTAACCGTTCAACAGTCATGCGATCAGGCGTCGATACAACCAATGAGTGTATGACTTTCTTAACGTAACTCAATAAGCCCTGGCTCTCCATTTTTAAATGTATTCAAGTCTAGAGTCCAATCAAATTTAATGCCGATAAAAAACTTAGCGCGTGCTTGAAGTTGGTTGCGATTGCGTTAGTTGATCGTGTGACTAGCATAAAAAGCAAGTGTGATAATGAAAACAAACATGTAAACAGATTATTTTTCATTTGAATAAGATGTTTTAAAATTAGTTACTTCGAGTTTAGTTTAGTTTAACTTAATTTCCCATAATTAAAAAATAACTTTTTCTTCAAATAAGTAAATATCGTTTATGTTTTTTTTTTAATAATGATATATGGTTTTATCCAAGGAAAAAAATTAATTTTAAATTAAATTAATAACAACGACGAATTTAACCTAAGAAATATAAGAAAAATCACATTTTTTAATAAATTTATTCAATTATATTTATATTATCGATAACTCACGTTAGTTATCGACAACTGGTTCGCAAATTGGTAGCACTGCAAATGAACCAAAATAAATTCATTTTTTGAAACAGGTGGCAGCGCCGCTGGTTCCAACGCGTTCTCCAATTAAGTTGGCTGCGGTTCGGTAACCGAACCAGCTCTTTCTTTTTACTTCCTTTCGGTTCCGAATAAGCAGCAAAATGTCGAAGAGAGGTATTTTTCAATAAATTAAATCCGAATTAATCGTGTAAAATACGACAAATCTATGATAAATTACTACGCAACAGTGAAGTGCTTGATACAAATGATCAGTTTAATTAATTATTTGTGTTTTTCGTTATTTAGGACGTGGTGGTACCGCGGGAGGCAAATTCCGCATCTCGCTGGGTTTGCCCGTAGGCGCTGTGATGAACTGCGCTGACAACACAGGTAATGCGCAAAAAATATCAAGCAAACAATGTAAAACAGTGCTAAATAAGTGTAAAACGCATATTTTTAGGTGCCAAGAACCTGTACGTTATTGCTGTGCACGGCATTCGTGGTCGTCTGAACCGTCTGCCCGCCGCTGGTGTTGGTGACATGTTTGTTGCCACTGTCAAGAAGGGCAAGCCTGAGCTGAGAAAGAAGGTAAGTGTGTTGCCAAGGCAAGAGGAGCAAAGTGAAGAGCGCAAATGGTACCGTCGTGCATAATTTGCTGTGAATATTAAAAGGCAGATTGAAAAATTAACAACTAAAACAACAACAATCACAAGCAAATGATGTCGAATGTGCTCAAAACGTACTAATTTTGCCCACTTCTCCCACATTTCATTGTTTGCGCTTCAGAGAACTGCAATTGGTATTATGTTTTCCTAGGAGAATAACTGATACACAAGTTTGCAGATAGAATTTCCACTAATTGCAAATCTCTGGCGCGCTTTAAGTGTTTATCACATTTGTTATTAACGCATGTTCTCTTCTGCTTCTTTTTGTAGGTTATGCCTGCCGTGGTGATTCGGCAGCGCAAACCATTCAGAAGGAGGGACGGTGTTTTTATATACTTTGAGGATAATGCGGGGGTCATTGTGAATAACAAGGGCGAAATGAAGGGCTCGGCCATAACCGGGCCCGTTGCCAAGGAATGCGCTGATCTGTGGCCCCGTATCGCATCGAATGCTGGCTCTATAGCCTAATCAAATTCCTTTTCAAGAAAAATAAACCCAATAACGGAACAACAGATGTTATTAAAGTAGAACTGACTCTAGAAGATTGTTTTATTTATCATGTTATGACGTGTGTGTCAACAAGTAGTGAGTGGATGGATGCCTTATGCCTTGGGCGCCTCGGTGCGTAGCGTTGGCTTCGGTCGTGTCACCTCCATCGATATCTTGCCATTGGCACCCTTGAAGAGCGCATAGCACACCTGGAACGTGCAGCCCTCTAATGCGTCGCCGTTAAATTTGGTTATGATGTCGCCGCGTTGCAGCTTGCTATCGATTTCCGGATACTGTCCTTGAACCTGTTTCAAGTGGAGTGTGGAATATTGTAAGAATTTTTCATCTGGACACATATGATGTATCTACGTACGATATCGGAGATGGTGCAGCCACGTTCGTTGGGTGCCAGGGATAGGCCCAGTTCCTTGCCGCTTTTCTTCATGAACTCCACGTTGAACTTCTCAAGCTCGGGCGGATCGGCGCGATAAACGGTAAAGTTGACAGATTTTTCGTAGGTCACGTGGAACAGCTGATGTACCTTCAACGTGGTCAGACTCTCGCAGTGCACTGGCGCCCCGTTGATGTCGCAAATATGGTCGAAGATCTTCAGGCGATTGTCCTTGGCCAGTGCGCCCTCGGGATAGATGTGTGTAATGACACAACCAGTCTGCCGGCGGGAGAATAATAAATATATATAGATGGAGCACATGTTGAGAGTCACCCATACGCACCTTGACGTGGTTGTTCTTGCCGCCAGTCACAATGACGCCCAACGGTTTCTTCTCAATCTTCACTTCGATGAGTATCTTTTTGTTTGGCTTTATTTCGGCTGTTGCGGGTTCCTGTGGCTTCTCCTCCTCCTTTTTGGCCTCTACAGAAGCGTGAAACCAGTTATAAGGGGAAACGTATGGCTAAACCAAACGAGACTTACCCTCTTTCTTCTTCTCTTCCGCCTCGCGCTCGGTACGTATAGACTCCTCGCTCTTGAGTGTGAGCAGAATCATGGTCACTACGCCCTCGGCACGCTTCAGCAGTCCCGTTGCCTGAGAAGATGTTGGTTGGTATTAAATCCAATTGGAATAACAACAGACTTACCTCATCGTAGTTGGACTCTAGGGTTACATCCTGATTGATGGCCAGCACCATGTCACCCACTTTGACTCCCGCCTGTCGATGCATTAGGGGATTAACCAAGTTAACAAGAAAATGACCAACTTACCGCCTCTGCATTGGAGCCCTCGCGCAGATCAGAGACAAAGATGCCGTTGCCCACCTCCACGTGCTTGCCATAGATGACCATTATACCCAGGAAGCCCTCCTTGCGCACTTGCACTGTGCGCGCCTTAGGGAACTGGTCGAAGATGAACTTGGTCTGCAAGCAGAGAAGGATTTGAGCCACTGGACGGGGAATCGTATTACTCGTAACTTGCCTCATCCGTTGATGTTGGGAACTTCTTGATGGGCTTCACGCACATGCCCTCATCGTTGGGTTTGCGGCGTGAGGTGATTAGCACCAGCTTCTCGCCATCGATGTTCTTGAATACGGCGGAGGCATTTAAATGGCAGCGATTCTTGAGCACATTGCCATTGACCTCGACTATCTCATCGCCCGGTTTGATATCCACGCTGGCCAGTGTGCCATTGGGATCCACTCCGGCCACAAAGCAGGCCATCTTCTGTCGATCCTTGTGCCCGGCCAGCGCAATGCCCAGCGGCATGTTGCCCTGTCGCTGCACCTCGATACGTCGCAGATCTTTCATCATGTTATATCGCTTATTGATCTTGGCCATCGTGTAGCCGAACTCATCCTCCTGCTCCTTGTCCCGATCTTTTTCCTGCTTGTTCAGCTTGCAATTGCCAGCAGATGCACGATCGATCTGAGAGGGAGAGAGATCAGTTAACTGGCGAAGGATTCTAACTACAAACTGCTGCCTACCTCGCAGCCCGCCTCGGTGCGTATGCGTCCGGTCATGTCGCGCGTATCCTCGTCATCCTCATCCTGCATGTAGTTGCTGGGCGCATGTTTGTTACGCGAGGAGGCCGAGAAGGTTGTATTCCGCTTGGGTTCGTTGCGCACCGTGGGCTGTCTAGTCATCGTGTTGTTGTTATTATTATTGTTGTTGGGGGTTTGCTCTGTGGGAAACCAAGCGTATGTCAGACGTTCTTCCCGATCAATGTCCCTCATCTTACCTTGATTAAACTTATTCTTGGCCTGCATGTAGCCATTGCTGCGTGGATCGTTCTTGTTGCTCTCTTCACTCTTGTCGAACGTCTGTATCTCCAGTTCAATCTTGAAGTCCGCCTCCTTGATGAGATCAATGACCGCCTGCTCCGTGGAATGCCGCACATCTTTGCCGTTCAATGAGAGAATGCGATCACCAACCTGAGAGAGCAAGAGGTGACTCTGAGAGATCTCCCATATTGGTTTCAGCTTCAGCTCACCTTCAGTTTGCCACACAGATGCGCAGGACTATCCGGCACAATGCCTTTAATAAAGATGCCTGTGGTCTTCGTATTGGGCGAATCCTTAACCTCGCCACGCACTATACAAATGCCAAAAGATTTCTTGCCCGTTTTATCCAGAGTCACCATGTGAATGTGCTCTGCAGGACGATAAAAAGTAAAGTAAAGAGTGTGCAACAGAGAAAGAGAAACTATGAGGATTATCACATTATGTTAGGTGGTTTTCAGCATTAAAGTCTTTCGTAAGTTTTGCACAATATTTACAGATTATAGCTATTCCATAATGAAAATGGCAACAAATGTTGGCACTGCGTGATATTTTAATTGTTTTTCAATCGATTATAAAAATATTTAATTAAAAACTGGTAACTGTGCTAAACTTTTTATATAATCAGTTAGGGGGCTGTTCAAGTATTACGTAAGCATATTTGTTACACTTATTTATACCTCCGCAATCGATGAAAACTAAACGCAGGCGATTTTGAAAAAAAATTTTCGAAAAAATTCACAAATTCACAAAAAATAAATTTTTTTTTGGTTTTGTTTAAGTTGCAAAAGCTATTAAGCAGTTCTATTCTATAACTAAAACCATGAATAAAATGCTTTACCCGAATAAAATCGATTGATTTTTAAGAAAGTTATGAGGTGAAGAAAGATAGGATACTGGTCGTGTCGAGGGTCACACATGTCAAATTTTTAGTCGACTTTGACATGATTTTTGGCCAAAAATTAAGTATCATCTAAAGCAATTTTAAACACTTGTTTTATACTAATTTTGACCTCCGCAATCCATTAAAAGTGAAAGCAGTCGATTTTAAAATTTGAAAAAAAAATTTTCTGAAAAATTCACAGGGGGGACCCTTACTCATAATCACAAAAATTAAAAAATTTTACATTCTTTAAATTGCAAAAACTATTAAGCCATTCTATTCTATAACTAAAACCATGAATAAAATGCTTTACCCGAATAAAATCGATTGATTTTTAAGAAAGTTATGAGGTGAGGAAAGATAGGATACTGGTCCTGTCGAGGGTCACACATGTCAAATTTTTAGTCGACTTTGACATGATTTTTGGCCAAAAATTAAGTATCATCTAAAGCAATTTTAAACACTTGTTTTATACTAATTTTGACCTCCGCAATCCATTAAAAGTGAAAGCAGTCGATTTTAAAATTTGAAAAAAAAAAATTTTCTGAAAAATTCACAGGGGGGACCCTTACTCATAATCACAAAAATTAAAAAATTTTACATTCTTTAAATTGCAAAAACTATTAAGCCATTCTATTCTATAACTAAAACCATGAATAAAATGCTTTACCCGAATAAAATCGATTGATTTTTAAGAAAGTTATGAGGTGAGGAAAGATAGGATACTGGTCCTGTCGAGGGTCACACATGTCAAATTTTTAGTCGACTTTGACATGATTTTTGGCCAAAAATTAAGTATCATCTAAAGCAATTTTAAACACTTGTTTTATACTAATTTTGACCTCCGCAATCCATTAAAAGTGAAAGCAAGGGATTTTAAATTTTGAAAAAAAAATTTTCTGAAATTTTCACAGGGGGGACCCTTACTCACATACAATTTTCAAACAGATCGTATGAAATGTTTGCTCACATTAATCCAGCACTCTCGCGATACTATTGAATATTTTATTAAAAACCATCGAAACTATTTCCAACCATCGATTGTTTCCCAGCATTACTCGCTATAATATCCCAACGAAACAATACACTGTCAGAAAATATAAACAATTGAATAGCGCTCGGTAATTCCCCTAAACGTATGCATTATATGCAGGAATCCCCGAAAATCCATTTCGTTTTCAAGTATAGACAATGTGAGGGTTGTCATTGGTTAAAAAAATTAAATAAATACGGATTGACGTAATAATTAACTAGACTCCCCTACCCCCCATGTCATCCATGTGTTTACGCAATACTTGAACGGCCCCTTAGGGCCTGCACTGGAATTATGCACAGAATTTCTTTTTTTTATTTAATTAGTTGAGAACTGCACTCAATGTGATTTTCAATGTCACGTTTCAGATTTTCTTTTTCGTTTGTATAATGCTTTCAGTTGGTTTTATTTAAAAAAACAATTGTTTTATTACTAACCAGGCCCACCGGCGCCGGAATTCCCTTGGAATTGAACCATATTTATTCGGTTTTATTATTTAATTATTTTATTTGTTTTTTGCGTTTCACAGATTTACAGATCTTATGCTAAGCATTAAGCAGAGTTCTCGTTTTCAGTTTTTAGCTGTGAGCCCATTGAAAATCGCGCCTAAACTGATTTTACAATTAGCTGTCTGGCATTCTTGCTAACTGACTTAGTGGTCATTCTATTTTGAGTCTGATTTTCGTATCGATTGCACTGTGCAGCAAGGTCTCGGGGTAGAAAGAAACAGAGAAAAAGCAGGTGTAAAATAAAAGAAAATTCATTATTTAAATAAGAGAGATTTCTGTTCTGTTTCAGCAGGAAGTTGCTGTAGCATAGTTTTAATTAATGCTTTTTAATATAGAAACTTGTTAGCGATATATACTATACTCTATACTCGTCTACTCGTGTTGAAACCCTTAGCTTGTAGCGCAGTGTTATCGATTTGCCAGCGCAAATTCACATTGGCTTCAATTGCATTGAGTAACTTTCGCTGTTTGCAGCGGCAACTTGCCATTTATGACGTAACACACACACACATAAATACACACAACAGTCATAACATTCAGACCACAGACACACACACACACACACTCGCCGGCATCTTTATTGGCCACATTACAATATTAATTTGTTTGTGCGATTTACACTCAAGAAAACTCAACACTCCGCCGCCGTGGGAAGCCCCTCAAGTGCCCTGGCCAAATGCCCATCGATTTTAGCCGTTTCGGGCAGGTTTAGAGGGAAACTACATATGCTAGAGTCTTGAAAAATTGTTGGGATATGTGTAGGGGCATAATTACGCGGGCACATCAAATGAATTTAATCTGTATGCTAAACTTTAGTGCGTAATCAGGCAGGGGGAGTCTAACTGGGCTACAAAGCTATGCAAACATTTCCATTAAATACTCCAAAGCAGCAGCTGCAGCAGGCGGAGAAATATGAAAATTGTGCGACGCAAAGCGGAGTGAGTAAACAGTGGAGAGAGAGAGAGAGCGAGAGAATTACATACGCAGCAGGGGAGCAGGGGGGACGGCAGTAGGCAGGCCCAGTTGCTCGCTCACGATGTTGGGAAATTAATTTCATAATAAAAAAGCGTAAGGAAACCCATTTGATAAAACAATTTCCTTTTTGCCTGCCAACAGTCATGTTTTGTTAGTAAAGTAAATTCAAAAGAGAACGGCAAAAAGCGAAAAGCGAAAATATGGCAATGAGCTTAACTTTCAGTACAGCACAGCAGCAGCAGCACCGCGCAGCAGCGACGCAAGCAGCAGCGGCAAATGGCGGCCGCCTCAAAGCGTGCGAAATCGTGCATGCTGCGCTGTCGACGTCGCTGAGCTGAGCGCTGATTGGCTCGTCGCTTGCGTGCCTGGCACGCCTTTTGCAATGGCCGCTGTCATAGTGTGCGTGCGTTAGAGAGCGAGAGAGAGAGTGCCTGTGCCAGTGCCTCTCTCTGCAGCAGCATCCTCTCGACTGCTGCGTCGCAGTCGCAGTCGGCGCATGGTTGTTGCGACGATTTAGTTAACTGAAGTGATTTTTGTGCTGTTTGCTGTCACGCACACATACATACACGTGTAGCCACTTACATAAGAGTGATGTGTGTGTGTGTCTCTGTATGTGTGTGGATCCGTTGTTGACTTGTTCTCGTGTTGTACTTACATGCAGTTATATCAAATTGCTAATAATCGTTTAGCAGGCACTTCTGAGTGCGTCCTGGAAATGAATAAAAATTACAGTTTTTGCGCAAAAACACTTGAGCCGCAGCCAGAGCAAAAACCTTGCGCCGCTGCAGCTGCAAATTTGGCAGGGCGAACGTGAATACTCTACCAGAAACCCAATATCAAATTTATATATGTACATTTATCCGCGTTGATATGTTTATAAAGCAAAGATAACTGTTGTTATCTATCATACTTAGCAATTTTTAATAATAATTAATAATATATTTAATATATATCAAAGATAACTGTAGTTATTTATCATACTTAGGAATTAAACTCTCTCTAAATGTTGCAGGGTTGCCAAGGAGCCTCAAAAACTGAACCAAAACACAAGGAATACAGACTTAAATGTTTTTTAATTAAATGTATTATTTAAAAAAATAAAGAAATCAATCAAATGCTATAAGAATCCTAGCTAATAACCCTGAATCCTGCTTTTGCTGTTATTTTAATCATATTTGAGCTGAAATTCCTTGATACTCTCATGATTATCAGTGGCAATCAAGTTGTTTTATTATATTATATTATTATTTTATATTTCACATAGTAAATATACTTATTTATTATATAAAATACTCAAATTTGACCCACAAACCATAAAAGCGAAAAAACTAACGAGATCTTGAAAGTCTTCAATCTTGAAGTAATCTCGCAATTTCGATATGCAAAACACACAAGAACTTTGCACCTACACAAGACTAGAAAAAAAGTAATTCAAAGAGAAATCCATACGCAACAGGCGCATGGACAAGAAGACACACACAAAACAAAAAGAAAAACAAAACAGAACGAAAGGAATCAGTAGGGATAGAGGCGGGATACAAGAAGTTGGGAAGGGGAGGGGACGAGTAGCAGGCGAATATTCTCACGACAGTTGAGGACATTGGCAAACAATTACGCGTACATGTGTACGAGTGCAGAGGGACGGACAAGGACATAAAGGACATGCCCCTTGGTATGGATTATGGATATTTGTGTTTACTACGGATATAATGGGCTCATAACTTTCGACTGCGAACGTGATAGAGCAAATAATGGTGCCCACATAAACGAATGAATCTCCAGCGAGTGTGAGTGTGTGTGTGTGTGTGTGTGTACGCGTACTTTTAGCTGCAACTGTTTGTAATCACAAGTGCATACAAAACGGGAGCGGGCACAGTTTTTGGGCCAACAGGATTATTGTCGACATTAGAACTCAATTTAAATGACAGCGCATAAACAAATAATTGTCCTTTTACAGGGTTGGCCAGGCACGGGAAGGCAGGGGAGGGGAGGGGAGGAGAGATGAGTTGAATCCTCCGCACTCGAAGTTCGCTCGCACGGTAGTAAGTTATTCAAATATTGAGTTTTTCAACTCGCAGCCAGCAACCACCAAGGACGCATACGCATTCGCCGCAGCCCCTGCCCCTGCGCCTCCTGGCACCACCCGCAGCAGGCAGCAGGCGGCAGGCAGCATGTGCGCAGGGTCGCAGCTGCAGAGCCAGGGTCCTCTGCCCAGCTCTGGCTCTGGCTCTGTCAAGTGCGTTCCCTGCTGCCGAAAAGCAAATTTCATTTCATTTCATCTCTCTTGTATGTAAGCGTATGTCGCATCCCTTTGTTTGAGTTCCCAGTTCCCAGTTCGAGTCGGTACTCCTAAATACATCTGATTTGTTTGCCCTGCGCCCAAGGCGAGGCTGAAGTCTTAAGCCGCATGTAAATGCGTTAAATTAAATTTCGATTGCTTGTACCTTTTGCAGGACAATTGAAGCGTTTCATAGACGTAAACAAGTGAAGAAGGCACGACCGAAGCACTACCCTGCATAACTTCTTTTTATTTGATTTCCTTGAGAGAGAAACGTAGCAAGGCAAATGTAAAAATACACAAAGTTAGCTATAATATCAATCAAAGTTTATGCCAAATTTCAGCACTCTATGTTTCATAATAACAGAGTTTCAGGTGTTTAAACTTACACTCTATTTTATGCAAGGTTTGCCCGCATCTTTTACAACCCTATACACCCCTTTTTGCACATTTTCAAATTTTAAAAAACAATTCTATTTATTATGGATGAGTCTAAAGACCTAATGCGATTATGCCAATGGATTTCTACTCTCAGTCGCGCCTTGATTGAAGCACTTTGTCAAGCTGTCTGGCTGTCAATCAGCTGAGTCCCAAAAAAGTCCTGTCAACTAACCTAAGTATATACTATAGTTATATATAAAGCTATATATTTATTTCTATTGATATTACGCGCAATATATTGTTGATTTTGGACACTGATACGGGGTTATAGAGTGTAGGGGGAGGCACGTGTTCACACTTCACGTCTCGCGGTTCCCGGCACGTGCCTCCGTTTTGTAATTTCGTCACAAATATTTGCTCTGTTTGCATTTTATTTGTAATATCAAGCCCGAATTGGTAATATCAGGAACATAATCATCGACGGACGGGCGGTACATGTATATTTTCTTTTCATTTGTCGCCATGTCGCCCCTTCTCGCCGCTTTGATCTAACAAATTGATTTACACTAACGATTATTTAATGAAATTCCAGTGACGCGCGTTGCATCTCCTTCTCCCCCCATCCCTCTTCGGGTTGTCCTGGCAGGAAGTGTGAATTACCTAACACCCGTTAAACGACGCCCGGAGGACACGTGCCGCACGCATCGGTTATTAGGTCGTATCTCTATAGTTTCCCTCGTGTTCCGGCTTTATATTATTTTTTTACACTTTTCAAGTGCTCGTGGTTTTATTTGGGGCAATACAGAGTACTTTTAATCTTAACTTTTAGGCATGACATATAGAAATTGTTAAGTTTTAGTAAGAGCTTAAGCTAACTGTGTTTCAAACCAGGGCCGTAGCTAGAGCTGTGAAAGCCCTGGTGCAACAAGTAAACCCGCTTGCCCCATGTTAGCTACGGACCTGAAATCTGAAGATTTTTGACGAAGTTTTTCATACTAGAGGGTACTCCATAAGGCTACTCAAATCGAAGAATCGAGGGGAAGCAGGGAAGACAAATGGAAAATTCGAATTTTCTGAAATAATGGATAAAATGCTCTCTCTCAAGGAAATCTCATAATTTTTGATGAAATGCATGCAAAAACTATGCCAGAGGCTCTATAGAGGCACTGAAATCGACCATAAGAATGATTAATAAACGTCTCTGGTTCTGAGACAGGCTTCATAAAAAAGGGTTACTTGGAAGACATACGAAAGTTCAAAATTTTCGAAACTTTTAAATTCATAATATTTTGGATACAGAATCAATCTAGAGGATAAAATATTCTCTATCAAGGAAATCTGATGATATATGAGGAAGTATTCCATACTAGAGGCTCTATAGGGGTACATAAATCAAGCAAGGTAGCATTACAGGCATATGGAAGATCAAAAATTATTAAAAAGTTAATTAAAAATTGTCTTTAGTTGTGTAAAGAATGTTTAGAAAGAATGCTCAGCTTGGTTTAATTTAATACACTTCCCTTAGTTTCATCTAAGTGTTTGTCCGCACTAATATTATCTCAAAGGTTTTTTCTACTAATAAACACGTAGCCTGCCCCCCTCTTCCCCCTTTTTCTCTAACCACATTTATTTGCTGCTGTCAAAACATAATTTGTTCTGAGACAGATAAATGCCTTTCCGTTTGACTTTTACCGCTTTTGGGCTTATCCTTTCTTTTTGTTTACTACACTCTACCCTCGACGGAGATTATGGCCTAGACTGTTCCGTTCTCTGCCTGTAGAAGCCCCAAGATCACGGTCAACTATTAACAACTGTCGGAATAATCACGCCCCGCAAATTAAGCGCACGTCGGCGAAAGAGTGCAATAAAAACGAATGAGGCTGAAGAGGATAGAGAGAGAGAGAAAGAGAGATAGAGTATGTGTGTGTAGTTTATTCCGGACTGTTTCGTGGCATACGGACAAGTGACAATCATCCTACTTAATTGAATTCTTCAGCGCATAATAAATCAACTTAATGCGATCCAAGTGCGCTGCATGCAAAGCAATTCACAGGCCCTTCAAGGGCAGCAGGGGGGAGGGGAGGCAGCTGAAGGAAGCGCAAATCCTTTGGCTTATTTGGCGGTGTAGATTCAACACACACACACAGGCAAAAAAACAATAACACAAGCCGTGTGCGCCCACTGTAAAACCGCCCCGCGCTGCGCTCCTGTCCCTCTCGTAATTTCCACACTTGTGCTGACACATTTGCAGGGCTTTGGGCTTTATTTATGAATTGTGGAATCGAGGAATTGAGCCGGGGGTGGCTTGTGGGTTGTGCCTCTCGATTTTTATTGCGGCTTAAGCGCACCGGCACCGGCAGCGGCATCATCGTCATCAAATGAACAAATGAATGAAATGAGCCTCGAACTGCCACTTGCTGCTGCCTGCCTGCCTGTCATCCCCTCCTGCCTCTGCTCCTGCTCGACTAAATCGAGCGTAAAATATGCCTCACTTGGACTCGCTTTGTTGTGCTGTCGTGCCACTTGTTTTGCCACCGCGCTGTGGCAGGTTGAAGCGATTTGTTGCAGCTCAGCTCGACTCTGTGTGCCTGCTGTGATTTTTCCCATTGTACTTTAGAGCGCAGGGGGAGCAGGGTTGATTCTCGATGTCCTGATGTGCTGCTCGTCCATCAAATTGAGCGTCACTCGAGCCTCTTGAGCGGCTCAAGGATTGCAGCACTCGAGCAGACGATGTGTTGCTCTTCTGGGCTGCGACTGCAGCGACAAGGACTCAATAATGACATAATCAGGGCTGCTATTAAACCTGCCTCGGGAACAACAACAAAAGGATGTGTTTGCCTTCGCAGGTGCGGTTGCAGTATCAATAGATGCCGTCCTAGAGCCGGATCCCAAAGCCATTTGGCATTGTCTCCCGACAATTTCTCCTTGTTGCGGGCAATTCGAGTGTCAAATCTTTTTTATTTGCCTTTTGCAGATTTCGCAATAAAAATCCGCAACGTTTGGAGTCGCCTCTAAAGTCGTCTTCATCTTCCTTCATCCTCCCCCTGCAGCACTTACGTTGTGGCCAGAGAGACAGAGAGTCCGCCTGTTTTTGTTTGTGTGCAATAAATTTGCTGACAAAAGAAGGATTATTGCTGGATCATGCCGCTATCCTCCCTGTAGCTTCCTCCCTGCCCGCTGAGCAGGATGCGAGCTACATTCTTCGGCGTTATTGTTTGCGCATAAGTTAATTGTTCGCCTCTCGAAAGCTTCACTGCATCCTCATCGCATCACGCTCAACTGGAGCGCCCCACGTAGCTCTCCAGCTCGTCCTGCTGTGCCCAAGCGGCAATGATTAACCGTAGATTGACAAGGGGCTAGCGCAGTGCATTGAGCTGGGATAAGGCTCGTTAAACGCAGCCCTAAGCAACAGACAGACAGGAAGAAGGAGAGAGAGGGAGAAAGAGGCAGAGCGTACCTATGGCAACTGTAATTATACTTGCGGCTCTCAGTGTACTTTTACGACATAAGAGAATTAAAACAACTTGTCAATTAGTCGCAAATTATTACATTTAATACCTTATAAAAGATCTACTGGTTAGGCATAAAAATAGCAGTGCTCATGAGCTGCAACTTTAAACTTAATTTTATATACCAAAAAGTAAAATTATGTTCACAAATTTAATTTGGTTTTGACTTTGTGATTATTTTAAACAAAAACAAATCATTTAACTATTCAAAATGTTGTTCATTTTTTTTACATTATTAATTTAAACAAAAAAGTGCTGTGTGCAGCTGTTCATAAAAATAGCTGTGAGTAATGAAAACATTAGAATTAGTTGAAAAAACATTGTATATAAACTATAAAATTTTAAAAGAATAGAATAGAATAGATCTATAACCTATACCTTTCATAAGCATAAAAGGTTAATATCTAAGATCGAAGGCATATAAAAGCGTTCTTTCCCGTTTCTCTACATTCCCAGTAGCTAAAATTCATAAGCAAGAATCTATATATATCCTTAACTGTCCCCCGTTTGATAAATCAGTGAGTTGCTTAAGCATAACTGTCTTTCTCGCAATGGTTGCCAATAAAGATGAAAGCAAATCAATAGCTTTTGCTTTTGCTTTTGATATTGCTTTCGAGCTTGAGTCTGTCGTAGTTTATTACATTTTTTGTTGTACATTTCTGTTTTCGGAGTACGCTTGGATGTTCATCTAAAACCGTAAAAAGACAAAGGAAATCCGCAATAAATTTACCACAACTAAATTGCGCAATGGCAACCCTGCCACATGCAATAAAGCTACACACACATACACACAGACAATCAGAGGGGCAGACAAAGGCGTTACCACGCCCATAAAGTTGGCTAAAAATCAGTGATTTGTAAGTGTGGCCAAGTGAGTTTTCGGTAAGGGCGAATGGCAGATTGCGGCGAAGCGGAATGGGAAGCACAAGAAAATAGAATAATGAAAATCAGACAAGGAGAATGAAACGATATCAATATTGTCCTGGCGCAGCATGTGACGAGGGTAGGGAGGGCTGGGGGAGGGGCCAAAAGAAGCTGCTGACAGCCATTATTGTTTAGCTGCCTGGTTGTGTGTGTGTGTGTGTGTGTGACTCCTTGTGTGTGTCTGTGTGATTGTGTGCCAGCAACTTCCGCAAAACTGAAAACTAATTTGAACAAAGTACAACAAATAAAACTGACTACTGAATGTTTAATTTGAAAAGGGAAGATGGCAAACAACAACAACAACTACAACGGCAAAGAGCATGGAAACAGCAGCAACAAACAACAGCAACAATAATGTCTAACAACAGAAGAACAAAAACAGGGAAAATGAAAAAGAGAAATAATGCGCGCACACAAACACGCACAGCAGCTTACACTACAAGCTCAGACACACACACACACACACACATAGAGAGACCTACACAAAACATACGCTCTGCCCCACTCACTCACTCACTCTCTCTCTCTTTGTGCATTGAGAGAGGGAGGCGAGCGAGGCGCCTCAACTGAACTGAGAACGAGAACGAGAGCGCCCGACATACGGTTAGAAAAACATTCGCACATAAAAATGCTAACATTTGAACGAGAGCGCATACTAGCACACGCACACACCCCACACACACACACAGGCACACTAGGACAGGCTCCTGCTGCCGCTCCCGCTCTCACACTCTCTTGCACACTGGCGCCTCTCTCGCTGACATAATGAAACATTATTAAGAGCCACGACGTCAACGCAGCAAAAGGTAGCTAAATTTGCGAAAATGTTGCTCGCCAGCCCTGCGGCGCGGCAGTGGGAGAGGCAGAGGGAGCCCTGAGTTTTGGCTTCTCTGCTTGCGTCGCCTGCCAATTTGCGTTCGCCCGCTTTACACAATGCTAAAGGACAGAGCGAGGCAGTCAGTAAGCGAGAGTGGGAGAGAGAGTGAGAGCGAGCGAGTGATGGCAATGGCAGGAGAGCAGGAGGTGGCAGCGAAAACACAAATATCACATTTACAGCAAGCAGCACTCCACCATTTTATGTTATTACGTCGTACGTTGTATGTATTTGTGTCCGCCTGCTCCTCTGCCCTGCCCCGCCCCGCCCTGCTCTGTTCTTGTCGCTTGATTGGGGGTGCAGTTGGTCGCGTAGATTGGTTTACAATCTCAGTCATCCCCTGCTAAACGCGCAGCGACGTCAGACGTGCTCTCTCTCTCGCACTGGCTATGCTGACTCGCTCGCACACACATCGCTTGGCCGGGGATGCTGCTGTGCTGCTGCCGACTGCGCAGCTGAGATGCTGCTGCTGTCGCTGCCGCTGCTGTCACCGTTGCTGCTGACGCCGTCGACGTCGGCAGTAGAATCACAGTTATTCGAGATACGAAAACATAGCCGAGCCGACAAAAGCTCATGGAAGCGACAGCGGCAGCGGTTTCGATAAATAAATGTTTGAGTTATGTAGAAAAACATTTCGGGCGAGAAGATTTTCGTTTTCGTTGCGATTCAGTTAACATTTGGCAAAAGGATTCCGCCTAAAACAGACAGACCGACGGCTGCCGTCGTGACAGAGACTCTCGCAGAGCGTAACCGGAAACGGAAATCAGAGTACAGCAAACGCGTAATACATAACGGAAGCGCAACAATGCAATTTGTGAAGTTAAATATTTAAAAGAATATTGGAAAATCGTATGAAATTGATTGTGAAAATAAAAACGAATTAGTTCCTGAGCAATAGTCAAACAAGTGTTACGTCCTCTCTACAATAAGTAAAAAAAGCAAAAGACGCTAAACGTTTTCGCGCAGTGTACCCGAGGAATATGCACACCAGCTCCGATCCCATGCATGCAGCCCTGCATGACAGTGTCTCCCAATCACCGCCGCCGGCAATGCACAAGAGTCAACGCGGCAGCGGAGCCAGTGCATCCTCACGTGCCGCCGCCATTGCAGATGAAATGTCCATGATCTGCGATGACAGTGATTTCGAGCCATCCGCCGGCGGATCGGCCGATAACAACAACAGCAATGGCGGCAGCTCCACCAATGGTAACAGCACCGCCGGCGGACCGCTAGTGAAGCCACCGTACTCCTACATAGCCCTAATTACCATGGCAATTCTACAGTCGCCGCACAAGAAACTCACACTCAGTGGAATATGTGATTTCATTATGTCACGGTTAGTACCAGAATTTGTTAAACAAATTATTATTATTTATTAGTATTATAAAATTAAATGTTAAAATTTTTGTGCATTTTTTTTTTAGAGGTAATTTAATAATTTATCAACTCAAGAACGATTATAATCTGTTGTAATTTAATAAACAGTTGCTTTGCCGTCGGGAAATACATTAACCCATTTTAGATGTATCATTTTTTTTTATTACCTGCAATGTTTTGAATTTATTTATAAAAGAGAAAGTTTTAGAATTGAAATGATTTTTATTCAATTTATAAAAAGTCTTAGAAATATTTATATTTATGGAATACTGATATTACTATAAACAAAAAAAGAATACTATTTTACTTATTACAGTAATTAATTTATACTAAACTTTAAAAATAATTAATTTAATTATTTTAATTAATTCTGTAATTACCTTCAATGTTTTTAATTGTTTATAGATGAGAAAATTTTAGACTTGAAATGATTTTTATAAAATTAACAAAAAAGAAAGAATGATATATAATTATGGAA
Source organism: Zaprionus tsacasi (assembly GCA_018904105.1). Lineage (NCBI taxonomy): Eukaryota > Metazoa > Arthropoda > Insecta > Diptera > Drosophilidae > Zaprionus > Zaprionus tsacasi. Next base: position 12,402,991 of record JAEIFR010000295.1, read on the forward strand.
TACTGATGATACCATACATAAAAAATAATACTATTTTAATCATTACAGTAATTATTTTATACTAAACTTCAAAAATAATAATATAATGAATTATACTTATGTTTTATTTCATAAATAAAGCGCAGGGAATACCACTGCTTTTTGCTAATGGGAAAAGTTTCTTTGCCTCTTGCAGATTCCCGTACTACAAGGACAAGTTTCCCGCTTGGCAGAACTCCATCCGTCACAATCTCAGCCTGAACGACTGCTTCATCAAGGTGCCACGCGAGCCTGGCAACCCTGGCAAAGGTAACTTCTGGACCCTGGATCCGCTGGCCGAGGACATGTTCGACAATGGCAGCTTCCTGCGCCGCCGGAAGCGCTACAAGCGTGCGCCCGCCATGCAACGCTTCTCGTTTCCCGCCGTCTTCGGCACCCTGTCCCCGTTCTGGATACGCAAGCCGGTGCCGCTGGTGCCGGTGCATTTCAATGTTCCCAACTTCAATGGGAATCGCGACTTCGATGTGATGCACACTCCCAACGATGTGTTCGATACGGCGCTGCGTGTCGATAAGAAATTCAATTTCTTTGCCAATGCGGAAGCCTCCTTCTATCAGGGCACAGCGGGCGATAAGTTCGATCGTCTCTCGTTTATCAATCGACGTGCAGCGGAGGCGGCGGCAGCTGCAGCGGCGGCGGCAGATGCACTGCCTCATGGCAGCGGGGCAGCCAGCGTGCCGGATGAGGCGAGCAGAGCCAACAAGTACAAAAATCCCTATGCATTCGATATGTCCGCAGCTGGACTGGGCGGCGGAGCAGGAGTAGGAGGAGAAGTGGCTGATTATGCGGAGCGGGGCAGCTATGCGGATCTCAATCCCTATCACAATGAGGCGGATGCAGAGGATGATGCATCGTGTGACAAGATCGATGTGGAGAGTGGCAACGATGACAACGAACAGGACTCACACATATCGGACTCCGTGGACTCGGTGTGCACGAATTCCAATCGTTTAGATGCGTTGCCCGAGAAGGAACGAGATGCGGAACCGGAACGCACCTCGCCTTATGTGCTGCTCTTCGATCAGACAGAGGCATCGAATAGTTCACTAGCCATAACGTCCAGTCCCAAGATGCTGGTGCAGGCACACGCCAACACGCACACACACACGCTCCGCCCGCTGACCAGGACGAACCTGCTGCACATGGACAACGATCCGGCTACATCGCTGCGTTGTGCCAGGCAAACGAATGCAAAGGACTTTCGCATCGAGACGCTGATCGGGCACGGGAACGGGAATGGGAATGGGAACAGTGATGGAGCGGCCAGCGATTAGGTTAGCTTGGGTTGAGTTATCTCCTCGCCTCCAGTTCTTATCGCACACTCCACTTGGCTGATCCTGAGATCTGAGCAGATTTTAACTGTACGTGTTGTTTATGTACGTTGTACGCTTAGTTGTAGTTCCGGTTTGGGATCTAGTTCAAGTTCCACTTCCGCTTGTGTTTCCGGTTCCAGCATATAGTGATTATCCATTGGATCTGCATATATCTGCTCATTTTCCAAACAGAATCTCGTTTATTTATAGATTTCAGAACTAGTTCTAGTTCCAATTCTAACTCTAAACTCTAAGTTGAGCCTGTTCCAGTTCCAGTTCGAACATATCCCCTGCAGGCATCTCTGCCAGTCTTGTGAATTTTAATGCGACCAAATAAAACGCTCAAGTTGCGCGTCCATTTGAATTGTATAATATATACATATATATACATATATATACAGTATATATAGTGTATACGTACATATATCCTTAGTCATACTTATAAACCTGAGTGTAAGATTCAACAAAACAAACAAACATATAACAAGAAGGAAATTACATATTTTAATGCCAAATTCCATATTTAGATAAAGAAAAAAAAACATAAATGTATATCGACTCCATGAACGTCTGTCTGTCTCTCTCTGTGTGTGTGTAATTATAATTATGATTGTATGTGTATGTATAATTATAATTGCCAGCACATAAAACACTATTAACTATAGATCATAAAACTTAAGAGATTTGCTGATGTTATTGAAAATTTAATAAACAGTATAATTAGAAGGAAAAGAAAGTGAATTTATTTTAAATTTTCTATAATTGTTCATATAAGTTTTCCCCTAGATACTTCCAAAGTTTCTTTTCCAGTAAATTTCCCTCATTTCATCCAAAAACCCCCTTAGATTAGCGCTAATAGCCTGCATTAATCAATGGATTAGTCAACAATTAACTTTGTTACGCTTGCAACAAGTCTCAAAGTGCGCTGCAACCCCGCAAATTGCCGCGGGGCAACTGTCAAAGCGAGAGCTGGCAACTCTGCCAAGGTTGACGCATGCGCAGGCAGCGCTGCCAGTGCGCTCAGCTGTTTGACAGCTTTTGTGCAGCAGGACAAAGCAGGACAACAGGCTGTGCGTAAAGCTCTCTAGCGCGCGCACTCTCACTCTCGCTCTCTCTATCTAGCTTGACTTTCGTTGCAGCTTACCAACAAAAAGCTCTCTCAATTTCTCTCTCTCTCTCTGTGTGTGAGCGCGTTTCCAGTGTTAAAACATCGTGGAGAGCTAGGCTGGAAAAAGGACAACACAGTTAAATAGAAGATACCAACACTATTGGTATCCAGCAGCGGCACAAGCGCTGCAAACTTCATCGTACTCCATTTGGCATAATTCCCCACACACACACACGCAAACAGGCACACACACACAGCCAGGCAGGCAGGCAGAGCGAACGACACACACAGCAAAAAGTCGATTTTTCACCAACATCGCGCAAAACTTTCAATTCAATTGTAAAAATGCAATTGCAGCATATAAAATCGGTGTAGATATAATCGGGATAAAACCAAGATGTGTTCACGCATTATATAGTAGCGGAAAATACTCAAATTTTCCCTTAAAAAAACTTCGTGTGTGCGTGCGTGTGTGTGTGCTGAGCTCATCAGGCCCGAAGAAAAGCAGAAACTTCAACCACCCGAGACTCCCTCCCCCCGCGGCCCATTAAGTCCTGGACTAGACCTATGCTGCCTTTCGCTGATTTTGTTTTTATAGCAAAACCGATGATGATGCGCTTGCTACAACGCCTCAAAGGCTGCTGAGCAGGAGCAGAGCAGGAGCAACAATTGCAACGTCAACAACAACAACAACGACTAGAATAACATACGTCCAGCAGAGCGCCAGAGACAGATACAGAGTGGCAGAAGCAGAGGCAGCACGGCTGCACAACGAGAACGACAACGACGAGGAGCGGTCGGAACACACAAGCAGGTCGAGGATTAGGACGCGCACATGGCGTGCCGGAGCTGGAGCATCTTGTGCGCAACGCTGCTGGCCGGCCTGACGTTACTCACAGGTAACCCCCTGCCTAGTTTGACCCCCCTTCCCGCTCTCTCTCTAATCTACTATGCTTTCCTCTAGTTACACACACGGTGCGCATTACCAATCTCCGCGTGCCGCACACCTACACACTCGAACGTGATAATGAGCCCGATCCTTTGGTGCTGGACTGCGAGTACGATTTGGGGCCGCGGGAGAAGGGCTTTGTGCTCAAGTGGCTGTTCAATAATCACTCCATCTATCAGTGGATACCCTCCGTAAAGGGTTTCGCCATGGTGAGTCATCGCACGCAGCCGAGGATTATCATTACCATTCCCCCGTTCCCACACATCGTTCTCACATCATTCGAGGGCGAAAGTCAAACATAGAAGGCACAAAAAAAATTAATTAACATAAAATTCGCTTTCTTCTTCTTTTTGTTCTTCGTGTCTCCGCCTCCATTCGTAACGCCCACACTCAACTTGGGCGCTTGTAGGGCTTCATGAAGGCGAAGATAGACACCAAAATATTCACCATGGAGGGCAGTCCCGGTGTTATATCGATAAAGAATCCCGACTGGAACATGACGGGGGAATACACTTGTGCCGTGCAAACCTTTGAATCCACGGACAAGCGAAGTGCCCGCTTACAAATAATCGGTATGTGCTCTGTCTTCTACCCCCATCAAATTTACATGCTATACGCCTATTGTTTTATTCTATTTAACCTTATACACTATACTACAAAATGGGTGCATTGGATATGCTATCACATGTAGGGAAACCCTGTTGAATATGATTTAAATCTCGCAAAGAGGAGCTTCATTCATTTAGATATATTTTATAAAAGAGAAACTTACTGATTTTTTTGAAAGATTTCGAAGCTTTAGTCTTAGTTTTATTTGTAATAGTCCCACAGACAAGCATATTATTTATTCCCACTAGTTTTTAGAATTTCTTTACTCTTAGTTTTAGACTATATAAACAAGGGCATCTTAATTTATTCAGATATTTATTTTAAAAGTGAAACTTACTGATTTTTCTGAAAGATTTCGAAACTTTAGTCTGAGTTTTATTTGATAAATAATCATATAATTTATTTCCACCAGATTTCAGAATTATTATTACTTTATTGCTTTTGAAACTCGAAAAATATATTACATTTTATGTTTTATTTTCGAAAAATCTCGCATATCCATAGGGAATCACTAACAGAACGTTTTGTTCAAGTTCCGGAAGTAATACTGTCATTCCCTTTGCAGTTTTATCCGTATCCAGTTCCGCAATTGAGCTAAACAAACAAATAAATCGTGTGTAGAGTACGATTTGCTTCGGCCAGGGCGACTTCTCTGTTGCCTTTACCTGTTTATGGCGTGAAGTTGTTTGCATAGGTGTTCGCTGGGGTGTGGGAGGGGGAGGGGGAATGTGAGTGTCACTGAGGGTGAGTGTGTTTGTGGCACGTGCGACTCATATTTGCATGCGTGTCATGTGGCACTCGCTGTGGTTACAGGCGCCCGACCCGGCTTGGCCAACAGCAGCAGCCGCAGCCGCCTGTTGTTGTTTTTGTTTTCTTTTTTGTTTGTTTGTTTTTTTCTCTACACACACATAGATAGATACCTTCTGTATATAGTGGGGGTATCTCGAAAGTTTTGTTTTTATTTTGTTGTTTAGTTTGACACTTGATTAATTCTCACGGATTTTTTGCGCTTTATGCCACCGCCAGTTCCTGAGTCGGATTTCATGCTGGAGGCACGCATGGGTGGCGAGCAGACGGACGTGGACATCATGTGCGCCGTGCAGAACGTATTTCCCCAGCCGGTGCTGTCCGTCATGTAAGCAACTGCAATCCCATATGTCATCCAATATCGATACTGACCTCTTTCCATCTCGATTTCAGTTTCGATACACACATACTGGACTCGGTGCTGACGCAGCTGGATCAAACTCCGAGCGGGCTGTACAGCATGACCGTGCGAACGCGCATTCCTAGAGATCAGCTCGAGTCCCCCACACCGATTACTTGTGCGTTTTTCCTGCTCGGCACAAACTATACCAAACGCAGGGAGACTATTTTCTATGGTAAGTAGAGGTAAGCTGGCAGGTGGGCCCCCGATTCCTTCTCCTCTCTCCTGTATAAATTTCTTTATTTCTCACTTTTCTATTAAATTTATTTTTCTCTCTCACAGATAAAGCCACAAATATACAACGCAAATGGACAACTGTCGCCGTAGTTATGTCGATCGCATCTTTAGCTTTAAGCAGTTAGTTTCGTAGTGTTTTTGGGTAGGCTATGTATGTATTTGTTCTTTTGTTTCGTATAGAATGTTTACAACGTATTTTATTTCTCGATTTTTAAATAGAATTTTTAACGATAAACGTAATTTTTTGCGGTATTTTTAAAAAAGCGCTTATTTTGTAAATGCATGTAAATGTAAGAGAAACACACATACACGTACACACACACATACAAACTCATACTCATACTCATATTCATACACATACATGAACTGCAAAACGTAAAAACCCCAAAAAGAATAACACTCATAACGAACACTAAACAAGGAAAGACCGAAAACAACAACAAAACTAAAACAAATTATTGTATTCATATATTTACCATATAAATAAATATATATATAAATAGTTATGTATGATGTATAGGTCTAATTGAGTACAGAAACGCTAATAAAAAACGAAAACATTAAAAGTGCATTAAACATATATAGAATGACTTGAATTTTATTTATACAGTAAAGTGGGAAAAGCAGTTCAGAACATTAAAATTTAAAGTATTATTTATTTTGGTTTTTTATATATAAACATAATAAATATGTTCTTAATTATTATTATTTAATTATTCATATATTGTCAGTTATTTTGCAAATTGAGTCTCCTTTTTGCGTTTGCTTAGCATGCAACCCTGCGCGCGCTAGCGTGTTTCTTGCAGCCCTGGTGCGCATGCCATTTTGAGCACTTCCAGTGCGCCTTCCAGTCAGCCTATGAGTATGCAGTGAAAATGACAGCAGTGGCAGCAGCACGAGCAGCAGCAGCAGAGGCAGCACAAAAGCAGAGCGAGCAGAGAAGAGAAGAAATCAACATCGTCGCGAACTTATGTAGACAGGAAAAACGTTGACGCCATTCGGCCAGACGGAGAGACAACAACGAGAGCCAAGGTTTCTGCTCCCTTGGCCCATTGATTGGATTGGATAATCCAAGCGGAACACACACAAACAGCAAAGCAAAAGGCCAAACAAAAACGTATTAAAAACGAGTGCAGCAATAATCCACAGCAGCAGCAGCAGCATGTCCTAGTAGTAAGCTAAAAACGTGGAAGAACTCAGCAGTAGCAGCAGAAGCAGCAGCAGCAGAAGCAGCAGCTGAAGCAGAGGCTGAGAGGCAGCAAATGCGTCAGCATGGCGACCGGAGACGGCGATACCATCAACACCATCGACATGGATAGCTCGTCCACATCACAGGCAAAGTTGGCGGAGCCCAGCAATGGTAACGGTTAATAAATCGAAACGTGAGGGTGGAGGGGGTGAGGGGAATGAAAAAGTGGTTAAACTCTCCCAAATTTGTTAGTGGCCAGGCATGGGAATTTCCATTGTAAACTGTTCAAAACAGACAAGCAAAAAGGCGAAAAAAAAATCAATGAATGAGGCAAATGGAAGTGGCCGTGGCGCATGTGTCTCGCTCGCAGCAGCAGCAGCGGCGGCAGAGGCAGCAGTAGGCGCCACCCCCCAAATTGACGCGCTGACTGACAAACTGACAGACTGGGAGACTGAGAGACTGGGAGACTGAGCGAATGACTGTTTGATTGATTGAAGCGATACTTGTTATTTATATTTCGAGAGTCCTGCTAAGCAAATGATAACAAAAGAAACTTTTGAACGGCCAACAACCTGTCAACTATTTATGGAATTTCTTTTGTGTGTGTGTGTGTGTGAGTGTGCGTGTGTGTGTACTTAAACAAGTTCAAGCTCAAGTTGAGCGTTTCCCAGTTGGGTCATTCGCTATGCATGTGCCGCATGTACCGTGTCTAAATTATACATGAACCTCAACTCACTAAGTAGTTAACTAATAATAATACACATTGTGAACACCTTGTAGCCTCCACCACCGACCATGTGGGTAACTCATCACCAGACGTGAGTACAGCGATATGTGGCCCATTCTATATATAGTATATTAAATTTGATTCTTATTCCCCTGTTCTCGATCCCAGTTGGGCAATCGTCCGTTGCGCGCGGCAAACAACAAGTCGGACAAGGAGCGCAAGATTGGACATCGACGCGTGGGTGAAGGTGGCGAGATTACCTACAAGAAGATACAGACATCGCAGATTATGGGCTCCATACAGTTGGGCATACAGCACACGGTTAGTATGGGAAATAATTATACAGATAATATCATATTTAATCCGTGTTTAATCCACAGGTCGGCAGCCTGGCCTCCAAGCCCAAGCGTGATCTACTTATGATGGACTTCTGGGAAATCGAAAGCATTACGTTTCCGCCAGAGGGTTCTAGCCTTACACCTGCCCACCATTATAGTGAATTCAGATATAAGATCTATGCGCCCATAGCTTTTCGTTATTTTCGTGATTTGTTTGGCATACAGCCGGATGATTTTATGGTCAGTAGTAGATCGGCTGTCTATCGATAATTATGACTGAAATTATCGTTATCGTTATCGTTACAGATGTCTATGTGCACTTCGCCACTGCGCGAACTATCGAATCCAGGTGCTTCCGGCTCAATATTCTATTTAACGGACGACGATGAGTTCATTATCAAAACGGTGCAACATAAGGAGGGTGAATTTTTACAAAAACTACTGCCTGGGTAAGGCTATGAATGAACTATCCATGAATCCAACTAACACATATCGATAAAAGTATACAGCAAAACTATTGACAATACTATCGTCTAACTAAACTACGATTTAGTACAGTAATCGATAGTTTTGCTACAAACTAATCTATAGCTATCGATAGTTGTGTATATATACCGATAGTAAGTTACTAACAAGTTACATTTTAGCTAACGATAGTTTTGTATATATACCGATAGTATGTGACTTTATAGCTATCGACAGTTTTGTATATATACCGATAGTAAGTTACCCATAGCTATCGATAGTTTTGTATATTTACCGATAGTAAGTTACTCTATAGCTATCGACAGTTTTGTATATATACCGATAGTAAGTTACTTACAAGTTACTTTATATCCATCGATAGTTTTGTATATATACCGACAGTACTACATTTCTCGTTCTTTTCCCAGTTATTATATGAATCTCAATCAAAATCCGCGCACCCTACTCCCGAAGTTCTTCGGCCTGTACTGCCTGCAGACGAGCAATGCGAAAAACATTCGCCTGGTGGTGATGAACAATCTGCTGCCTTCTTCGGTGCGCATGCACCTGAAATACGATCTCAAGGGTTCCACGTTCAAGCGGAAGGCATCGAAGGCGGAACGTGCCAAGAAGTCGCCGACATACAAAGATCTGGACTTTATGGAGCAGCATCCGAATGGCATATTCTTGGAGGCGGAAACGTATTCGGCGCTGATCAAGACCATCCAGAGGGATTGCACCGTGCTGGAGTCGTTCAAGATAATGGACTATTCGCTGCTGCTGGGCGTGCACAATCTGGATGTGGCGCTGAAGGAGAAGCAGAGCGAGCATCGGAAGGCGCCGCCCATGAAGGCGCCACTGGCGGAGGACTCGGATGTCGAGGAGCCACTGGAGGCGGTCGAGGCAGACGGCAAGCATGGCGATGCGGCGATGGGTATAAGTCGGAACAAGTGAGTATGCACAGTGGGCTGATTGAGGATTGAGATTCACCCAAAAATGACTAATCTAGTGCGGCATACAGATCGGTGAATCGGCAGCGTCTGGTGGCGCATTCCACGGCCATGGAGAGCATTCAGGCGGAGAGTGAACCCATCGACGATGAGGAGGATGTGCCGTAAGTAGAACGCGGCTAACTGCAGGCAGGAGCTAATCTGCCTCCCTCCCTCCCCTCTTCCATGGCAGACCTGGTGGCATTCCCGCTCGCAGCGAGAAGGGGGAACGCCTGCTGCTCTACATCGGCATCATCGATATACTGCAATCCTATAGGCTGAAGAAGAAACTGGAGCACACATTCAAAAGCATTATACACGACGGGGTAAGTCCCCCCCAAGAGAGTTCCTATCCCTACTTTGTACTACTCTCATATTATTTCCTCTGTCTCTTCTTTGTCTAATCTCGTGCAGGAAACCGTTTCGGTTTGTCGGCCCTCGTTCTATGCTCAAAGATTTCAAAACTTTATGGCTAAGACCGTGTTCCGCAAGATACCATCGCGTAAGTCGGCGCTGTCAGCTGTCCCTGACGCAGTTGGGCTAAGTACACGTACTATAAGGCATTTTTGTGCATTGATTTGGCAACTAACCAAGTAAAAACCTCGAATCGAAGCTGACAAATCCTTAAACATGCCCATGTTGTGCCCCCAATCGACATTGGCGTCGTTCTTTTTGCGTAGCTCACACACACTCACACTCACACACACACACCATAACACACACAAGTAGTCTGAGATTTATTCACCTAACACAAATCACACACACACACATACATATACATAAGAGAAGCTACAGTGGTCGCAGGTTTATTGAAATTATATGAAAATTTTGTTATTCATTTAAAACTCATAATATATATATTCTGAATCAGTATACGAAGTAATTCGTCCCTTCCTTCGTCTGTCTGTCTGTCCGTCCGTCTGCCTGCCTGTCTGTCCATCTTTTAAAACATAAATAACCGCCCCAGTTTTAAAGTTTTCTTGCTATAACTTGGCACACATGTTTCTTATTGTTGTATACTTCATATAGTTTGAAAAAGGCCAAGTCGAAGCGATATATCGTTAAAATATCACAGCTAAACTAAGCCAGCAAGGCTTTGGCAATCTTTGGCATGCCGAAGCTAATAATATTCATTATATCAAGCAACCACTGTAGCTGCGTATTCAATATCTATGATTAACACATTGTAAGCTAATTTACTTTGATTCCGTTTGTTATGCAGCAAAAATGCAATATAGTACTATACAACACCATTGCCCTCTGGCGCGCTAACTGTTTATGGGGTAGTTCAGCTAAAAAAAAAAAAAAAAACCTGAATATACTACCTTATGTGTTACATATACATATGTGTATCTCTTTCGATGTGTAATCCGTAATCAGAGTTTTTTTCTTTCTTTTATCCAACAACAACAAAAATGCCTCTCTCTCTCTCTCTTTCTGCTTTCTATTTGGTTTTTCTTTGTACGCATAGTGGATCTCCCAGAGATCAAAGGAAATCACAGAAAATTTCGTACCTTGGTAACCAGCTACATAGGTAAAGCAAAAACAAAAACAACAACAACAAAAGCAACAACATATATTTTAAATAATCGATTAATTTTCTATCTTATCGGTTGAAGCAATGATTAATTAACTCAAGTATAACTTAAGATTCTGTTATATCATTTTCGATTTATGTTTCGTTTTTCTGTTTCTGCTCTCGGTTGGACTTTTTGACCGGATGCAAAGCATGCCTTTCAATCTCACGTTAGTAATCCCCACCCCCCCGTCTGTCACACCCCACCACCCTTTGTCACCCACCCAAAATGATCTAACGCTTTGCTGCGCTTTGTTTTTGGCTAATCCCGTGTGTGTGGGGGAGTACTCCATGTGGACTAATCCTCGATCTTTCTTGCAGCGCTGAAGCATTCGCCGTCGAAGAGAAAAAGCCTCTCCAAGGCCATACAGCGATCCATAGACAGCGAGAGCGAGACAGCAAGACGTAAGTGAGGTTAAGTCATCCTTGGTTCCCCATGTAATGCTCCCTTCCTCTTCGCTTCCCAGCCGTGCACACCTCGCACTCGCACAGCAGCGGCAAAATCCACCAGCCAAGCAAGACGCCAACCACAGAGCCCACGCCAGCTGCTGCCAGCTCCGAGCGGGAGCGGGATCGGGAACGAGAGCGTGATCGTGACCGGGATCGGGATCGAGAGAGTGGACGTGGTCAGAGCAATGTGCCGCCGCCAGTGCGTCAACGTGCATCCACCTCGGGAGGCTCAGCGGCGGGAGGTCCGCTCAAGGCTCGTGTGCCGCCGCCCGTGCCGCCACGTGGTTCGCCGCGTCGCAAGGACGCACAGGACACAAGTCGAGCGCACTCGACGACACCAGGTACAGCACCGTACACTACTAATCCATCTAGCACAGCAGCCTCCGTCTCCGTGAGCTCGAGCAACCTGCTCCAGTTGCCCTGCGAGGCAATGCCGCGTTTTGGCGAGCGTCGTTCGCCCAGCAACGTGCAGGATTGGCTGGAGCTGCACGATCTGTTCGATGTGTGTGACACCGTGCCACATCCCAGTGCGTCTCCGGCCAGTCGTCGTCGCGAATCCCTGCAATCGGCCTACTCCGTGGTGCGCTCGGAGAGCAGTCATCGGCAGCAGCAGCCACCGCGTCTGCTCAACCACGTGGACATCTTCCAGCGACAGAACAGTTTCATGGCACGCAGCGAGCGCTCCTCGGTGGGTTCCATTGTGCGCAGCTTTCCACCCATACGCGCCGAGAGCTATCGCACTGCCCGCACCAGTGTCAGCGCCCAGAGTTCCCATCGCTCGCCACGACGCATGCAGCAGCAGCTGAAGCGGCACGAGAAGCGCAATCGGTATCTGCACTATGTGGATCTGGCGCTGGGCGACGATAACTGCGATTCGGGGCAGGAGGACAATCTGCTGCAGTCGGTGAGCGCATTTCTGGAGGTGAAGCGCGAACTGGAAGGCGTCTACGATCGCAGACGTCCGTTGCCCACGCTGCAAGTGGAGCACGAGCTGCCAGGCGAGCAGCAGCAGCAGGATCTTCTCCCTGAGCCGACTCCAACGTCACAGCGACCTGCACGACGTGGCAAGCGGCGTGCTCCGAAGGCGGCGCCTTCGACGATACCCGAGAGCACGGACTCGCTGTCCAATGCTGCCACACAGCATGATTCACTTGACCTGCGACGCAACAGTTGCGTTTAGACTGCAGCCAGATCCCAGTACCCTTCCCCTTGCCTAGATTACCCCCTTCACCACTCCTTGATCTCTACTCATCTCTTCTCTGCTTTTGTTCTCATGTATTGCTAGGCACAACTCCATCATGCAGTTCAACACCTCCCCCCGCCTTTGACGACATCTCCGAGGACAGTTCGAACAAGAACAGCACCTCGTCGATGGGTCGCAGGTCGCATCACCATCTCCACCAGCAGCAGCAGCAGTCGCAGTCGCAGCAATCGTATTACCAGCAGCAGCCGCAGTATTTGGATCGTAAAATGAATATTGGTCCCGCCTATCGAGGCTCCTACAAGGAGGATATCGTTAGGTAAGCAGAGCTATCCCAATCCCCTCAAGAAATCCTGCTCATGCCTGCTTCTGCATTGCTTAGCGTCTCTGAGGTTCATCTGGACACGTTTCTGGCCGTGGATACGTCTTCAAGCAGCCATTATGGGTCGCGTGGTGGCCTGGCCTGGACGCCGCCGGCATCAGGTGAGGGCTCGACACCCACTTGGACAGAGGGCACACCCAGTTTTACGGACTCCAGTTCGAGTGGTGATCTCGGTAATTGGCACTCTTTATGATTCTTTTGCTACTCGCCTCGTACTCTTCTTTCTTCAATTTGTTTACTTTTGATTTTATATGGTATTTCTTTTCTTTTTCTTTATTTTCGATGTGTGTTTCGTATTTGGTATTTACGTATCTGTATCTGTATCTGTATGCATATTCACGCTCGCTTCAATCGACAATAGATAACTTCTCGCCCATCAACTCATCTAAAATCGATCGACACAAGCCGACGGTGGAAGATGCCATCAACTCTCTGTCCTCGGGAATGGTAAATATCATGAAGAGTCGTGTGGGCAAGCTCTAGAATGATCGCACGATCTTGTAGCCCCCTAGCTTATCCTGTAGCACCCACACACACACACACACACGTACACAAACACATACTGCACACACGCACACTCGATTCCCGATTCCCAAAGACAGATCTATCATATACATATCGTTTATGCCATGAAATACATGATTTGCTGGCAGACAACGATAACGCTTAAGACTTATCGATTAGTTATCAACACATTTACGTTACATTTATCAAACAGTTACAACACAGTTCCTTTTCGATTTCGAGATTAACCCAACCATTCCTAATGACATTCCATTTATACCATATATATATTCTTATAGATCAACTAACATAGCATGCGATGATGGCACACAGAACACAACTACAACAAGAACAACAAGAACAGCCACAACAACAACAACAACAACTACTTCTCGTATACATGGTGCGAATAGAACTCGATTTTGAGTAGACATACATACTATAATGTTATATTGACAATGCTTGCGCTCCCTCTCTATATATATACTATGTATGTATGTATGTGTACATGTACATATGTATAAGCCAGTATATTTGTGTGTAAGTGCGCACTTGTATAGCTAGGAAATAATCAAAAGGAAGATGAAACGCGATCCCCCACTCAGATCCAGGTCCCCAGCAGTATCTACCGTACTATCTATCTAGGATGCCAGAAGCAGATATCGTTGAGACAACAGAAACAAACACACACACAAATATGATATACGGTTACAATAAATTTATCTACATACATATATTTGCATACCAGGCAACACAATAATTATAAATGATATTACTACATACATATTCATATACAACAATTGACATAGGATCGATCGATTAAGATGCAAACGTTGACAACATGCAATACCAGTTCCCGTTCCTTGCTCCGCGTTCCATATACCATATAGCAAGATATATAATAAATATATATATATATATATACAAAGATACTATATATACAATGTGAAAAGGTTCGTTCGATTGACATACTACACAGACACACACATACATACATCTATACAGTTAATGCAGATATGAAAGGAAATTGAATGAATAATATCGAATTATACAATAACATTTAAATTAAAAAAAAAAAAAGAAAAACGTTTTTGCGATACTTTCTCGATCTCCGATATATCCACATACGTATTATGTACTTATGTATAATCAGCAATCGCGATATTACAATATTGTTGTAAAATATTTACATTTATAGGACAGAAAACCAAAAACAATGAGCAAAATTCTATGCATATTATTCATTTGTATTTATTAACGGTAATTGTAAACATTTTCTTTAGGTTTAATCGACACGTACTCTAACAAGACATGAACGGACTAGGACAGACAGACAGAAAGACGGACCGTAGACATGGACCAGGACAAGGACTTCTACTCCAGAACAAATACGAATGAATTGATTATTTATTAATTAGTTGAATGTTATTTAACTTATATGCATTATTCTAAATGATTACTGAAATCCAATTGTAATTAAATACAATAAATTAAATTGCAAGGTTGACTTCCGCTCTTCCACTTTGGCTCTGCATCATTTTACTATATTCCATATTCCATTCCAATTTAAATTAATCCTTTCAAATGCATAATTTGCTATTGTTTAAAAACTCCACTACATACAACGAGGGGCGGTTGCTAGTACAACTTTTGCAGATCTTTCAGAGACTGATTCAAGAACTGATTGGTCCAATCGTTCTCGGGATTATCCAAGTGGTTATCAAAATCGATCACATCACGCATTGCGCCACGCTTCAAGAGAAGCGAGACTCCTTCGAGCGTTTGTGCCGTACGGAGTAGCGTGTGTTTGGCCTTGGACCAGCGACTCGATTCCGTCGAATAGCTGTATACCTGCAGCGCCGAACGATTGTGCTCCAGGGTGACCAGCTTATTGTCCACTATCGCAAAGCATGCGTTCTTATAGTTCTCCTGTATCTTGTCAGCTATTTTGGCAGCCGGTGCCTTGTCGATCTGATTGTCGTAGAAATTCTCTGGCGCAGCATAGTATCCGGCTATTACCAAGCCCTCGTTCTCGGCATACGAATCAATCTGCAATCTCAACATTAGTTAGACAACTCATCCAATTGTCATTTAATTGATTAACTAACCTGCATGAGGGCTACCTCTGCCATGGGGGTAACGTGAAGGCACTGATGGAATAGAGGAATCGCATCTGTTATTTGGACTATGGAGCCCTTTGGCTTTTTCTCGGCCAGCAGAAGGCCGTTGACAGCCTGGTGTGGATATTTGGCCGCATGGAATATTATTTTGGTGTATGCCGTCTCCGAAAACTCATATTCACTCATTTCAACTGTTTATTTTGTTAATATTACTTGCCGAAAAAGCTGACCTGTAACTTTGTACAATCAATTAACTCCAAGTGTGACCACAGCGTGCAAATAAAATAATACACTGTGTTCGAAATAAAATACCAAAACTGTTAACAAAAGTCTTGCTGTTAAACGCGATAACAGAGTGCACACCTGCTCTACTTCCTAACACGAAAAATATGTATGGAGTTAAATTGGAAATATGTAAACTATTATGATAAAGAATACTATCGATCATTTCTTATGTCTCTACGTTCCAAAATAAATTTGACCATTTATTATTTTCAAAATCACTGTTAAGGCTATTAGGGAAACATAACAAAAAATATGAATAACATTTTATTTCTTAGTTGTCCGTCTGCGTCCCGATCTTGTTATTATTTTCAGTTTGTTTGCGAATTTACTATTGTAACTAAAATATATTTATTTATATATACTTATTGTATATGCAGCATATGCCCAACTGACGCCAATCCCTTTGAAAAAATACTACTGGTTGTCATTCAGAATTGCCTTGATATCGTCAGCATCCAGTGTCTCATATTTTAACAGTGCCTCTGCCAGCGCCTTGTGTTCCTTTGTATGTTTCTTAAGAATAGCCTTCGCCCGCTCGTAGCTGTCGCTTAAGATTCGTTTGATTTCCGCATCGACTGCCTCAATTGTGTTAGGTCCGAGGGATTCGCCAGAACCCAGACCCTTGGGAGACTCAATAGTACGCAGTCCTACCTTGTCCGACATACCCCAATCTTTAACCATATGTGTTGCGATGGCTGTGGCCTGTTTCAGATCGCTACTAGCACCTGAAGTGATCTTCTCGGTTCCAAAGATTATCTCCTCGGCTGCTCGACCGCCCATCATGGTATCCATCATGGCCAGGAGCTGCGCCTTTGTGACATGGTAACGTTCCTTTTCCGGTATATAAGCGGTATGTCCGAGAGAGGGTCCACGCGGCATTATTGTTACCTTATGCAGTGGATGCGACTCCTTTGTGTAAAAGGCAACAATCGCATGGCCCCCCTCATGGTAAGCTGTAATTGTGTTCGCCTCTTCGTCGGGCAGACGAGCCTTACGCTCCGGTCCCATAAGTACTTTGTCTCGAGCCGTTTCCAAGTGTTTCATGCTAACAGTTTCAGCTCCGTCAATAGCAGCTCTATAAAGATGATATTTCAACAATTAAACAAATCAACCGATACTAAAGACGAGTAGCGTGAACAAACCTTAACGCCGCCTGGTTAATCATGTTTTCCAAGTCAGCACCTGTAAAACCTGAAGTGCCACGTGCAAGCATATCTAAATCCACGTCATCGTGCAGAATCTTCTCCAAGTACAATGAAAGAATCTCCTTTCGTCCAGTAAAATCTGGAGTTGATACCATTACTTCTACATCAAATCGGCCGGGACGAAGTAATGCCTGATCTAAATCGTCGCGACGATTTGTGGCACCCAGCACAATAACGCCGGCATTCTGATGGAATCCATCCATTTCGGAAAGCAGTTGATTTATGGTCTGATTTGCGTATGGATGTAGAACTGAGTTCGTACGCTTTGCTCCAACCGAATCGATTTCATCAATAAATATCACGCATGGAGCGCGCGCTTTAGCAGCCTCTGTGGATAAATTGAAAACAGTTAAGTCTGAACTGTCGATTTTAAGAGATTGTCTTCTTACTGAAAAGATCTCTAACACGTCTGGCACCTTGGCCGACAAGGACTTCATCAAATTCTGGACCGGCAGCGTGGAAGAACGGAACATTTGCTTCGCCAGCAACAGCACGTGCCAGCAAAGTTTTTCCTGTGCCAGGCGGGCCCACTAAGAGCACACCTTTTGGAAGTTTTCCACCTAAGTTAGAGAATTTATCGGGATTCTTGAGAAACTCCACCACTTCTTTCAGTTCCTGCTTAGCCTCATCGCAGCCCTTTACATCATCGAATGTGACGTGTATTTCTTCCGGATCGACTTCAACCTGATTTCCCAGTTGAATGCTGCTAAATAACCAAACGATTAGATATGCTATCGCATCAGCTATAGGAGGAGTCCAGAAAACTTACCGGAAAACGGATCCATTTGACGAAGTAAAGAAGCTCAGGAATATGCCAATGAAGACCACAACAACGATTAGTGTCTGGAAAATCTGTGTGACAGTTACTGGGCATTATTCAAAACGTAGATGTGAATAGACGTTCTCTACTAGAGGGGCCAATCAACAAACTACATAACATCAATGTTTAGGCAATGATTTTGTAAGCTGATTGTTCTAGTCACGTCTATTATTACAAATACTACGTGTACTCTTTATATAACAATTACCTTTAAATATTTCATAGATTTTCCCGACTTTTGTGTTTCTTCGGCATTTGAGGCGGCTAAGTATCCCTCGGCAAAGGCAATCTTTAAACTTTCCTGTAATATTATAGAGAACTGTGTAACTGATCGTCTCTAACGAATCTTTTTCGGTCTGCTTACCGCATTTTTTAAGTTTCCACCTTCGCTTGCGAGTAGTTTCTTTAGCTTGTCTGCCTGAAGGTGAAACTCTTCCGGCTTTGTTGGCGTACCTTGAAACGCTGACTTCAGTCTTGTGGACATTGTTGGATTACGTCTTTGATCCGCTTCTACGGACCGATCCGTTTTGAATTCACGAAATTGTTTTCTATATTAGATAATAGGTTAGCATTTGGCCCTTTTAACAATGGAAAGACAACTTACAACTGATGGTTTGTTATCATGGGGGTCAGCAGACCTCGCATAACAGTTGGATATAGATTGCTGCAATTAAAAAGTTCAATAAAACATAACAGAAGCCGGGGTAAGTGGATATGAGACTTACACGAAGCTTGAGTTAGACTGCGTAGCACCAAGAGATACTTCTAACTTGTAATTTTGAAACTTGCTGTGTCCGATTTGTACTGCGGGCTCTTCGAGCGTTACATGAACATCACGCGTCCCGGATAGAATTCCAGTTACCTTAACTAATGCCTCGTTCACGAGTTCCTTATCAAAAATTCCATTCAGCCGGGCGGTCTTCTCGACCATGCTCTGTAGACTGGCGCCCGACTTGATGAGCAGATTCTTGAAATCCACCACGAAGTCATATTGCTTGTCGGAGGAGCTCGGGGATGTGCTGCAGCTGCTGTTGTTACTGCTCGATGCCTTCGCTTTGTCCGTAAAGAAACGTGGTATATTTGTATTACCCTGGAGTTTGGTTCGCTTGACGGTGTAATAGTGCGGTTTTCGACTAAAATTACCCAGATAAAGGTAGGGCTGACATTGATTAAGAACCAGAAAGTCATTTGTTGTGAGAGTGGAAATAAATTGATTATCGGGATCGTAGTTGGCCTGCACTTACCACTGAGTGTGTGTTGGCAGAGAACATTATTGGTATATACAAAAATTTTATAAATTACAATAACAGGCTTAGATAGGAGCGAGCGGACGACAAATACTTTTGACAGGCGAAAATGTCATAATCTTGTCGCGTCCGTGTTGCATCCCTCGTTGCCGTAACCCTCGTTTAGTAAAGACCGCGCAGGCCTGGTTCGAAATCACTATACATTTGGATTGTTATCTCAGTCGTTTTATTTAAGAAACACTTTCACTAATTTAACGTATTTATTGTTGTGAAAGCGTAATAATTTTAATGACGTTATTGACATTTAATTTTCATATGCGAGACTGCCTTTCGATATAAATATTGTTATCGGAAAAATGCATGGCCCAAATGAGAAAGAAGGTTGTTAAGAATTTTGTTATTTTTCGGTTTTGTTTCTCAATTAAAATAAGTAGTTATGTTCTTAAATTATGAATGCACCATGTCAAGCCTTAATATTGTTCAATTTTTGAGTTTCTAGTTATATAATATTATTTTTACTGGGTGCTTATGACTTAAAATCCAGCGTAGGCTTATAGCTGGTCATCGTAAAAGTATGCTGAGAAACACAAGCTCGACAAGTTTCTTATAAACCACGCAAGAGGCCGCCACAAAATAAAACTTCTTATTTTTCGAAATAAACATAAGATGGCGTAAGCAACAATTACGAGGCTATCGATATTTTCGTAGAACATTATCGATATTGTTAACATTGAGTTAACAGTCCATAGCGATTGCAGTAGATATTTCGTATCTGTAAAATTTGACTTCAACGGTTCGTCGATCAGTCGAGTTTGAACTCCAACAGGTGTTAAAACACATTCGTTCCGAGAGAAGCGGTAAATATACCGCACACGAGATATCGGTAATAAAGATCAACAGATCCGTTAAAAAATGTACAAAATCAATCTTAAATTAACCTTCATAAATATTGTGATCAAATTTTAAATTTTATACAATAATTCTAATGAAATTTCGATATAAACCATCGTATATGTGTATTTACAGTGCAAGATAAAACCTTCAATCTTAGTTTGTGTTTGTTTTCGTTTTGGATAACATTTGTGTATTTATTTTAGCGATCACATCGAATTTTGGATTACTTCGCTTCCATCTTAAGCAACGTATTTGACGCTGCCTGCAAACGTAAACGGTAAGTATCCAAGCAATATTGATATTTGTTTATTATAAGTGTATGTGAATGTATTTATGATTTATCCGAGATGAGTTGATGATGCAGAAATCTGCTGGCAAGTGCAGTTTAAGCCAGACATTGAATTTGAATGAAAATGAGGGATGAGATTTCGTCATTTGTGAGCGCAAACGTGCGACTGCGATGGCAACAACAAACCGCGGTCAGAGATCAGCAACTAGTGTGTGTTCGCTCTTCCGCACGTGCTCCCCAAGCCAAAGTCGCATTACTCTTCTATGTGAGTGTGTGCCAGTCAGTATATGTGCATGTATTTGTTTGTCGTCTACCTACTTGTGGCTTCATTACCTGCCCGCAGTTGTCTTTACCAAAGCACTAACACAAACACACACACACTCTCGCACACCGACAGCAGCTGCAATGTTAGTATGTGTGAATTGGTGACATATAAATTTTCAACTTAAGTCGGCATTATCTAAACATTTGCGGTTTCAGTATTGAACCAGCACTGGCCCAGTTCTCCTCTGCAATTTTATAGCTCTAACATTTTACGAACAGGCGCAACACAGTTAAAATCATAACTTATGTGTGTGTGTGTGTGTACGGGCTCACTCACTCACACACTCAACAGAGACCGTCAAGGTGCATACAATGATGCAGCACTTTGGGCTTGTCTTCGAAGTGCGACTTGATCGGCATAAATGAAAAGTGTGCGAGGACATTGGAAGTAAATAGAGAAAATACACATAAATTGGAAGAGAGAGATGTAGAGAGAAGAAAAGCTCACGCAAAGTTGCCATACTCTTCTTGTTATATAACAACTGGAAAATTCCGAAGCTTGATTTATGGCCGAATCGAATTCTAGCTTCATGCGATCACTCTTATGCTGTTAACATAATGTTAACAGAGTTTGCTTAACAGTGTGCGTTGTTAATTTATCCTTCAACATTGTCGAAAAATACTAAATTTATACCAAACATTGACACAGCTTTTTAAGTCGAGGCAATTTTAATTCTTATTTTTGTGCTGCATGTCAAAGCTGTTTTACCCAATGCAAGGGTATGCAAGGCAGATTAGATTACACCTGCGTGCACTTGTGTGTGTGTGCCTCTTCATTGTAAGTGAGTGCACACACACACACACACGAACGTGTATATTCCAATGCTCTTTCCTTTGAAAATACGCAGCAGAGACTCTCACTGCGCTGTACCGTGGAGAAAGGGTGAGGGACCGAGAGAGAGAAAGAGAGAGAGAGAGCGAATGAGTGAGAGAGGGAAAAAACCGGTAATGCATTCGAAAAGAAGTCACCTTCATACAAAACGCAACTTAACTCGTTGCTACGAAAAGCGCACTGAAGCAGTCGATACGTTTGTAAGGCCCGAGAAAACTGAACCTGATCTAATACTATATGTTTGTGTAGTCGACTTTGGCATTATTAACGTTCACCAAGTGCAATAATTTGGGTAGTAATTAAGAGCGTCATCTTAATTCTTCAGCCTTTAATGGGGAATACCATTTAAAAATTCGAAGAAATCGAAGAGATCAATATAAACCTAACGCACACACGCACATGATACAAATAAAAATATGCACATATTTAATTTGAAAACAAGTTTTGTACATATTTTAATGGCATTTTTGTTATTATTCATGGAATTTTACATTCGCGTCTAGAATTTGTTATCAATTTCGAGCTGAAATGAAAAGAAAACATGACTCTATGCACTGAAAATAAAAAGGCATAACTACATCTAGAGATATGAATTTATGAATGTCTGGGTATCTGTGTGTGTGTGTGTGTGTGTGTGTGGATAGTTTCGAGGTGCGACATGATTACGTTAGGCTGACAAATGTGGACAGAAAATGGGTGTGTGTGTGTGTGTGAGTTGCCATTCCATGAAAACTACAAGTTTTTCTCACTCTTTGCACAGTATGCAAATCGATTTGCGTATAAGAGAGATAATATCTCAGGCTGAGAGTCCTCTGCAAGTCATTATCTGAGCCGACTCAAAGCCATCTTAAGTAGCCTACACATGGGGGGGGGGAAACTCTGCTCTCTGAAATGGAACTTCAACAAGGTAGAAAGACCTTTCCATCATGCCGTCGTCGCCGCTTGTCGGGGATATGGCGACATTATCTAATCTGAAAATGTTACCATAAGCCGGCAGGCCGCAGATAAAGTCGGCGCACAAACAAACATCGTGGGTATAGAGCCCCAGCCCCAGAGCAACTCCCAACTGCGACTCCGTTTCGTTGGCTGCGCTAATGAGGTCACAGCGGGCTGAGGTCTCCGACTCCGTCTGAGATTACAGCGGCCAATTGAGGCAGTTGGCAGTTGGGGCTGTCCATGTCGAATCCGCATGCTGCAGCCTCAGCTCAGGGGCAAAGAGCGGGGCAGCAGCTGCTGAATTATGAACATAATGCTTAAAAAACTTTATGAGCTGCTTAACGAATTCGTCAAAGTGTCAGGCAAACATTTTGCGAATATATAAACTAAATGTTGTTTAACAAGCTGTCGGCAACAGCGACAACAACAAAAACAACTTAACAAACAATTACAGCAACTACAAAAGCAACTGGCGCACTTTGCGTGTAGGCAAACTCGGTTAGTTGAAAACAGAAACAGAAAAAGAAAAACAGGCAAAACTTAAGTATGCGTAATGTTGCCAGGCCCACACATACCCTGTAAAGCACACACACACACAAACAGCCAGCAGTGCATTACAATTGTATTTGCCGAGAGCTATTTAAAAGTCGAGTGAAAACATCTTCGAAGTCGTTAAATAAATAGTTCGCTTTGTATTCAAAACACTGCAAAGTATTCTTGGGTGGAAGCTTAAGCTGCTTTATAAACAGGGCACGATTGGCACGAACATAAAAATATCACCCAAAGCTAAAGCAAAGTTTCTCATTGATTTGTGTTAAATGAAGTATGGAAAGGAAATAAATATGTATGGATAGAAATGCGACTTGAAATGGATTATACAATATTTGCAGCTTACATATTTCTTATTAAAATAATAATAAAACACAAAAAAAAAAAAAATAAATAAATATATATAAAATATCTGCTCTTAAAATTAATATAATACAACAAAAAATAAATAAAAATAAATTTTTATAAAATAACATACTTTTAACAGCATTTATAATTGCCAAACTAATTTTAAAACTTTTTTTAAGTATTATGTACCATTCTACTATCTTTAAAGAGTATCCCATAGTCGTGTGAAGCCATCTCTGTGCGCTGTAGAAAATCGGCGCATGACTCTCATGCCAAAAAAGCGTATACGAAAATAAGCGTGTATTTTGAGTGATTTTTGATTGTTTCATGGGGGCGCATGATGTCATATGGATTGTGGATAAGCTCGTAAACTTACTATATTGCAAACTACTCTATACGGCAGGAGCAGCGAGAAGAGCCACAAGTTTTCGCTGCCTCAATATGTGGCAAATGCATTTTCCCCCCCTAACAATGTTGTTGTTGCTTTGTTTTCCATCTGATTTAATTGTGCGGAAAATTTCGTAGCCACAAAACGGCTGAGACGAGTATGTGTGTGTGTGTGTGCTCCGGCTGTGACATTTACCTTAACCCTGAGTGGAATCAATCAAGCCTGACTGTGTGAGAGATCACAGCGCACAGATCGTTAATCATTTTGGGCCACAGAGCTGAAGATTGCAAGAGCAGCTCCAGCTCCTCACTTGAATTTACATTGGAACTGGGATCAGTTTTCTAGGGGCAGTACGAGGGAGGTGACAATATCACGCCACACGCACGCAGTCATGGCACGGTATGCGGCGGCCTAATTGATTTTCCATTGCAACACAACTGCAACGGGAACTTAACTTTCACTGAATGTCTCCGGCCTCGTCTATGTTGTTTACTGAGGGCAGTAGGCCCAAAGTAGGCCCCATTTGGCGTAGGCAGTAGGTGAATTCCGGTGGCCATAGAATATGTTGTGCGGCGGCACAGTGCGGGACAGTTGAATAGATGCATTGGCTTTGTATATAAATTGTGGATTATTGAATGAAATGGGCGAAAAGTGTTTTTATTCGAATTATGAGCATTATATATGCATCTTATCATTAAATCTAAATCTATCGATTTATCATTTACGATCTATCTATCGACCCATATACTGTTCTATCTATTAACCTATTTATCGCTGCATTTGTTGACCCATCTATCGCTTTATCTGCTGACCTGTTTATACGCGCGGCTAACTAACGATATATCTATCTTCAGACCGCTCTATCAACCTATATTTAGACCTATTCGACCTATCTAGCGACCTATTTACTGGGAAATATATTCAGCTATTTATCGATGCATCTATCGACCTATTTAAACACCTAGCCACCGATATAGTAAACTATCTTTAGACCACACTATCGACCTATCTCTTCAGCTATTATACGACCTATCTATCGACCTATCTTTCCCACGTATCTGTCTATCGTTTCGGCCTATCTATCTGTCTGCATCTGCTACTTATAATGTTACTTTTGCGACGTAGATAATGACAAATGTCTGAACTAAATCATTTTACCATATCGTGTGGTCCCAGCACACATTTAAGTCGCAATCATAAATTTTGTTTTAAGCCTTGCAGCTCTCTTGGCTCTGGGCTCTTGGCTCAAAATACGCTTATAGCCGTGTTTTTGTTGATGTAAGACTAATGAAATGCAGCGTAGAGTGTGATTTGCGTCAGAGCCCAAACTGGGACTGTGACTCGGAGAGGGAGAGAGAGAGAGAGAGAGCGTGCCTCGAAATGAGTCAGCGGGTGTGGGTACGGTCGGGCAGAGGGCAGCGGTGTGGCAGTTCCATGCGTTCTCCGCTTTGCAGCCGGCAGCAGCTACGTGCGACGTGGTTGGTACGAGCAGGCGAGGAATGTGGACGTGGCCAGCGGCTGTGTTGGCTTTGGCGCTGGCTCTGGCACTGGCTCTGACTGTGATTGTGGCTCTGGCTCTGGCTCTGACTGTGTCTCTCGCTTTGGGCCTGGTTCTGACTCTGTCTGCGTTGCCGCCTGCGCTTGTGGCTGCACCAAGTGACATTTAAGATTCCATTTTCTGCACTTAATTAATTCAGAGATCGAGACGAATTTCAGTGCGGCATTCAACTTCGCAGCATGCCAATGCTAATGCCAGTCCGCCAGTATGGGCAGGGTCTCCAAATGCAACTCCTTCTCCCTCCTCCTCTTCGCACCGCCCCACGTCTTGCGTCACGCCTTAAGGGGAAAACGCAACATTGAAATTCACAGATAATGACTGCAATTTGACAGCGAAAAAGTTAATGCCACTCAATCGGAATAATATTACGAGTATAATATATGATTATATATATAGTACATTCATATGTGTATATGAATATATCTGGAAGGTATTCGCTTTCGGCATGTCTTCCATAAATACTCGAGTGCAATGCGCGCGCATTAGCACGTTGACAGTTTCATGAACTCCGGCAAAGCCCCCACAATCATGTGGAAACTACGTGCTGACAGGGCAATCGATAGCCTGGCAACCTGGTAACTGTCACCACCTCCTCCTCTCCCTTCTACTAAGACAAAGACATGCCTGGAAAACAGCGACAACAAGGTGCAAAGTTGAACAATGAAACAAAAGTCACACTTCAGTGTGGAAACATACAGTTCCTTCCCCCTTCCCCCTGCTAACCCCTACTTGAACTACGTTCCCTGCTAACCCCAACTTGAACTACATCTAGTTCGACATAGTGCGACACATGTAGCGTCTCTCTAGAGGGCAAAGTTCTGCCGAATGTCAAGTATGTCTTCAAGATCGCGCTAATGAACCGATCGAGCACAGAGAACTGCGATCTGCCAGCTGAGATGGAGACGGAGACTGAGCCCGCAGCCGGTTTGCTGGCGAGTACCTTAATTTATTCGCCACACTTCCTGTCGATAACTACTCTGCTATATATACGATATAGCTATAATTAAAACAAAAGATCGTGCCAGGACAAGGAAGCGCTGCGCGATGCTCGTAAATCGGACACGAGGCTCGCTTAAAAACCCAGAACGTAACATTAAACATTACACACCTGAGGTAGAACCAGTTTCCACTTCGATAACAGAGTACACTATCGGCACAATCGAAATTATAAGCCCGATTAATCACATATCAAACCAAGCGAACCATCTTTCGTTCAACATCGAGCGATGGTCTCTCAACTGGGGATCATTCAACGATAAGCAGAGCTCGCTCTGTTGACAGCTGCCAGTTGAGGGTCTTATATATATATATAGATATACATACATATGTCTCTTTATAGCCTGTACTCGTATTCGCAATGATTTGTCAGCAAAAACAATGATACCACTAGGAATACGCAATCCCCAGGGCTTTATGGATCCAAACAAAGAGTGTGTGTGTGTGTGTATATACATGTTCGTATGTCTTTGAGCGAGTGTCCATTTGCAATTCATTGTTCTAGTTTCATTTGAAATGCAATTTGATATAGATTCAGCAGGGAAAAGATTTACTTTACACATGTATTAAGTCTTTTCTATATGCAAACTAAACAGATGTAGAAAATACTATATACTTTTCCTATATGTACAGTCTTTCTGGTCAATCTCTTGCATTTCTATTACAATTTTAATTTGTACAGCAGCTGATCTTGTCTACAAAACTTTGATGATCTATTATATAAGAAATCAATGTACGCGTGTTGGTATTATCAATTCATTTTCATCATTAGCTTTGCTTAGCACATTGTGGATAATATCATATGAAGTTTCACAGAAATCCCATTTCCAAGTGACACTTTATGATGCTCAAATTTGAATTTGGCACATGACTGTCCGTGAACGGGAACTTCATGATCATCATGATTATCATTAAAGTGAAATGTCGCCAGTTGTTTTTTTTTTGGAGCCTGGAACTTTCAACCGAAAATACCTTCGTATAGTATCTGAAGTGTGCAAAATAAACTAAAATTGTTTTTACCAAGAATCTTGAAACTTGAAACAAACTATAGTGTGCGGGACGCGCTCTCTCTCTCTCTCTCTCTTTCTATCTCTTTCTCTCTTGCTCTCTCTGTCCGAGTCGAGGTCTGAGTTCGTGTCTGGGGTCTGTGACGTTTTCGTTTCGACAGCAGCTGCTCCAAACTCGCAATTTTCAGCCAAAAACCAGTCTGACCATCTCTTTAAGCCGCTCTACGTACGTGTGTGTGTGTGTGTGTGTGTGCGCTCATGTGTGTGGTCAAATGTCGGCATTTTTTTATGTGCACGCCTTGAGCAATTTTTCCATTGTACACAACGTTTTATGCTCCTGCAGCTTGGGTAGAAGAAGAGGAAGAAGAAAAAACTACCATGTTTCAGCTTGAAACTTAACGTTGCAGAAATTATGAGAGGCAGCAGTATACACAGACATACTAGTATAGTATGTGCATGTATGTAGCACATATGTATTGCAATTATCACGCTAGAAAACCAGATTCAACGAGCCGAACTAATAAAGATCTCAGAGATGCGAGACAAATATGAATTAGACTCCGAGGCGCGAGTGCGACAATGAGAGCTCAGAGAGAGAGATATAATATATACATACATGTGTCTATATACAACTGCTAATGAACTGTCAATAAAACGAGATTAAGCCGTGATCAAGGTGCGCAAAAAAAAAAGAAACCAGAAATCTAAACGCGTAGAAACAAAGACGTGCTGTCTCCCCTCTCCCCTCTCTGGGTTTCTCTCAGTGTATCCCTGAGATACTGCGGAAACACTTCCGTTGCAGTTCTCTTCCAAGTTATAAAAAGGAACAGCAGTTTGACCTGCAATGTGTCTACCTGTGCTGAAAGGTGACTCCATTCACATTTCACTTCCTGCTCGAAAAAAAAACTGCGTCGTCTCGGCTATTTTTACCGAGACAACTCAATCGACAGCTCACCCACGCCCCCGCCCCCGCCTCACTCTATATATAAGTATGTATTTCGCTTGAATTTACGGGTTCATTTGCCATAAACGAAATGTGAAATCTTAAGCCAAAGTCAAGGCGAAACTACCTGAGACATCCCGATGCGACCTTGCTGTACGCCTGCACACAGATCTGAGACCTCATGCAGAGCAAAGAATGTCGATATATATTACTACCTGTGTGTGTATTAGAAAACTGTTAGCAATTCTGCTTAAAAACGATAAAAGAGATACAGATACATTTACAGATACAGATACTACAGCGAACCGATCACCAACAGCGAGAACACACCCATTTTTTCCAATTTTATTTTGATAACTTTAGAGTACCAGTCCCAGTCCCAGTTTCAGTCCCAGCTGCTCTGCTCCACATGCAGTCGCCAGATGATATTACGATGTGTGTAACATGAAACCCTTTAGAGGGTAGGGAAGATGGGGGACGCCCCCTCGACTGCGGTTAACCAACCACATGGGAAATGCATCTGTCCAGAACTGAGATAAAATAACTTAGTAAATAATAATAATAAATAACTAAATTCGAAATTCGAAATTAGATTTGCCTACCATATACAAAACGTGGTTTTGTCTACTCTTTCGATACCCTTATCAGATGAACTGCTAACCTATGTGTATCTGTCAATTCCATAATTTATGTTGCAGCTCAGTCACACCTTAAATGTGCCGCATATAAAATTAATATTAATGCCCTATAAAATGTCGATATCTATTTTTTTTTATTCGATATATGTTGAAATGAATGTCGCCAAGGCAAACTCTCTGCGAACTCTGTGTGAACTCTGGCTGAAACCGGAATTGATTTGTTTGCTAGATTGTATAAGCAATTATAATAGATTGTATGACTATATACTATATAAAACAATAAACAATCTTGAGAAAGTTTATACCGGAAATACTTGAGTCTGAAACTCTTGCGACCTTACACGATTTGTGAACTATATTTATTGTAACCAAGTGCAGTACAGAACGAAAGTCAAGATCCATAACTATATAGATAGAGTATACGCCTTGCCAGTCGAGTGTTTGCTTGGCATTTTTCAGGAATTTCGACTCGTATCGCCGCCTTTAGCTAATTAAATGCGCAACACAGAAAAGCACTCGGATCTATTTGATCGTATAATCATCTATCTATATTAGCGCGAGTTGGGAGAGTAAACAAATGCGAGTAAACATGCGTACATAGATGATGGAGCAAGGGGCGGGCAACGGGTAGGCGGGGTAGAGCAGCTGACCGGGTCTGGGAGCCTGCAGAAGCTAAAGCTCAGTTGTAGCCACATTCGTAGCGTGGCTGATGATGAATTGGTTGACTCATGATTTCCGACTGGCCAAGTGATTTGCATACAGGTACAAGTATGGCCAGGCCAGTAGAGGCAGCATGAGGCCCGCACAGACCTCGCCTGGGTACCGGTTTTTTATGGTTTCTAAACTTGAACGCGACAACAGCGACGGCATCGCAACATTGCAATGGCAAATGGAATTAATTATGGTATCGTGTCGACGTGTACGGCCCCTGTGATCGCCAGCAGCGCCTCCTCCTCATCCTCATCCTTTCCCGCCTCCTGCTGCCTCCTGTGACAGTGGGAGGCGGCACAGTGGGAGGTGTCGCAGCGACAAGACCTAAAAACCTAAACACGTTTCATGACGGACCAAAGCGAAGGGGAAATCTCCACTGTCAGCAGTTTTGTATCTGCATCTGCATCTGTATCTGTATGTGTGTGTGTGAGTGTGAGTGTGTGTGTGTGTGTGTGTGTGTGTGTGTGTGTGTGTGTGTGTGTGTGTGTGTGTGTGTGTGAGCGCTGTCAGCCATTCGAGTCGACACCCACGCGCAGTGAGCCAAACAAACCGGGCTAAAGCTGCAGCGATCTCATGGATACATGATCCGTATCTACAGCCAGCGAAAGAGAGACAGAGAGAGGGAGACAGAGAGAGAGAGAGAGGGAGAGAGAGAGAGAGAGAGAGAGGTTTAACTGCAAGTCGTATTTGTGTCTAATTAAACGACTCGCATAGACCCGTTTTGTGCATTATCACTCGATATGGTCATACATTATAGATAAATGTCATTTCCAGCGCCCCTTGAGCAGTCTCCCCTCCTCCGCCATCTGTCGCATACCCGCACCTGGCTCCACTCCCACAATTGTCTGAATTGTTAACTGCGCATTTGCATTCGCCTCTCTTGCCCCACTGTGCGCTGGAAAATCAACTGAGATTGTGATTATATCAATATATATCTATATATATGTATATATATTTATTTGTATACTTTTTCATTTATTTGTTTGCTCGAAATTAAGGCCCGTTCCCCGAGGAATTGCGATCGAATTGCATTAAATTGAATACACGATCGCCACAGGCGGGTATTCGTTTGGACACTCACTTCAATCGTACGTCAATTCGTTTAGTATTTATGCATATTTATTCATTTGTTTATGGTTGCCGCGACTGCGTGCCAGGCGCCCTTCTGCCCAAACCCGTCGGACAAGTCGGAAATCTTCACTATAGCCGAGTATCGACCTATAATAATAAATCGTATATATATATAAATATATATAGCTATAGAAACTGCGATTAGAGCGACGTACGTCGTCGAGTGCGGTGGGGTAAACAGGAAATCAACAAACAACACGATCCATCTACTTTATTTATATAAAACTGTATAAACACATAACTTGGAGGAAGAACTTGATCATAAAATACTTAAGTAAATACTGAAAATAAATACCAAAATAGTTAATAAATAAATGCAGTTTGAGAGGCACTAGCTGGGGTATTTGTTTCGTTTATTATAAAGTAGAAGCGAGTGCACTGGGAATACCATATATCACAGAATGTCGATAAAAAAACCCTTATCAAACAGGTTCACTTAGTTGTGGTTTTTCCATTCCATTTAAATTTAATTTCGACACATATCAAAAAAGAAAGTAACTGTTTTTACCCATTTGCACTCTGAGTTACTGCCAAAATTGTGACTAATCATTTCCGAAATACACGAGGATTCATTCACGTTGTTTACACGACCCAAACTGATGATAAGCAAACAGTTAGGGTATCTTCAAACGCGCTAGAAGTGAACGAAAATCCCCCTCTATTTGGAGGCCCTAACAGGATTTCGTTGTATACGTATACGTACTACTCTCCCATTCAATCCATGATGTCAACTCGTTCGCAACGTGGGGCGCTAATTAGGCATATCAACAGAGAGAGAGAGAGAGAGAGAGAGGGAGCGAGATAGAGGTAGATAATAAGGCTTATATAGTGACAATATATGGGCTTGTCTTGTGAAGCTACTGCTAGAGAGTGGGCTGCACATCGTCGAGTGTAGACAGTCGAGGCTGCTGAGAAAGATCTTCAGAAATATATATAAAGTATTTCCAACCCAGTATGAAAAAGTATTCAGTATTCAGGTATTCAGAATCGTTCGTTCTGCTTGATTAAATAAACGTTTTCCCTCTCTTATCGCAGCGGTATACGCAACGATAAGATAAGTGCGTGAACTGATACTCTTCTTGGTATCGAATGGAATACATGCTCGTAGTTCCATAAGTGTTTATTTTGTGGCAGCACATTGTGCCACAGAGACAGAGAGACAGAAAAAGAGAAGAGATCGCAATCTAATGATCCTCTCTTGCAATTCTTTAATTTCAGTATACAAGGAATAAGCATGGGACGCCAGCGAAGCCTGGTCTTGTTGCTGGTCATCTGCCTGAGTGCGCTGCAGCTGATTCAGTCCAGCCAGGCCAAAACATATGATGTTGTGGACAAGGATCAGATGAGCAACGAGCTCTTCTCCGAGGAGGAGCTGGACGTGAAGAAGGCGGGCATAAAGATTGCCACGCCCAAGGTGAAGCTGCCCCTCGATGTAAACACAAACACAACCGAAGCCCCAAAGCAACCCGTCAGCGATGAGACTATAATGGATCTCTACGAGGCTGCCAAGCACAATATTGCTCTGGCCGAGGATCCACGATTCAACAAGATGCTGCCCGATCACTTCAAGCAGGATCCTATCAAAACCAACAGCAGCAGCAGCGGCAGCAAGAACAGTACCGAGGAGAATTATGAATATGAAGAAGATTATGATTACGATCTAGATAACTATGATAGCTCTGACATTGAGAAGGAGGAGGATGAGGATGATGTCAAAGAGACGACCACTGTGCGACCCAAGAAGGCCAAGACGGTCAAGAAGACAGCTCCAAAGTTCATGCCCATCGAAAAGAGCAGTGTGGCCAAGCCTACGGTGAGTAGAGAATTCCACTGAAGCATTCGAGACGAAGACTGATCTTCAATTTTCCCAAGCAGCCCAAGATCAACAAGGACAGCGGAGTCATCGGACTCAACAAGGAGAATAACATCGATAGCGACTCAAACTATGAGGAGTACGATGATGAGGACGATGCTGATGACGACGATGACGATGAAGATGATGAGTAAGTTAAGAGTTTCTCTACAGTTTTGAATTAACAAGGTCTTCCTGCTATCATGAGTAAAGTAAACAAACTAAGGTCTCTCTGATGCTTGTTTTCATTATCTGATAAGACTAACCAGTGTTGAAAATTGCAATCTTGAAGTTTCTCACATGAAAACCTTTACTCATTTAGCTCCGACGACGACGATGACGATGACAAGAAGATCACGGACGAGGAGCAAGTTGTGTTCAGTGAGAACGTGCCCTGCCCCCGGTACTGCGTCTGCTCGCGCAACACCATTGGTTACATGGTGGCCACGTGCAGCCGCCTGGATCTGGGCACCCAGAAGTTTGGCTCTGACATCTCCGATCTTGTGGTGACCAACGTTGGTCCCAAGTACCCCATACTGCTGGGTCCCAAGTTCTTTGTGCAGCTGGGCCTGAGGGGTGTGTCTTCTATTAAGATCGCCAACTGCACCATTGAGTACATTCATGCTGAGGCCTTCCTTGGCCTGGATGAGCTCTACTCCGTGAACCTGACCGATGTGGGATTGGCCCTACTTAACCCAGATACCTTTGTTAGCAACAAGAAGCTGCGTATGCTCACAATTTCTGGAAACGATCTTAGTGTTATGTCCACATTGCACTATCTGCTCAAGGTGAGTCTCAGTAGGGCGCAAGTCCATAAGATTTACGCTCATCCTTAATTCTGCCTGATTTTACACAGTCCGCCAGCATTGAGGAGCTGGACTTCTCGCGCAACAACCTGATGGAACTGAATCCCACTGCCTTTTCGCAACTCCAAAGCATTGTCTACATCAATCTGTCGAAGAACAACCTGAAGAACTTGCCCGAGAAGGTGTTCACTCCTGTCAGTGCCATCGAGGAGTTGGATCTGTCCTACAACCTGCTGTCGGAGCTGCCGCCCAACCTATTCAACGGCACAGCCCTGTCGATCCTTCATCTGAAGTATAATACCTTCACTGGAGACCTGCACTTTGGCATCCAGAAGCTGCAGCAGTTGGATTTGAGCTACAACTCCATTACCCATGTGCATCACAGCATGTTCGACAGGATGCCCGGTCTGACCAATCTGAACCTCAAGGGCAATGGCATCAAGAAAATCCAACCCGAATCGATGTTGCTGTTGAAGAAACTGCGTCACATAGATCTCTCCTTCAACGAACTGGATCAGGTGTCCAGCATGCTGTTCTTCATGAACACCGAGCTGGATGTGATTCGTCTAAATGATAATCCCCGCCTGAGCGAACTGCCTACCGATGGTTTCCTGAACACCAACGGCTTCTTTGTCGTCTACTTCCTGGATCTATCCAACTGTGCCATTGGTGCTCTGGGCCACAAGACCTTCGGAACCATGCCGGAACTGACAACCCTCAAGCTGGCCTGGAACAACATTAATAACCTGCCACGTGAGGTATTTGCGAATCTGACCAAACTGATCGACTTGGATCTCAGCAACAATCTGATTGTCAAACTGGATGACATGATCTTCATGGAGAACACTGAGATGACCAAGCTCAATTTGGCCGGCAATCCGATCACCCGTCTGTCTGTGATTCTTTTCATTCCGCTGATCAAGCTGCGATCCCTGGATGTCAACGACTGCGAGCTGACCTCGCTGATGACGGACAGAGAGTTGGGCACAGACTACCAGTTCTTCCAATCGTTGAGAAGCTTCAATGCTTCTGGCAATCGCATCAAACACATCTCGACAAATGATGTGAAGGGTTTCAAGAACCTGCGCTCTCTGGACATCACGAACAATCCTCTGAGGTGTGACAACGCGTTCCAGCAGTTCATCGGCTATGTGTCCGTTGAGACTCACACAATCCCCAAGAAGATGCCTGAGCTAGCCAATCTGGAGGATGATGCTTCGATCATTGAGGTTATGAGCCAAGCCGGCTGGACACAGTTGGCCGAGGAAGTGTGCAAGCATAATTCCAGCAGCAGCGAGGAGGAGGCCGAACTGGAGAGGCGTCTTGAGGAGAGCGATCAGAAACTGATCGAAGATGACAAGGTGCTCAGCATGCTGACCAAGAGTGTGCTCGACAAGAACAAGCTGAACAACATGCAGAAGATCCTGAAGGGATCTCCTGATGCTGACCAAGATAAGAACAAGGACGAGAGTGCTGAGGAGGACATCAACAATGGCGGAGAGATCAAGGAGGAGGAGACTGACAGTGCGGACGAGGACGACAGTGAGGATTATTCCGACGATTACGACAGCGACAGCGATGAGGATGAAGCTGAGAAGATAAAGGAAGCAAAGAAGAACAAGAACAAGTCGATCAAGAAATACATCGAAAGCGAATTGGACAGGATCAAGAACGAGGGTATCAAGGCCGAAGAAGTGGAGTTGGCCAAGGAAACTACAGATAAGTTCCTGCTAGGTGAGTATCTCTAGTGAATCGTCTTCTATCACGGCTCTTTTAATCTTCATTATTCTACAGACAAGCTTGGCTCTGATAGCGAAGAGTTGAACAGCGACGAGCAGGAGATTGTCATTCAGCGCGGTCGCATCTACTATGAGAACTACAACTATATCATTCCGGGCGTCATTGTCGTCTCCTGCCTGGTGGTCATTCTGCTGGGTCTCGCCCAGATGATTGCCATGGTTCTGCGCAAACGCGGCGAACGCTATCGCATGGCAATTCTGGCATCGAAGAACTCCTTTGTGTACCAGAAGCTCAGCGAGGACATCGTGAAGCCAGCCAGCAAGGAACCAAAACAACCAAAGGTGCACCGATACGCGCCGATCAATGAGGTCTAAGTCCGTACCGCCCTAACCCGCCCGCACAGTAGGGTAGCACAGTGTTGCGCTGTTTTTTTAATTTATAAGTTAACTGATAGTGAAGATGAAAGTAAATTGCGAAAATCGATGAATTAAAACCAACATATAGAGGTCATCCACGATACCAGCTGGACCTGCAGAAACCAACTTGAGTCAGATTTAACCGTGTGTCAGTCGTCCATTGGCAAAAGAAAGACGTGAAAAAGTATTAGTGAAAACAGAATCAAAACACTGAGAAACATACTTTACATACATAATATTATACACTTACATTCTATCGGTTCCCGATATATACATATATATATACATACTTAAATAGCAAATAGTTGTTGTTGTTCTTAATACGGTTGCAGCCGGAATCAAGGACGAGGTATACTACGAGGGTGTACGAGGTAGAGGCAGAGATCGAGCGAACCATTAGCAACCGTTTCGCGAGCAACGGATCCTTAACTGATTGCTTCGCCGTCAAATTTCTCTATCATTTATGATCATAAAGACAGAACTTTGAGGATTTAGTGCCATTCTGCTGAAATTCAAATCAAATTAGAGAGACATACACATATATATAGTATTCCTTTTTCTACAAAACAAAATAAAAAATCGAAAAGAAAAGAAAAACGGTTAAAAAACGATCAAGCACGCATCTGCACAACTATAAATCTGAACCGGTCAGACTACTTAAAAATACATTATGATTTAAAATCCGAGCAAGTCGAGAGGAAGACGCATTTCGATAACTACCTTAAGTCTTTTTTAATACCTATTATCCTCTTTTTTTGCAATTGCATCGAGTAAATGTTAAACCATCTAAACAAAAGTTCTGAAATCAATAAATTATTTTAACCAAATTGAACATAATCTTTATGTAATCTAAGTACTCTACATATTCATATTTGCATATGTGTTAAATACAATAAAATATACTTATTTATGAATTGGACTTCGGTAAATTTGGTACTTTAATATAATACTTACTTACGATTCGTTGCTAATAAATTTTCTATTTTTCGAAACACAAAACATCAATTTCTACATTTTTAAAAACAAAAGGGAGTGAGGAAATTTGTTTTTTTTTTCGGATCAGCAACATACAAGTATTTGTATTCTATGAACTGTATTTGCGCTATGGCTTTCTTGTTTCTCCTAAAACTCTCATTCCTAAAAGTTTCGAACTCGAATAAAAATCAATAAGCTACAAAAAGTATGCAATACTTCTCTCTATAGTGTCATTCAAATTCTGTCGAACAGCGCCTTAAAATATGCAATTTTATAAACGGTCTTTCTTTTGATAAATGAATATTTTTGGAACACTATTTTGTAAAAAGGTGTTTATTTTGTAAATGGTATGTGATCCTTGGATCTGTTTGATTGCATGCGAAACTGGCGAAACAAGTAGTAGTAGGAGTACGTATATGTACATATAGAATTAAGAACTAGACAATGTTGCATTAATCAGATAAGTACATGCTGAGATTCGTTCATACGCTATAGAGAGTGGGGCGTATGAATTACATTTGAAATTAGAAACATTTTGAGCAGTGATTGTTGAGTTGGGTTCGAGACAATGATAATCCTATCCACTAGAATATATAAATGTAATATCTGAAGGGAACTTTAAATGCTTAGAATACAGTTACGTAGACGTAGATGAAGATAAGGCCAAACGGTTTGTTTGAAACAGGCACATGGTTTAAGTGTATGTCCGTCCGTTATGGATCAGAGGTGGATGCACATCTCTTATAGTTTGATTCCCTTGAGTTTTCCAGCTGTTGTGTGCAGATCCCATTCCTGTTGCTGCAATGCCTCAAATGCAGCTGACAGGCTGAGACTCTCATCGCCTACCAAGTTCTGGAGTTTTATCAGCTTGATGGATTTGTGTACGTCCCAGTTAATGAACTCCAGTGCTCCCAGACAACGTGTGGGTGTACTCTGTAAACGTAATACGCATACGAATTAGTTACAAGTCAATTCACAAATCCAACATTATACTTACATCCTTGCCCAGGACTTTGACCATGATGCGCACTTCATCCGAGTCAACGCCACGTTCGCAGCCCCGTGGCTTCTTGTCGGAGAACTCGAGCAGATCCTCACAGCTTACCGAATTCGAATCCGCCAGCCGAGCCGCTGTTGCTGCGAAGTACTCAGCTTCAGTTTGAGGCTTCTGCGGAGGAGTTACTGGCGCAGGGACAGTCCCATCGTTGCCATTAACAGCGCTACGATTCATGGCCAGATTGACAGAGGCACGTACCTTCTTGAAAAGCGCATTGCCTGCCAACTCATTGTCCGCAGAGCCAATGCGACGTGAACTTGACGCCTCAGCATCAGGTTCATCTGTTGTTGCTGCTGTCGCTGCAGCAATCTGTGTGGCAGCCTGCACTGCTGCTGCTGCCGCCGCTGAAGCCGCTGTTGGTGCCATCTCCTGAGGAACTGTAATGGAGTCCAGTGTAGTTGAGCTGCTACTATTGGTCACAGGCTTGTCTAAATTTCGTAGTTCATCGTCGTTGACATAAAGACCCGAGATCTGTGCCGGCTCGAAGCCCACGTCCTTGGCCTTGTTGTAGTGTTCCTTCTGTATGGAGAAGTTGTAGAAGCCGTCGGTTACATCGGGTGACTGCAGAACACCATCCTTGCTCATGTCCGACTCCAAAATGGACTCAAACTGCAGCGACGCGCTATCGGTCAGTCCGGCTGCATCGGCTGGAGCAAGTTTATCAAGATTCTGATAAGTATGCGATGCCTTGTCGCCGGGCATAGCCGGCATATTCTCATACTCCCTGGCATCGGTCCGTCGACACACGCTGTTGGAGCGCACGGCAGCGACCACCTCAATGGAACGTGACGACTGCTGTCGCTGCGGATGTTGCACCTCGGCATTTCTGTTGGCGCTGCAATGGTTGCCCGTGTCATCGCCGCAATCTGTCAACTTGCTGAGCGTGCGCTGGACACCATTGGCTGGTATGATGAGAGGATACTTGCGCACATGTCGAATTGTGCTGGTTTTCACCTGTTTCTTGCCCTCACGCGAGGGAAGAGGCAAGGGATTCGCTTCCTGTGGCTCAGGAAACTTGTAGCTGCCGTGAATCATGTAGCTGGGACTTTCGCAGAAGTCATTGGGACCCAAAGAGTTGCGATTCTCATCGTTTTGCTGCTCTACGCTGGCCAGTTCAGCTCGTCGCTGCACACGCTGTGCTGCTCCACGTGTGGGCAGTGTCATTGGTCGCGGTGGCTGTGGTTGTTGTACTGGTGGCGACATCGTGACTGCCAGTGGCTCCGTAGCAGCTGCTGCACTGGAACTGCCCGGATGACTCAGCTGGCTGCCCAGGCGACGAGGCAGTGTCTTGGCGTTCATCAGCTCGAACTCATCTGTGTCCATGTACTTCAGCAGATTCGCAGCCGGACTGGGACCAATGTCCAGCATGGCCTTCCGCTCGATCAGGCTGTTGTACGCCTCCCGTCCCTCTTCTCCGATCAGCGACTAAACACGTGGAAGGGGGAGAAAGCATAAAAAAACAAAGTAAATATAATTAAAATAAAAAGAAACAAATGAGGAAGAATGATATAATGTCGAAAACTGGAAAGCGTCTCCAAAAGGTTTTCATTGTTTTTTTCTTTATTAAATCCCTTTAAATATACACAACGTTTTTGATTACCAATTGGTTTTTGTTTGGTTCTTAGAATGCAAACTTTGTATAATACTTGAAAAAAGTTTTTAGTATTTAGATTTAGTTTAAGTTTTAGTTAAGTTCAGTTTTGTGTTTTTTTTTTTTGGGTTTGTGAAACGCTTCGAACGCATATTTTAGAATATCAATTTGTAGTGAAATTTTTAAGAGTTCTTCTTTTGTTTTCATATTTCTTTTTGCATATGCTTTATGAAATAGATAGATATGAGTTATATGAACTTTTAATTATAATTACGCGTATTCGCTTGTATATAAACTTTGTGTATATATATATATATATTTTGTTTTAAGTTTCATTTTTGTTTCTTCTTATCGTTTGGTTATCATTATTAATAAATGCATAGAATGCGACAAATCTTTGAATAAGAGTATTCATTAATATCCCATTGGAGCTCTATAAAAATGAAGTTTAGCCAATCGATCGATTGATGATGATTACATCGAGGTTTAGAAATATGTGTTTAAAGATTTCCCATGCAATTCATAATCTTGTATGTGTATACATATATGTATATATAATTTATATATAACTAGGTTCATCTTTCGACTCTTTTCTTGTATGGTCTTCTCTCAGTATTATTCAGTATGTATATATATATATATATTTCTTTTATATATAGTAAAAATGCAAGCGTAAGGATATGGCACATAATACACATCTGCATATGTACGAGTTTTGTTTTCATTTCTTTTTTTTTATATCAATTGATTCGGACATTTAGTTTGCTTTTTCGGTTAAATATTATTTTTTTTTTCTTTTTGGGATGTTCTTGGCGATGAAGGATTGTCAACTTGTGTGTGTGTGTTGGGTGTATATACTGTGTGTGGCGATGACTGTCTCCTGTGTGAGTGTGTCTGTGTCTGTCTGTTTGCGTGTTCTGTTTTATACCCTGTCCGTTAATGGGAGGTTCCCGATGTATGATGAAAGATGGTAATACTGATAATACTCTAAAATACTCCTAATCTGACGACGGCGCCGTGACAACCAAGCTCTGTTTTTGATGGAAAGTGATTGGATAGGAAATTGGTTTGGATTTGGGTGTTGTCAGCGCCGTCCCGAGCCCGAGTTGTCCTTCTGTTATTTTGGAAGCCTGTATGCATAGTTTGAGTTTGTTTTCGAGTCTTTTCTTATTTTGTTTTCAATTCTTTTTGTCGTCTGCTAATATTTTTTATTAAATATTGCTTTAATATTATTGAGCGGTTAGTTGATCTCCTAAGGGTTCCAATTTGGATGGGGGCCCTGAACTTGTTTGCATATTGCTTATTGTATTTCTCAATTTAATCGAAAAACTATCGTTAGTTCTATCGCGGAAGAGCAAGTCGGAAGTAATGACCTTGACATAGAAAGGAAGAATATCATAACAGGAATATCAAATTATATATATATATATATGTACATATTATATATGGTATAACATTGAAAAGTTCTAATCGAAAATTGCGTATTTCATATTTGCCGATAGTACTTCCGATAGCTCTACTCTATAACCTGTATCAACTGCAACTGTAACTGTAACTGCATATTACGTGTACGTTTATTATTATCCGTTCTGAGAGGTCTTCCGTGTTTTCAAATAAGGCACGCTCTCAAAAATGCAAATCCAAAAAATATACCATATAGTATGTTACTAAGAATCATATCTATATGGAATTGGGGCTGAAAATACTTCTACAATTTACTTTTCGACACACCTGACGCACATGCCAGCCTATCTCACCCGAGACACACACACACATCTCACACACACTCTTCTCCTACTCCTGCTGGGGGCAATCCCCTCCCTAATCCGAGAGCACATGTCCGAATAGTAAATTGAGAACATATTTCAGCATTTTCCTTAGTTATGGAGCCGGGCTGGGCGGAATACGCGGCGCAGTGAATTCACGTCGGAACTGAAACTCATCTCCGCTCTCCGTGCTCGAGGATGAGCTGCTGTCACTGGAGTCCCTACGCACAGCAGTTGTCACTAAAGGAAGCTGTGGTTGTGGTGCCGCCTGCTGCTGTTGTTGCTGCTGCAGTTGCCGCCAATGCATCTCATGCTGCTTCACCGTCGAGACATGAATCTTCTCCGGCCAGTGGAATTCTGTTGGTCGCATTGGCTTCTGCTGTGACTTCATCTCATCCGGTGAGCTGCCCACAAAGTTCGTGGACGTGGGACTCTTGCCTGTGAGTCGACTTATATCAAATTCATGCAGCGTGGCTCCGCTTACAGGACGCGGCACCGGTGCCGAGGCAGTGCGATAGGTGGCCACCGCCGAGGAGGCTGCCGAAGATGAGCCAGAGCCGGAGCTGAGTTTCAGCGATTGTGTGGGCGCCAACAGGGCATGTTGAGCCAGGTGTGCGGTATAGTTGTTACCCGGTCCACGTCCACCAAAGTCATAAATGCGCTCATCGTAGTGGAACTGCTCGTAGCCAGAACCAGCGCCGGGACCAGGTCGATGATAGCTGCGTCGATTGCCACCCAAATTATAATGTGGAGCCGACTTGATGCTGGAGTTGGAGCCATATAGCTGGCGTGGCGATATGATTGCCTCACGCTCGTCATGGCAAGCGGATTGCACCTGCCGGCTGAGTCCGGCGCGACGACGACGGCACAACGAGCTGCTGGATGTGGCTGCGACTCGAGCACGTATATCGCACTCGGAGCGCGCCAAGCTGGGCTTATTGTTGCTCTCTTCGCCACCGCTGGAAGAGCTACTCGAGTCCAGCGTCATGGGATTATAGCTAAGCCGGCGCAACGTGCGGGCACGTATCGAACGAGGCTTGTAGGACGCAGAGCGTCTTGGCAGCGGAATCTGATGATGCTGTTTGCTGCTGCTGCTGGTGATGGTGCTGCTGATGGTGCAACTGCTGCAGTGGCTCCGCTCGAAAGTGGCGCTGCTCCGGTGAAATAGGCTGGAAGCTCTCGTTAAACGAGGTGGAACGCTGGCGATAACTCTTGGCGGACACAGCGTAGACAGCGCTGCTGCTGCCGGAATTGAGGCAAGACGACTTAACGGGCGACGCACTGGCCAGCATTTGCTTGGTGTGACCGTTGCCAAAGCGCTCGTAGCCACCGCTGCTCATGACCACAGGTGGAGCACTGTAGAGCGCCTCGCCCTTCATGGGAAAGTAGCTCTCCTGTGGGCTGTAACTGCTCTTCTGACTGCTCCGTCGCGACAATGAGATATTCGTATCCCGCGAAGCGAATCCTGTATCCGGCGTGCTGCTACGCTTGTCATCCAGCAGCTTCTGCTCCGTGGCGCTCGCCAGATGCTGACTCTGCAGCTGCGCCTGATTGTGCATATACTGCAGATGCTTGTCCAGATGACTGGTGGCTGCATTGAAATCAAACATGGTTTGCACTCCATTACTGTAGCTATACACGGCAGACTTGAGGCTGCCCGTGGCACTACTGATCCCATCGTCCAGGGAGCCCAGCAGCTGGGGCAACTGATCGTTTAATATGGTATCATTAGAGTCACTCTTGTCCAGTTCCGTGTACGTGTGCATAAAGTCAAGGTTCAACGCCTTCAACGTGTTCTCAATGTCCATGATGTTATCATTGATGCTCTTTGGTTCTCGTGCCTCCTCAGCACTGCGCTCTCGGTTCAAGGGTCGACTAAGTATCTCACGTGACTTCTCGAACAGAAAGTCGGAGCTCTCCTTGTCGAAGATTGGTATACGCAGCTCGGAGCTGTTTTTGATCTCGCTCAGGGAACGAAATCGCTGCTTGATGTGTGGGATAAATCAACAAAGGAAAACGAAACGAAACGCAACGCAACGAAAAAGGGATAACCAAAGAAAAAACAAAGCAAAGGGAATGGAAAAAGGAAGCACAACGCGCATGAGGAGAGAAAAGAGAGCAAGACCTCGAGATTAGAAATTGACGCCACCAATGAGTAACGTTACTAGCGATACTTATAAATCTCTCGCTCTCTGACTACATTCAAATATGTTGTATATGCGTATTTCACGTTTCTGGAACGCACCTGTATATCGGGTATGCTCTGCAGTTCCTCAGTGAAATTCTTCTTCTTCGAGAAGGGCGATGCATTCCCATGCGTGGGTGTATGTGCCGAGCTGCCTGAAGCGCCTCCAGCGATGCTGCTTGACTTATCACCACCGCCTCCGCTGCCAAGATGCGGAAAAAGAAAGCTGAACTTGCGCTTGGGACTGTGTGTCGCTGGTGCATGATCAGAGACCAAGTCAATCATAGATCTGTAGACGAGCAAAACAAGAGTTAACTGGCAAATCTTGAATAAAATTCAACTGGGCTCACCTGGCGCTTATTTCATTGGCCATTTCAATGGCATGCTCTAATATTTTGCCATCTTTGACTGAGATATTCTTCACCGTGCCGGTCGTGCCGGACTTCTTTTTGGACAATGTAGGTAGTAATCCGTGTCCATGTCCGTGTTTGTTGCCATTGCTGTCACCACTTTTATGTCCGTATTTAGCTGACATTTCCGCGAACTCATTCTTCGAGTTCACACGTTCAAAATCGGGCGACTTGGGATGGCTGCCAGAGGCACCGCTAATCGAGCCAAACATTGAATTGATTTCATCCAAAAGTGATGGACCGAAGTCCAATTTATCGCCGGTGATCTCATCATCGGATATCTCATGATATTCATGCGGATCCTCGGTTGTATTACGCGAACTGGCACGCCAATTGGGCTCCGAATGAACACTCTTGCCATCGGCGCCATAGTTGTTGTTCTGCAGTGCGTAGGCAAGTTGGTCCTCGTCCAATTTGTGCGAGGCAAAGGGATTGGTGGAGCCGGCAAAATCAAATGAGCTTTGGCCATTGCTGGGAATCAGTTTGGGCGTATGCTCCGTGGAGGGAATAAACGTGGGGTTCATAGAGGTGCCAGCACCCTCAGGAAAATAACCGCTCGCCGTTTGCAGCGAGTCAGGGCTGGTGGGGGTCGGTGGCAGCAACAGTGGAGTCTGTTCAATATCCTCTGATGGCTTGTATGGCGTCACAATCTGCTTGGGCACGTGATTGTACTGCAAAAGAGCAACAATGAGAATACATTTAAGTGGGAATGAATACGCATGCTTACATTCTGCGAGCTGCCAAGGAAGGCAATGTCTCCAAAGGTGGCG
Organism: Zaprionus tsacasi; assembly: GCA_018904105.1. Classification (NCBI taxonomy): domain Eukaryota; kingdom Metazoa; phylum Arthropoda; class Insecta; order Diptera; family Drosophilidae; genus Zaprionus; species Zaprionus tsacasi. Next base: position 12,447,063 of record JAEIFR010000295.1, read on the forward strand.
CCATCGATGCCAACATGTCCGGTGTGCTTGAAGTCGTTCTGCGGCTTGGAAATCATTTCCGTACGCAGCTTGCGCTTGCTGATGCGATGATCCCCTACGCGACTGAATGAATCTCGATTAGAGCTGGGCAAACCCTCCAGGAATGCAACAGTGTTCGAGGGATTAAAGTAGCCAGTCTTTCCGGTGATGAGAACACCTTTCCAGAACGGCGTGCCCGTATTGCGATCGAGCACACTGATAATGTCCCCTTGGCGATACAGCAAATGATCCTTTTTCGGTTCCACGCAGTTCACCACGGCTTTCAGTTGCTCCGGCTTCATGTCAGGTAGTTGTTCATAGATTTCGCTAAACTTGGGCCTCTTGGCTGCATCATCCTGCCAGCATTTCATCATCAGTGTGTAATATTCCCGCGGACAGCACTCTGGCTGCTCCAATCGCTGATAGTTTGGCGCATCGATGGCTTCCAGTATTTGTAGGCCAGTCAGTGCAGCCCAGGGCTGGAATCCATACGAAAACATTTCCCAAAGACAAACACCATAGGCCCACACATCGGAGGCATTAGTGAAGCGCAAGTAATTGATGCACTCAGGAGCACACCAGGCAATCGGTAGCTTGAGATTGACATTAAAGTTTGTCTTGTAATAGTCCTTGCCCACGCCCAGGGCACGTGATAGTCCAAAATCTGAGATTTTCACTTTGTCCTTGCTGAATACGAGTATATTCCGAGCTGCCAGATCTCTGTGGATGAGTCGCTTCTGTTCCAAATAGCGCATTCCATTGCATATCTGCAGGGCGAATTCACAGAGCGTGGGGATCGTTAGGAAGCTGACGCGCAAGCCCGAATCCTTGAGACATTCGAGCAGGGAACGCAGATGGGCCAGTTCTGTGACCAGCATAAGCGAATCGGTGGCCAGCACCACTCCATACAGACGCACAATGTTCTCGTGCTCAATTGAATGCATTATGGCGGCCTCCTTGAGGAATTCCATGGGATTCGATTGCATGCGCTCACGGCACAAGCACTTGATGGCCACTTGAATCTGTGCGGAGAGAGTTGGGGTTCGGGGTAGTTAAAATTAATTACTCAACTGAACCGGAAACACTTTAAACGCCGACAACGACTCACTCACCCGCTCACTGCCGTTTGTCCAGACGCCTTGCTGCACAATGCCGAACTCCCCAATGCCCAGCTGCTTGTTGACACTAATGGAATCGGCTGGAATAATGTGCTTATTGTTGGGCACCTTGCTGCCCGGTGAACTGGCGCCGTTTCGTGAAAGGGTCGGTGTGCCTGCAGCTGAGGCACTGCCCTCGCTGTTTGTCTGCCCTCCAGCCCCATCCTCACGCTTCACAATGGTTGCGGGCGCTTGAAGCAGACGCTTAATTTTGCTGAGGTAACTGTGGGGGAAATGCTTTTCATAGAATTTTCGCAGTCTTCGGATTTCCGGCCTCGAGAGGCCGATGAAACGCAAATCCTCATCAGCAGCATATTTAAATTGAGCTGCGTTTGTTATTTTCAATTCGTTTCTGTGGGTAGAAAAAAAGATGGAAAACGAATGGGATAATGAAATGAAATCATAATGATGATAACAATGTAATCGATGTAGTCCTATTGTTTCTTCTTTCATCGATTATTCTAATGAGATTATAAACAATAACAAAGTTATTCAAGTTCTCATTTGTTTAGGTATTACTTCAATACTTATATTTAAGAACCTAATAGACACTCTCAGTGGGCTTTGTTTACATAGGGGGTGTCCCACTTAACATGAGTAGCATATGATGACTATTGGACTAATTGGGTCACTGAAGAATACTCACTTGATGGCATTGTAGTACTGCTGCAGTTCGGACTCGGTGAGGAATTCATATAAATCAATTTGTGGGCACTCTGGAAGATACAGAAAATATAAAAATAAATACGAGTATATAAATGCATATTTAACTTAAGTATGCATGCGGCGTATCGGACCAACAACAGCTGCAGTCCATAATATTCAATCTGTGTATGTTTGTGTGTGTGTGTGTGTGTGTGCTGCTGGAGTTGTCGTAGGAGAGTGTATGCAATGTGTAAGTGTATTGGTGTGTGAGTGTGGGTGGTATAGATTTCTACAGTCGCAATAACACAAAAAAAAGCCAATACATATGAGGGAATTGATTTCCATTCATGGGTTACGGCGGCGCCCTCATGTGGCAACCTTAAAATATTTCCATTTCTTTCTTTTTAATATCTTTATCTCCCGTTACCTCTGCACACACACACACACACAAAGTTCTGATTGCCGCTGCTTCTTCTTGCCGTTGTCCCAACCCGCAGCATTTGTCATTGTCGTGTTTTTGTTTGCCTTTGTACAGGAAAGGAAACAACGCAACACATGCATACACACACACGCACATATGTGCATATGTTTGCATTTTGTATGTACACAGATTGCCTGATAATGCCTGTTAAACCCCTGGATTTGCAATTTGAGTCATCAGCGAGGTATTCGACATTCATTGAGATAATAAATTCCATGGAAACCGTCCACATCCGCTTGTTTATTTGTTATTGTAGTTGCACTATCTGTGACGCCTGTTTACGCGTGTGTATGCGGTCAGCTTCCAGTTGAGGTCAAACAACCGATAAGTTGCAGTTTAATCGGCAAACTTTCCCGCAGGATTTGCAGTTGTCCTTGAATTTGCAAAATAAAATCGATCGGCCAATACACACACACACACGCACACCGCCCTCACATATAGACACGGAAGCTACTACTACGTAGCAGACACAATTTTTTCAACAGTGAAAACACTTGCATTTCTTTTAATTTCAACAACTTTTCATTCCTTGCGAATTCACTTGGGCATTGCTTACAATTAGAACACACTTTTTACCATTAGTTTGCAGTTTTTATCTCAATCTTACCCATTTTATTTTTGCGTGTGCATTGTTTGGGAGTACTGCATCTTCACCAGTGTGAACGCAATCGACAAACTCTAAAATACCAATAGGATTTCATAAAAATACCAACTCGAAAGTTAAGCTCACAATGGTCACACTCTATGTAAGTGCTACCAGCTTAACATGAGAACAGTTTACACCGGTTAACATTAAAGCGCAGCTGTTCTGTAAACAATCAGCTGACTAAATTTACGAAACCTAAACAAACGAAATCATAACAAATACAAACCGGCAAGCAGACTCTACCGGGCAGAGTTATCCACAAGCTTTCAATGTGGTGAATGGAAACACGATGGACAATTACATTTGAAGCGAATTAAATTCATATACATTATTTATAATTGATTACTTCAGGGCTTGCAATACAAATAAACAGTGATAAGATTAAAATGTGCACTTTTATATGTACTCGCCAGTTGCATAAGAAAAGGCGATAAATATTTAGAACAAACGGAAGCTGCTTGGAAAAGCGGTAACAGTCATGCGGTCAATGACAGCTTTGGTATGTGAATAACCCAATGCACTGTTGATGGCTGCCAGTTCCTCGAAGTTCTCGCGTGTGCGTTTATCTTCAATCATTTTGGTCACATATTTGTACATGCGTCCGTAATGATTGTGTGCAAATGCATGCCAAATTGAGAACTGGATCGCCTTGGTATCGTTTGCATCGACGAATTTAATAATCTCTGAATACAGTTCGTTGAGCTCCGGCAAGTTATCCTTGAGCTTGTCTTCAAGCACTGAAAGCTTGGCGAGGGCAATGCCCTTCTTGCTCAAGGCTTCAATTAGATTGTTCTTTTGCTTGTCCATATTACTGAAAGTGACTTTGATTTACAACACATCTCTTCAGAATACTCAACATTCTACTTACGTCTTTATCTTAGCTGCATCTGAACGAATGTCGTTCTTAATCCCATAGTAGGATAGCAGCGTATCGGTATCAGTTTCCTTTATAACAATATCTGCCAGCTTAATTATGCGTTGCAATGCGTTTTGTTGCCTTTCTCGTTCTTCTCTGAGCTTTTCAACATTTGAGTCGTCTCCTTCGAAGATTTTTTTAAGGGTGGCGCTAGCGAAAGTTAACGGTAGTTGAGTCTTCAACTCGCTTGTCTCGATATTTTGAATCAGCTGCAAGTGTGCCGGCATATGCTTGGGGTGTGAAGCAATAACATCATTGTATATTTTCTCAGCTTTTTCCAACTCTTTAAAACAGAAAAAGCAAATATTAGATTAAATAAATGGTTGGGAAGATGCAACTCTTACCACACTTGGCAATATGCGTGCACTGGAAATCTCTCAAGCTCTCAGCATAGTCATCGGCTGTAGTCTTGCCCTTTTGGGGGGAAGTAGGGACACCACTGCAAGAAGGTGTAGTAGATTCAGTCTGCACTGCGACTCCATCACCACCAGCTGAATTGGCAGCAGTAGTGATACCCTGTGGGGTGCCTTGAGTTTTGGGTTTGGCTCCGTTAGCGTTAGCAGCTGCTGCCGCTGCTGGGCTGGCATTGTTGGAGTTGCCTCCGTTGGCGCCCCCATTTGTGGACGCTTTCTTTTCGGCCGGGTTGAGTATATACGTGAAGGGATGCAGGGCAATACGTCGGCCACCTTCGTCCTTGGGGAACACTAGATTGCCGCTCAACCAGGCACATTGCGCCGGCAGATTAGCCTTCGTCAAGCGCTCCTGAGCAATGGGCGCCAAGTAAAGGACTTTAGTGGCGTCCCTCACCTTTGCTGAAGTAAACTTTCGGCCACCGACAATGCATTGATTGTAGCTGTCATAGAAGTCTAGTGACAACATGTTAGCCAGCTTATAGGCCGCTATCAGATTCGCCTCCGAAATCTTCTCTAAAATCTCACGTTTCTCATGTCGAATCTGCAGACGCACTGTGTACTCGCCCTTCTCCAACTTTGTGTAGAAGTTATGCGAGTGTGCGTCGCCAGTTGCCACCAGCGACTTATTCACATCGAACAGCATCCACATTTGTGACTCAAACTCCGCTTCATACAGCAAATCATTAAAGAGTGGCGCATACAGAGCCACCTCAGACGCCTTAGAAATGTTCAGGTTATAGACAAGTAGGTTCTGATAGATCTGTCTTCCCTCTGGGATGACATCACGCGTTGCACTCAATGGCGAGATCTTTGCCTCGGTAGGCTTAAGCACGACAGCAGCAACCTTCAACTGCAACAATGGTTGAATTTCCTCCGAAACTAAGGCGCCGAGCTCCAGACTGTGTATGCCGCGACCAGCATGCATAACATCTGCAATATCAAAACGTAAGAAAAAGCAAATAGCTTAATTCATTATCATATTTACAAGCATTTGGATTTTGTGCCGCCACGCCATGGAACTCCAGGCTGTATTTCAAATGACTCTGTCCATGATTGGACCAATACTTTGCTATGCAAAGCTCCAGGATCTTGTTGGCCTGTACGGCAAATGTGGTAGAAGTCTCAAACTCGGGGTTCACGCCAATTATTTTCATTGTTTCCAGTTTCCGGCAAGACTGCTTGGGCAGTAACTGATTTGTGTGCAAGAAGAACTTGCCAATATCATTGCCCCGATTAGGATCCGTAATGCGCATTCGCAGTACTGAAATACAGAGAACACTATGTTAGTATGGTTTAACTTGTTGAATCTATATTGACTACATACCTGCCCAGGTGGCCTTATCTGGAACCAAAATAAAGTCTCTCTGAATTGTGTTAGGCTGAAATTCAACGCTCTTGTCAGGCCTACTGGAAGCAGGCTCAAAGATTGGAGTATTCTGGTCACTCTCCAGCACATGTGGTTGCACCACTGTAACTGGTATCTCAAATAGCGGTCCTTTTTGTACACAACTTGTGTCGTATGCCTTGACCCTGTTTTGATGAGAATTAAATCATTAGGGATAATTGATAATGTGATAAGATAAACTACTTACACCGCACTATGAACGCCCGGTGGCAAACTGGTCGGATCGATTCGGACTACAATGGAGCGTACGCCATAGCTGAGGTCGAGAAAAGCACCACATTGCACCCATTGCTGAGAGGGAATCAGGTTAAGGCGGACATTGAAATTGAACTTATCCTTGGGATCTACATAACAAAAAATAAATAATTCATAATTCATTTAATTAAATCAAGACTTGCGTTTCTATCTATCCAACTTACCCGCTTCCTTATCATTGAAAAACACTGGCTCTATGTTCACATTGTAGTCAACAAACTTGCGCTGTACGCCCTCACGCAGATGAATGCCCTTTTCATGGTTGGCACCGACGCGCACAGAGAAACTGGAGTATAGGATTATTTTAATTATATTATTTTTTATATTTATTTTTTATCACACTTACCGCAACATGTTGTCTGTGGACTCACGATGTTCAACCAAGTGCTCGAACGCCTTCTCCACATTGAGCAGACCATGACCCTGGGCGTAGGGATCCACATAGTTCAGTTTAGTGGCAGTAACACTTATTGCTCGTTTAATACTATACGGCGAATACTTTATGTTCTTTTGCTTTAATCCAGAGATAAGCAAGGCCACAGCACCGGCTACGTGGGGAGCTGCCATACTGGTTCCGTTCATCAATTGAGACTTGCTCATTGTGAACTGTGGCACAGATGTTATGGCGCCTCCGGGAGCACACACCGTCACACCCTGTCCACCATCGATACAGGGATCACGTGATGTCCAGGTATATACATTGCCGGGCAGTTTTTCACGCATAGCATATTCTGCCTCCATCATTTGTGGCGAAACGTATGCTCCCACTCCAATCAAACTTGGTTGACTAATGTCCGGAGGAGTTCCCACAGTACTCAGTGCTGGTCCATGATTTCCAGCAGAGGCCACCCACACTACGCCATACTTGTTCACAATCTCGTTCATCAGTTCACCAATGCGGCTGCAAGAATTAATGTTTTCATAATTTCATATTTTATTTGAGATAAGAAATAAACACTTATATACACACACATAAGGGGGATCGTACAAAACAATAATAAAACAAATAAATTTGAGAACCATAGGTAGAAATTGAAAATACATACATAATATGTATGGATGCAGACAGAAGTTCTGAGTATCTCATTCGATTTACCTCGGATTACTTGTCTTGAATAGTCTGCGCTTTTTCTTGACATCGAATTGGCTAAAATTTTCTCACAATTGTCACACTCTTTGTCTCTCAATAAGGTCTTAGACTGATGCTTACCTGGTATGGGACCAATTAGAGTGCTCGCCATAGCTCATGTTAATTACATCGATACAACGACCTTCCCGGCATAGTTCCATTATCTTCATCATACCACGCACAAGTGCTGTTCCTGTCTCCATCGAGCCCAATCGTCCATCGCCAATGGTTATGGAGACAATCTTCGCACTTGGAGCCACGCCATCAGTATCTCGAGAGCTGTGATTTCCACTAGCAATTGAGGCTACGTGAGTTCCATGGGGTGCTGTTAAAAACAAAAGAATAAGAGAACTGCATCTGCTTATCAATTTGTTCACTTACAGCACATGCCCACCACTTCTAGCACATTGCCCTCGTCGTGGACATTTACAGATATCGAGAGAAAATCATCTACATTTTTGGTCTCGTGCGTTTTTGAGTATTCACCAATTTGCAAGGCCTTACTCAATTGACCTTGCTCTGTGGTGTCTATTATTGTGAGCCAACCGTTCTCAGTTGGAAAGAGGACACAGTCATAGGAAGTCTTAATATCGTTATACAGCTTCTCATAACTGTTAAGCATTTCCAACTCATAGTCGAGGTTTTCCTTTATAATTTTCTTGTCCCATGGCAGTTTTGGTGTCTCTCCTGGATTCTGAGATTCAAAATCAGCAATTTTGCGACTGGCATTCGCCGTAGCAGTTTTGTGTGGCTTATCCCAGTTTTTAAGCTTTGCCTGAGCGACAATGTTGTCGCGCACCTTGGATGGAACCAGATCGTTGAAACTCTTAAGACCCACGTGAACTGCCTTATCCTTATCAGTGTTGAGTGCCAACAACTCAGGACTAAGCTTCAAAGTACGACCGGACAGGCCCTTGAAAGTGCCATTGTCATCCGGAGTAAGCTTTTTACTCATGTCGACATCACCACAGCCAGAGCAGTCAAATCGCTCTATGACTTTCACTGTTTTGCCATCGCAAAGAGTCTAAATTACATCAAATATTTATAAAATTGAATTGTAGTTAGGACAATCTACACTCACCTCAAGTCCAGTGGCCCGCGGATCTACACCGGAATCAAAAATTGCAATGGTTACATCCCGACCATCATAATCCGGATATTTTTGCAAAAAGTTTAGTACACCCGTCTCAGCTTTGGGTACCTTGGATAAGGAAAAAGTTTTTTTGAGTTGAGCAACATTTGAATAGCCAATTTGATATGTATGAGTTTATTTGTATGTACCAGTGCACCCGTGGGAAACGATGACTCGACAATACCGCTCAAATCGGTAGCCATAATTTCCTCGGATATATTGCCGTTGATATTCTTGTCGTTACTTCGAATTATTTTTTCTGTGATTTGTGGAATTTCTATAATGCGCGTTCCTAGAATAATTTCTTTATTTTCTCCTCTTCGATATGTGGATTGCGCTCTGTGGTCTACTTTTGATGCACCTTTAATAAGAAGAATGATTTTGCGGTAATTTGTCTTCTCTGCATACGTATGTATTTTATGAGCTTGTGGCGTTGCCACACATTACATTTTATATTTTTCAGCTGCTTAGTTCAATGCTGTGGCAACGCCTGCATATTTTTGAATGGAACGAAATTGTTTTTTTCTGACTTTAGGGTAATATATTTTCAATAATATTAAAATAAATAAAAGTTAAATATTTTTTATTTTTAAATAAGGTCAATATTCGCTTAAACAGACTATCCCAATAAGTGCAGTTTACAGCTATCGATATATCGATAACCATTGTGCTACAAAACAGCTGTCTGTCATTCGGTCATTGGGCCGTGTTTTCGTTTAGGAAAAATAACAAGAATTTCCATCATAAAAACAAAATGTGGTTTGAAATCCTACCTGCAGCTGCTATCATTAGCGTAGCTTTATCCGTGCCCATATACGCAATGTACGGCCTGCAAAAGCTAACGTTGGGCAACGTAAGTGATTGATTCAACAAAACTAAATTCTTATATAATCTCCGTTGGTTGTACACTAAACATAATTTATTAAACATGATTTGAACACCGGGAAAAAGTCAAATGCTTCGAACTTCTACTATAAGTTTAAGCAACACACTTTTCAGTCATTTACTATTAGTACAATCTACTTTACTTCTGTCTTGTAGGCCTATCGTCGGAATATGGACGAACGTTTCGACCGTGTTATGTACCAACGCGATTTCCGACTGACCAACAATCCATACATCATGAATGTAAGTTGTTTATCAGAATTAGTTTGTTATGCATGCTGCGTATGCTAAACTTGTCTATTCGTTTTACTGATTTTCATATTCACGCTGCATTCATTATGTTAACATATTTCCTTTTCGCTAACAACATTTATTCATAATTTAGGTATGCTTAATATTTATGTATAATTACACTACATCAATAGTGAATTTAACTATTTTATTAATCATTTCATTGGTCTTGTTTCCTATGAATCAGATATGTTACTTTACTAATTGTGGTTGTTGGGATTTGTTTAAACATTATTATCGATTAGTTATCAATAATCATTCATATTCAGTCACTAACAAATTTTCTCATTTGTCAATTAAAATAGAATTTTAAAATGCAAATTATTCCCAACTGTTCCTTCATTAAGCTTTGAGCTATCTATTATATTGCTTCAAAGATTAAAATTGGAGAATTCCTCTCATTCTTTTACAGGGTCTCAATGCTATACCAGATGAAAAGAAATAAATGTTAAATAGTTGAAATTCTTTTAAGCTTAAGTGCAAAAGTGAATAAATAAACAGTACGAAATCGAAAATACTAGATACCAGCTGATGTCCTTTCTTTAGACAGGGCTTATTAAAAGATTTTCAGTCTGGTTAGTTTTGTTGTATGTAATGCAAACTTTATTCCAGGGTCTCGATGAAATTCCAGATGAAGTGGAGAACCCTCCTGAGCCCCCCACTGAAGAAACCGATGAGGGCGCCACTGTACAAAAATGATAAGAAACTGAAAAATTCGCTAAAAATTCATATGTTTTGTTTTCGCACTGATTGTAAACAACTCGAATAAACGGGAAAGTTCCTTACGGTTTGCCGCGCAAGAATCAACCCTGTCCTTTTGTTTGTGTGGAAAACCACCCCTATGGGGACGCTTCCCCCAATTGGGTTGTCAACTTTGTGGTATTCTGAAAAAGGCGTCGACAGAGAGGAGAGTGCAAAGTGCAGAAAGCAGAACGCAGAGTAGAGAACTCGATGCTTCTATGTTTTTATTTGCTATTGCTTAAATAATAGTGCTAAAAACAGTTTAAAAACGTTTAAAAAATGTGTGAAGATCAGTGGCAAGGCGCGTAAACTAATGCAGCTGGAAAATCAACAACTAAAACGCACAATCTAAAAGCTTCCTGCATAAGTATTTACATATACAGACTTATATACTCACAACAAAAGAGGCAGCTATGGCAGCCGGGTGGGGGGTCAGCAGATGGGACTGGGGTTGTAGTTGGGGCAGAAAAGTTGTTGTTGTTACCTTTGGGCTTTGCGTGTTTCTGTTGACATGCGATGTGGAGGGAAATTCCTTAAACACTATCGAAACAGAGGAGCCGGCTCGACGACACCATCAGCGACATCATGGAGAGAGCGATAAGGAGGAGAAAGGCTACTGTGCTCCCTACAATGGAAAGATATGTAAACAGTTCATCAGCGGCCCTGTGTGGTACAGCCTTGAGGATCCAACTGGCGGCTGGCGCAACGAGCAGGTTACAACCGCACTGTGGGATGAGCTAATTGTTGACCTGACAGGACTATGCCGTGAGGCAGCAGAGGTAAATTAACATATTCCCTTCATAATCTGTTTCGTGCTTTAAGATTCTTATTGTTTTTTTTTTAGAAAATGTTGTGCGCCTATGCATTTCCCCGCTGCCACGTCGAGAATGGACGTTCCGTAAAGGCGCCGTTATGCTTTGAAGACTGCCAGGCAACGCATCTGCAGTTCTGCTACAATGACTGGGTGCTCATCGAGGATAAGCGAGAGCGCAATATGTATCTTAAGAACCGCGGTCACTTCAGGTTGCCCAACTGTACAGCGTTGCCTCACTATGATGCCAATATGCAGCGTCCAAGCTGCTCCTACATTGGCCTCACAGAGATCAAGGAATCGGAAGTTAGTTGTGAGTAAAGGAAGAGATTGATTGTCGACCGTGACAGTAGCTAATCTTTGGCAACTTACAGATGATTGTCGCAATGGCAATGGACGCTTTTATCTGGGCACCATGAATGTGACCAGGTCGGGGATACCCTGCCAGCGCTGGGATACACAGCATCCACACAGACACATACAACCTCCGCTTGTCTTCCCGCAATTGATAGAGGGCGAAAACTATTGTCGCAATGCCGGCGGAGAGGAACCACAGCCTTGGTGCTACACTCTGGACGAATCATTGCGTTGGCAACACTGCGAAATTCCCATTTGCCGTGAGTTATGCCACCCACTCGTCATTAGCATGAATAACTTGACATTTGCCATTTACAGCCGACTATGTGGACCCCAATGCCAAGGATTTGAACACGCCCATTAAAATGGAAGAGTTCTTCACTCCCTCAATGATATTCCTGCTGGCGGGAATCGGATTCATCGGAATAGTTGCATTGCATTTAATCATATTGCTAGCCTACAAGTTGTCGAAGCACAAGGATTACACACAGCCCTCTCAGGCAACGCACGGAGACTGTAACACAGCCACGCGAAGAGATTGTAATCTTTCTGCGAGTCGTGAGACAGTCGGATCGACCGGATTCACCACAACGAACGCCAAGTGCGGCACAATACGGAGCACTGCCACCATACACAGCAATTGCATCATGCTTACAACCACAGCAGCTGTGCAGGAACCCAAACCCAAGCTGAATGCACGCCTTGAGAAGCTCGAGTATCCACGTGGCGAGATTGTCTATGTGCGTTCGTTGGGTCAAGGCGCCTTCGGTCGCGTTTTCCAGGCGCGAGCTCCGGGCCTGGTGTCTGGTAAGCCGGATCTGCTGGTGGCCGTTAAAATGCTTAAGGATGATGCCAGTGACCAAATGCAAACGGATTTTGAACGCGAGGCGTGCCTGCTGGCTGAATTCGATCATCCCAACATTGTCAAGATGCTGGGCGTCTGTGCCTTGGGTCGCCCCATGTGTCTGCTCTTTGAGTACATGTCGCCAGGCGATCTGAGTGAATTCTTGCGTGCCTGTTCGCCATACGCAACTCATCAGATTCAGCCTCGCAACCGCCAACGCTTGGATGAGCTACAGCTGCTACACATGGCATCGAACGTGGCTGCAGGCATGTTGTTCTTGTCGGAGCGTAAGTTTGTGCATCGCGACTTGGCCACACGCAACTGCTTGATCAATGAACAGATGGTTGTAAAGATAGCCGACTTTGGACTCTCGCACAAGATATATCTACAGGATTACTACAAAGGCGATGAGAACGATGTCATTCCCATACGCTGGATGCCTATCGAGAGCATCCTATATAACAAATTCTCGCTGGAGTCTGATGTCTGGGCCTTTGGCATATGCCTCTGGGAGATATTCTCCTTTGCCCTGCAGCCGTACTACGGCCTAACACACGAGGAGGTAATCAAGTACATCAAGGAGGGCAACGTTCTGGGATGTCCGGACAATACGCCGCTTTCCGTCTACGCGCTGATGCGTCGCTGCTGGAACAGCAAGCCCAGCGAACGTCCTGGTTTTGCGGAAATTAATCATTGCATACAGCATAGTATCGCCGAGTCGGAGTGCAAGGCGATGCTCTAAAATCCACATGCCAAAGCTATGTGAACCTATGTATTCCGTCATGTTTCAGACATTTCAAATGAATCCGTATCCGATTGAACCGAATGCTCTCCAGTCGTCCGTCTTCCGGAGATACAAACAAACATACTCAAGAAATATGAATCTAAAAGCAAAGCAAACATTGAACTTGTTTATGTTCGATTTATTTTATTCATAAGCAGCTTTTTCTTAACTTTGTTCCGGGGATTTCGTGTTAGTTTCCACTTTCGTTTTGGGGCGTTTGTTTATCTTCATCAAGCAATCTACAGTTAATCTACATATACACGAATATTATTATTATAATATGATATTACTTTCCACAACGAACACATTATGTCAGCCATTTTATTGGTATTCGTACTCATATCTAGATCGTAGCAAAAATAAGTTTAATTAACTACAAAAACATATATATGCATACATATATACTACTTATACATAGAACATTCATATATAATCGAATATATGTAATTTGGAGTCACTTCCAATCGGGTTTTAATAGATTTAAGCTTAGGGAGTTTGCCGGCGGTAACGGTGGGCCGGAAACTCTTGATATCACTAAAGATTGTACACATCGGTAACGAATCACACTCTTGGAAACGAATCACAAACACCGAAGACCATCAAAACAATAAGGAATATGAAATATTTAGAGAACTGTCTACAGCCTCAATTTCTTAGGACATTTACATAATAATCTTGTAACAAACATGTTGATGCAATTTGTATAATATACTTTACATAATCAAAGAGCCAATTCGACTTTACTTTCACTTCTCAATTAGCAGTAGTATCTGTCGTAATAGTCGTAATCGTAACCGTATCCATATGGATAGGCGCGTCTGCAGGGATAGGGGACGGGCACGGGAACAGGCAAGACCCCAAGTCCGATACCACCATATCCATATGATCTGTATCCACCGTATCCATAAGGTCTATAACTGCCGTAGCCGCCGCCACCTCTAAAAGAGCCGCCTCTTGGGGGTCCACCGAATCCACCAGGCCGTCCACCTCCAAAACCACCAGGGCGACCGCCACGACCACCACCGAATCCACCACGGCCACCTCCAAATCCACCACGACCGCCTCCATGTCCACCTCCACCACCATGTCCTCCTCCACCTCCGCCTCCGCCACGAGCTTGCGAGAGCTGCAGGCAACTAAGCACCAAAGCTATTAATAATAGTATCCACAGTTTCGACATTTCCAGGAGTGTTCCTTTCCAAACGGATCGCGTATTGCGACTAAAATCGGCGTAGTACATTTTTAAATAGAGAGTTCTACGTACTTTCCTAGTATGTGCCAAATTAATTAGAGTGTCCATGGTAATTAACAAAGAGTGTGAGCAAGAACGCATCATCTCGCTCAGTTAAAATCCCCCAGATCGATTCGTGCACAAATACTATATTTCGCATGTACTTTTATATATAGTATTGATTTGGCGATATCACAGCAACCTACAACTTAAACAATAGATTCAATATTATACTTAAACTAGTGGCTATAAATATTGGCGACAAATCAGTTCAGCTTGGGGCAGTTGGTGTTTTTGCTGAGCACCAATCTCTCCGGGTCCAGGGAGAGTCTCTTGAGTACATCGTAGATCTTCTCGCGAATGTCTACTACAAAGTCTGTTTCGCGTCCCAAAATCCAGATTTGATCTGCATAGCCGAGGGAGCCAATGCTGCCGCATGACCACAATATGGCAAAATTGTCGTAGTCCGTGTAGAGCACTTGGTACTTGCCCGATCCGGGTAACAGGCGGGCAATAACCTCGGGAAAACGTGTGTTGAACTGTAAAACAAATTTATACAATCAGTAAAGAATGCTGGGACCATGCCAAATACTATAACATACCTTAAAATCCATAATGGAAGACTTGCTATTCTCTGGCGTAGCATAACCCAGATTTACATTAGGATTTCCAGTGCTAAAGATCAAAGACAGCATTAGTTTCATTTCTGAAGGCCCTGATCTACGTTACTTACATGCGATTGACCGTCTTTATGGAGACCTCAAGCTTGAAATTATTGAACTTGGACAGATCTGCTTTGCTGTACGGCTGAAACTCGAAAGTGGTGCAGCCAGATGCGATTTCCGGTAAATAGAATGAACGCTCCACCTCATACCAATGGCCGAGTACCTGAAATATACCATATTAGAGGAGGGTCTTGAAGATTGTCGCCGTGCCGGACACAACGTCTGCGTTTCTCTCTGCAGTGCGATGAGTAAGCAAATATCTGGGTTACTAGTATTATACAAAGGCACAACAACAACAAAACCAATCCGTAAAACATAAACATATCAAGCCTTTTTTTTTGGAAACTGGTTTCGTTCAAGTATTATCATCATCATCATCATGGTCATCATCATCGCCCAGTGGCAGCCGAGACTGTCAGCTCTCAGCACGATGTCATAAAAATGCTTCACTTGATAGTTATTCTTGGGGTCTGTGCCGGGTCTTTGCCCTCCAGAGCGGGTCATTTGATAGTTATATGCTTGTCAACGACGCAATTGGACCGACGATTTATCAATTAGTGGCAGCCCGCAGCTGGAGGCAGCTCCGATTTGAGTGCAAATGCAGCTGATTCCATTATGAACTCGAGCCGGACGCGTGATACGAGCGGATATGATGTTTACACAAGTATTATTGTCAAGATATTTCTGTAAAACATCTGGTAAATGTGTTTACAAAGAATTTCAATTACAATAGGAACTTTTCTGGGAATTTTAGCTCATTTAACAATTGTGTTCATAGTAAATAACACCAGATAATTGCTGTGCTTATCTATAATATCTTATCTGCTTTTCAAATACATTTTTCAATTGTGAAGAGAACTTTCTAACGTTCACCCCTTTCACTTCTTTGTTTTACACTTTCATTTTTATTTCAAATAAATAATGCATATATGAATTTGTAAACTATGCGATTATATAGTATCATTTTAATGCTTCCATATGGTCGTTCTAAATTGGCGCCTCGACACGCGCCCATCTCTAGCAGCAGCAGCCCAGCAGCCTCTTGTCCACTTTATGCGGTTTTCGTTTTCATTTTGTGTCAATGGAACCGTGAGTGATTTTTCCAAGGCGGTCGGCTCTATGCTCGTCGATTAGCATATATTATGGTCTACTACATTATTAATGCAATTGAGTGGATAAATTGATTGAAGCAATTTTATAATTTGAGCAAACATGTACATGACCAGCAGCAGCTCCGTGCCTGCGCCGTCCTTGGTGTACCGCGTTGGTCATTGGACATTGGACATTGGACATGGTTGGCGATGATGGCTTCTTGAGATTCAAAAAGAAGTGGATTGTTTGTGCCATTGGAGTCTGCGGCGAGACAAGACGAGTTGGCTTTGTTGTGGTTGTTGTTGGTCCGAGTCTCCTTCGCTGTAAACTGGTTTGCACTTTTACATTGTTGGAGACCTCAAATTAGTTCAAGTTCATCTTTATGCACAATCTATATAAAAACGTTTTAGCCGACGCCTTGTACTAATTAATGGAAACGTTTGACAGATGCTCTTTGTTGTTGTTGTTGTTGTTGTTGCTTTACTATCGACTTTATGATGCCAAATTATATGCATAAAGTTTTAAGTGCCTTGCCTTGCCTTGGATTGAGGGCTGGAATCCCAATGGGAACTTACCCGACTCATATTAAACTTTGGCATCGATGGATACTTGGGGCAACGTCCAAATCCATAAGCGTCCGTCTGCCAGACAAATGCCAAAAGCAAAAGCGATGAAAATAGCGAAAATCGCGAAATTATGCAAAAGTTAAGTTCACTCATTTTGTAAATAAACATTCAGTAGGTGATTGGCACAGTTGCGACGTTCGGATGACCCCAATGGGTGTGTTAGTTATTACGAATGGGTTCTGTCAAGAATTTCAAACTGTTTCTTTCGTTAATTCACTTAGTTATGCGCGATGGAACTTCCGTTTTTGGATGTCAATTGGCCAATGAACGCGGGCGTCGTTGGGCTTCCATTTCCTCAACAAGCGATCCGTTGGAAGTTTTGTTTTTGTTTTTGTGTTTGTTTTGCTTTAGTTGATCGCAATTGTTGCTGTTGTTGTTGGTCTTTCTGGCCGGGCTACCTATTAATATTCCACATAAGAAATGTGCGATAATAAAAACGTGCGGTGCGGTTCGCTATGCTTCGATTTGGATTTGAGTTATAGTTTGGACTGACCAGTCGACTGGTCTGCTGGCAACAAGTGCAATAAGAGTGAAAATGAGACACGCTCAGGCGCGGTCTTCAAAACATATTTTAACTAGGTTGGCTCGTGCCTGGCTAGGCGTTACGTAAAAGAAAATCCAACCAGACCACAGACCGCAGAGCGAACGATGCGCGAGGGGAAGCGAACCGAGTCGAAGCAAGGCGAGGCGATGCGAACCGGCTGCCGCATAGATTCCCCAATGCCCGTTCCCGCTTTGTGCGGAATGCAATTGCAACTAGTTGGGCGGGAGCTCACTGAGCGGATTCGTGAAAATGTTGCGCATTCATTCACAAATAAAAGTAAAAGGTCCAATAAAGGAAGTTGCAGGCGCAATTGCCATATGGTGGTATGCGTGTGTGTGTGTGTGTGTGTTGAATGTGTCATGAAGCTAATGGTGCATGTTCAATTTCCACTTGTGAGCAACAAAGTCATAAAAATAGCTCAAGTTCAAGTGAACTGCAACAATTTCCCGACAATAAAATCAGGCGAAAAGAAAACACCAATTTCAACATGCATGCACTGAAGCAAGTGAAGGAAGTCGGTGGAGTTAAATTTGTTTTGTTTTTCCGAAACTTTTTCAACAATACAAAAACGAGTCATTCATTTATTAACTCATGGTAAATCGACAATTGGCCAATCAAAGTGCCTAGAAAAAGTGTTAATTTTGCAGACGAACGAATAGCAGAAAAACCAACAAAAACTCAACAAAAACGATTTAGTCAATTACAAACAGTAATAACAGTCGTTAAGACAATTTGCAATATGTTGATGTGTAAGTACTATTTGCACTTGCAACAGTCTTTGTTACCCTGCTTTACTCTTTGTTTATTTGTTTACATATTATTTGCTGCTCGTGCACCGGGTTCTTAGAGTTACTTCGTATTGTTTTACTTCAGAAAAAATTTTTTCAAACTTTCGCGAACTCGTTAACAAGTCGTCACAACAACTACACCGTACGACCGTTGGAATTGTACTGATGCTTATCGTATCGATATACGAATTTTTCAAATGAATTCGGTGTGACCGTTCCGCATGAGAATATTGTCTATCGAAAATGTATGTACACACTGGCTGGAAAAAAATTGTTTGTTATCAACCGACCTCCACAATTCAGCCGACTGCCAAACAAATAGGAAACAATTTTTTAAACAATTCTTTTTTTACGCTAAGAAATGGCAATTTCATAACCTTTGCAACGGGAATCTATTGTTTAAGAAAGCGATGGCGGCCTGTGTGCTTTGCTTCGGCTGCTGCAAGCCCGGAGAGTCATATAAGATATTTTCCGAAGCAGGGATGCGGTTGAACATTTGCAAAACAATCAACAAACATTTTTGGCTTGAAGTGAGCGCGCCTTTATCCAATTTACATATTGCAAATACATAAATTTCATTATTTTACAGTTGAGCAGTGCTGGTGGAGAGCGCGAGGAGATATGTATGCAGTGCTGGGAATGTGTAATAAACTTCCATATATTCTATGAACGGGTCTACAATGCGCACCAGGAGAGGCGCACGGAGGTTAAGGATGTACCTATTGAATTTTGTGGCGAGACGGTTGCTGCTAATCCTCTTGCATTCGGAACTGAAATGGATGCATTGGCCGAAGGCTTCTTTTCCGCTGGCGACGTTAAGGTGGAGGTAAATGAGCTGGAACCATTGACTAAACTGGAAACACTCGAGGATCCTGTATTACCAGAGCCGAAGTCCAATAAACGTTCGTGTACTGATCATACTACAACAGCCGCAAAACGACGGATAAAGAAAGAACCTTTGACGTTCAATAGTGATTCGGATGGTGATATACCTCTGTCTGAGTTTCTGCCTGAGCCACCTGAGAAACCAGTTGAGACATCAGTTAAGACTCGGCAAGGTCTACGTAGAAGTACACGACCTCGTGGTCGCCCACCGAAAATACAGCCAGCCAGTTTAAAAAGGAGTTGGATTCTGATCATGATAATGATGTGGACTTCGTAACCCCTGAGGCTGTGCTCGGCACGGAAGACAGTGAAAGCTCCAGTGATAGCGATAGTCAATCTGGTGAGAGTCTGCCCGATATTGAACCTTTAGAACGTTACGCGGACATACCGAAGAGAGTTGTAGTAAAGCCCAAGAAGTATCGAAAACGTCCCAAACCTCTTGTGCCCCCAGTGCGTATGAGTCGCGAGGAGATTGCGAAGCGAAAAGCCCAGCAAGATGCGTATGATGAAATTATATTTGATTTTTTCAAGAAGCTGCCATGTCACATTTGCAATCTGCTGGTGCCCAACTTCGGAGACATGCGGCGACATCTGCGCATGTCTCATGACATTGAAACTGGGTTCATAATTTGTTGTGGTCGAAAATTCCACATACGAAAAGGTCTTGCTGAGCATGTGCTGGTACACAAGAACCCAGAACACTTTAAGTGCACCCAATGCGGTCGTGCATTCCCGGACTCGAAAACTCTGGAGACGCACGAACTGACGCACACTAATCCTCCAGGATCTCCAAAGGAGAAGCAGACTTATCAGTGCGACAAGTGTCCCAAGCATTTTACCACAAAGGCTGCTCACGAATATCACAATGTGTCAAAGCATGTGCCCAAGTCAGACTTCAAGTATACCTGCCTCGAGTGCAACAAGAAGTGAGTACATACATATATAAACTAGTTGCATTATTAAGATCCTAAAACAAACAATTCTCTATAATGTTATAGGGTGCCCACGGCACGCAAACTTAAAGAGCATATGAAGTATATGCATAATCCAGAAACTGCCATCATCTGCGATAAGTGTGGCAAAACGTTGCGCTCACAAGCCAATCTCAAGAAGCACGACGAACTAGAGCATTCCGATATACCTCGCCCGAAGCCCGATCCCGTACAGTGCGAGATATGCGGTACATGGCTGCGTCATTTGTCAGGTCTCAAGCAGCACATGAGTACAGTTCACGAGCCACCCGGCGGTGAGCATATCTGCCCCATCTGTGACAAAAAATCAACAAATTCAAGGGCACTTAAGAGACACATTTATCACAATCATCAGTGCGAAAGAAAATTCCGCTGCACCATGTGCGAAAAGGCATTTAAGAGACCACAGGACTTAAGAGTAAGTGAATCATAAATAGAATCTTAACTAAACAATCTTTAAACAAACATTATACCTACAGGAACACACGTCCACACACACGGGAGAGGTGCTCTATACCTGCCCCAATTGCCCTCAAACTTTCTTTTCGAACGCCAACATGTACAAGCATCGCCAGCGGCTGCATAGAGCCGAATGGGAGGCAGACCGCAAAAAACCCTTGCCACCCAATATAATGAAACAAGCGGCTGGCGTCACATCCAACTTGAAGAAACGCCAGACCGGTAATCCTGAGCCGGAAATATTTGCGCAACCCTCTAACTCTGATGTGGTTGTTCCTAAGCAGGAGCGGAAGCTGTAGAAGTATTTAATATTTATTACACAGTAGAATAGATCACGAGCTATATAAGTACTACATTCATAGAGTATATATTAAAGACAAATTTACGAAAACTATTTGCTTAACTATTCATGATCCTGCGGTATTCGAATAGCTTCGGTGACACCCTCCTCGCGGTGAACGCTAGCCCAGTGCAGTGACAATTGCTGGCTGATGGCCCGGCGAAAGACCATGCAGGTTATATGGGGCAACTTCTCAAATCGAACTCGCAGCAGGCCCAGCTTGGCCAGGGCAAAACGCCAGTTTTTCATCAAGCTGGCATTTTTGCCCACATGCTGCGAATCGGGTGTGATAATGATAAGTATTCCTTCTGGCCGCAAAAGCTCATAGGCCTTCTGACAGCACTGCAATCGCTGTTCCGCACTTGGCATGTACTCCAGGAGGAGACTAAATATGACGCAATGGTAATAGCTAGAGGGCAGCTTCTTTAGGCTTTGGTCACAGATTTCGGGTTGGGTCAGTGTAGAATCTATAGTAACAGTTAAAAAGTCAGCTTGTAGCACAGATGCACCTTTTGCCGGGCAGAGATCAATGGCTGTCACTTCCAGGTGTGGTGTATTGCCAAAGGGATTGTAACAGCTTCCCACATCCAGCACATTGAGCCTGTCTGGCGGTGGATCGTCCATGAGAGAGCATTCTACACCTTCCAACTCATTGTACGATGCCAGCAAACGTTGCTCACGCTGCCGCTTTTGCAGGTAAATGCGCTCGGTGTAGAAGTATTTGGTTATGTAGTCGATGGACCACTTGATGCGACTGCATGCCTGCAGCTCCGTCTTATTGGTATTTGTCTCCCATATGCCCGCAAGTTGCTGCATTGCGTCTGCATATTCCGCCAGCTTCGCGACATTGTGCGGCCCTGTGTGCTCCTGCCAGGCACGCTCTGCTCCATGGACCTTGGTCAGCTGCCGCAATTCGTCGTGGCAGCTTTTCACAATTTTGGCCAAACGTAGATGTTCTTCCGTGGCCATTCTTCTGTTTGGGGTCCTCCTCCGACGCGCAACAAATGTGTGTGTATATGTTAATATATACAGATAATTGAGATGGTCGATATGCGCGCACCTGTTACTTATCGCATGGCTATCTTTCTGCAGAAATGCTCATTAATTTCGCCACCACTGTCTCGTTGCCATTTATTTTTGCCACTAAATCACCAAAGCGCATGTAAACAACTGTGTGACCAGTCGTAATCAACAAGTGTGTTTTCTTGCGTTCTACCATTAGGTCACACTGCACACACAATTGCCAGCCCTGGCATAAAGCTTGATAAACGCTCTTTCAAAACTAAAAATAAAGTTCTGTAGATACATGACAACAGTATTAATTGATTAATCTATTTAAAGCACAGCATGCAGAAGAAAGATAACTAATAAGGTATGATTATAAAGGAATAGAATAAATGATATGTCATTTAATAAATTATGAAATAATTGTTACCCTGAAACAATATGGAATTAAAGAATTTGTCCTCATAAAGGTGTATTCTGTATAATTTCTGTTCCAAATATAAAAAGCGTATCTTAATCTGTTTTGACTTAATTGAAATTAGCTAGTATTGAGTTAGAAGTGGTTTACAACCGGTGCAACTTAATTGTGTAAGTCACAACTGCTCGATGCATCTGTCAAGTACGTTGCATAGTATCAAGTACATCCAGTTTTTACACTAGACAACAAAATATTTCTTACTGATATTTGAAAAATTATGATAACTGTGAAGGGTTTGGTATAGTAAAGCCTTATCGTAACTTTCGATTGTTAAATGCATTTCAAATATGTAAATACCTTATATTCCTATGTAGTCTGGTGTAATAGAACAAGCTGATCATGTCAACAATCACACATTGACACACAAAGTTAATATTCACATTACTGACGTATGTTTGTTACAAAGCGTGTAACGAGCGTCTCACTGGATGACTAAGCAACTTGCGGGATTAAACAGACCAGAACGGAACACATTGACTAAGTAGTGTGTAGCAGACATCAGTGTGATAAGAATAATTACTTCACGAGCTGCTGTGGAAACTATTCTCTTATCATAAAGCACATTGACCACACGCAATCGAAGAATTGTTCTACTGTTGCGAACTACAAATAACGAAAGAGTTCTAAAATCGTATCGGGCCAAAGGTCGAGGCTCAGCTGGGAACATGCATAAGATATGTGACGAATATGTACATACGACACACGGTTTGCACTCCCTGCTCGATTCAAAATACTCATTTGATATACAGCAGTAAAAAAAACACACACAGACCAATTGACTTAATAGTTAATTGGTAAATTGACTCAGTAGTTTTGGAAATCCGACTAGCCAGACAGTGCCCGCTCGGACTGTTGATAAGGTTCACTTAATCTACGGCATAAATGATAAACTGTAGGGTATTACAAGTGTAATGGTATGTGCATGTGGCACAATAGATACAAAGAAAAGTATGCTTGGTTGACTTTTCTTATCGACAACATTGCTAACTTATCAATGGGGTAATCACTGAGTTTGGTTCTTTTACTGCTAACAGCGATTTTCGATGGTTCCGTTGACTCAAGCGATAAGGATAAGAACGTTTTGGAATTTCATCGTGTTGTTCAGTTGTTGCGGAGTCGTCTCAGTGCACGTTTCATCAGTCCCCTTTGAGAACTCACACAGATAACATGAAAATCGAGTGGGCCCCGCTTAAGGTTCCTCCAAAGCGACGCTTGGAGACCCTGGTAACCGGACTCTTTACGTTATTCTTCTTCACGTTGCCGATCAGTTCGATATTAGTCACGGCTTTATGTCTGGTAAGAATATAAATATCGGAATATAATTACTGTTATTAACCGCAATCCGTTGCAGTTTTACGGAGGCCTTGTGATACGCACTCTAATTGTGCTCTACGCGGTCTACATAAATGTCGAACACAAGCGTAATTACTCTGCCCTGGATGGCAATGGGTAAGTTTGCTAGCTTTGCCCATAGATAATTCTTTAATTGGTCATTTAAATCGATTTTCTTAGCTGGATGTTCCATCGTTCCAACCCAATCTATCGCATATATCGTAATTACTTTCCCGTCACCTTGGTTAAGACCGCAGACCTCCCTGCCAATAAGAACTACATACTCGCAAGCTTTCCCCATGGTATTCTCGGGTAAGTGCGCTATGAATATCTTATCGATGCCATGAATTGAATTTGTGTTGTTTTTTATTGATTAAACAGCACAGGTATTTGCATTAACATGGGCCTTGAAATCAGCCAATGGCTAAAGTTGTTCCCCCAGGTGCGTCCCAAGGTGGGAACACTTGATCAGCACTTTACGATACCCTTTCTGCGGGACTTGCTGCGCTGGTGGGGTCTGGTTTCGGTTTCCAAGGAGTCTTTGGTCTACTATCTGACAAAGTCCAATGACCCGAAGGATCCTAACAATAGCGATGGATTCACATCGAATGCAGTTGCCATTTTGGTGGGTGGTGCTCAGGAGGCACTTGACTCTCATCCCGGCAAGTATATTCTGACCCTGAAGAAGCGCAAGGGTTTCGTGAAAATGGCCATCCGCACAGGGTAAGCTCTTGAATACTCTGGCATACTTTCCTATATATCACATACATATCTCCATTGCAGTTCCTCCATTGTGCCCAGCATATCATTCGGCGAAGTGGATATCTTCGATCAAGTCAACAATCCGCCAGACTCGTTGCTGCGTCGCCTGCAAACCATGGTGAAGAAGCTGACTGGGATCTCTCCACTCATACCTGTGGGTCGGGGTTTCCTCAACTATACTATCGGATTTGTGCCCTACCGTCGACCTATTGTACAAGTTGGTAAGTTTTGTGCATAGTTCCCGAAATGATCCCCTATTTGAACTGGTTCCTCTCCCTCTCATCTAGTTGGCGCGCCAATTGATGTCGTGCAGAGCGCCCAACCTGCTCCAGAATATGTGGATGAACTGCATGGCAAAGTGATGGATGCTTTGGAGCAACTTTTTGATAAACACAAGGAGAAATATATTCAAAATTCAGCGAATATAAAACTAGAAATACAATAAATCAGAAACGACATTGTGCTGGACTGCCAACTCGCTTCACAAAAGCAGATACGTAGTGGATTTTTAGTAGCAACAAATGGGGTCACACTTAATACCTGAAAATCGTTGCTTTTGAAAAACGTTTGCTGTACTCAATGCTTAAAAATGAAAGAAAAAAAATATAGCATAGTTCCCGAAATGATATAGCAAAGTGATGTAGGAATGCATAAATTAATTATTTATAAGCTGTTAGTATACAATAAAGAAAGTATGGTTGTTAATTTTAACGAAAGCGTATTTTTTTATTATTATTAGTTTACCAATTAAATTTGTTACTTCGTACATAAATATTATATACAAAAGAAAAAGTAGGAGAGTTGAATTTTTATATTGGAAAACTTAACTAAATCTTGCTTAAGTGTTTGTGCCATGACGCCTATTCGGTTTTCTGTTTTCCACTTTTCTTGTTTTTTTTTCTGTTCATTCAATTTGTAACTTGTCGATTTATATATATATACTATATAGAATTTTGGTTTAACAACTATATATATAAGGAATTTTAAAAATACAATATTATGCTACACTAAATTCAATCGCAGAATTTTTCGAGTAAGGTACAATTAACTTTTTATCGGGTTTTTCTCATTAGCAACAAATCACCTTTCATTCTGTACTTTCTAGTATAGCAATATGTGAAATATAAAGTAAAAAGGAAATAAAAACTTTAGAACATTGCCTAATTAATTGTAGTTGGCTTCATTATTAAATGATATATGTATATTATCTACAAATATATCGAAACAATATACACGAATGGTATTTAGGAAATACGTTTTCGAAAAGGAACACTTGGCATAACTGGGTTGGGTTTGGGTTTGGTTGAGTGAGAACAAGCTCGGCATTAGGCACCAAATGAGTCACCTACCGCTGATTATAGAAATGCAATTAACGGATCTCCACTCTCGAAAAAGAACAGTTCGTTTTGGTATTTCAGGATGATTATCTTTGTAATTGTAGTTGTTGTACAAATAATATTCTGTGGGCTCTGCTTAGACTGTACTGTACTGTATGTAGTCGTAGTATTAGTAGTATGCGCTTGTATATTGCAGCTAGTTGAATACATGTACTATATACTCTATATCATCTTGTATATTTTTCAGGGCCTAGTCGGATACTCTAGTTATGCGTGTTTGGGTGACAAAAATATGTATGCCTATATTTATATATATATATATAATGTATCTGAAGCAATTGAATTGCCGTACATATCAACTATATAAATATAATTTGATTAATTTGTTTAGCAATATAAAAGGTTTAAGTTACTTTTGGCATAATTCATATTGATGACGATGTTTTAGATTTGCAATTTCAATTTCAATTTCAAAGATTTCGTATTTGATTCTATCAATTAATAAAGAGCCTAAAAACATTTGCTAATTTCATCTCATATAAGTATTATATCATAATTAAATGCTAGCTCATTTTTCTTGTTTCTTCATATCTTTATTACGTTTATTTCTATGTCTATCTTTAGTTTTAGGTACTAGCCAGGCAGCCGGTTTGCGGATGGGCGCAACAATGCAAAGGCTTGCGGTATTTGCTGTGGTTCCAAAAAGCGTATGTCTTTTATCTAAATTTGGTTTGGTTTTTGGTTGCTTTAAATCAATCCCTGAGTGCATTTATCTTCATTTTTTTTTTTAGTTTTGCTTTTAATTTAACCTCATAAGTGATCTGTTTTTTTCTTTGGTGTTTGCTTCTTGTGATTTATTATTGCTGTTGTTTTTCTGTTTTCCGCTTCTGTTTTCGTTTTAAAATTTTAGTTTTTAGTTTTCAGCGTTTTAGAATTGATTCGGTTGTCGTTTCGTTTTCTTGGGGTTTGCTTAGCGAGCGTGTTTGTGCCTTAAGTAATTGAAAAAGTTAATTGTTAACTACATTTAGAGACGAATTCTTTACAATCGAATTTTACCAATTGAAAATGTGGCGTGTGTGTGTGTGTGTGCTATAGTTAAGTCGAGAAAAACTTTAAGTAATTTGGTATTTAATTTGATGGTATTTTTTTTGAGCGTCAAAGGTGCATGGAAGATTAACAAGACTCAGTGTGTGTGTGTGTGTGTTGGGGTGTTCGGATTAATCCTTTAACATATGTTTTTGCTGTCCTCTTATTGAACATTGAACAATGAGTACTCGTTAGGTTGTTTTCGTTTTATTGGTGTTTCAATTGCGGGCCTTACGGTGAGCTCTAATTATGTTTAGTATGTTCTTTATATATCTACAAAAGGGTTTTGTTTTAACAAGTTCAAAATATATTCGGATTTTGTTGTTGTTTTTGTTTTTATTTGTATCGCAACATACATATATACTTATATATGTATGTATTCATATATGTATAACGTTGGTTTATTTGGTTTTTAGTGTGTATATTTAATATATATAATATGTATATATAATTAATCTTTTTGTTTAGTTTCTTGTATAATTACAATTGAATTTATAGTATGTACGTATTTTTTTTCTTCTGGGAGTTCGTGGGCAAGTGGATAGGGGATCTAAGGAGTTGGGGAAGTTGGGCATTTCATCTTTCGCTTTCCAGCTGCATACGTTGCCTATACGATACGATAATACAATTGGGGGTAGGGGGTGGGGTCCATATGCTAACGGTACTATAAGTACACTGTCCGTCGTAATACAATTGGTTGCATAATTGCGGGAATAACTACAACAACTAGGTCCAGATCAGGAGTATAATGTCATCTCTAATCGAAATCTCAATTTGTTCAGCTTGCTAGTCGGTTTAGCTCATCTCGAATTGCCATAACTGTACTGCACTAATTTGTTACCGTTACTTTTAGTTGTAGTTCACTATCATTACTTGTAGTATTTTCTCTTTTTTAAATTGTAGCAAATTAACAATCGATAGCTTTCTAATTTCATGCACTTCATAAGAATGTTTTACATAACTTGGGTTACATTTAATTTAGCTATCAGGTTCGTCCTTATAGTGTTTCTATCCCAGCGTCCGGTTCGTCTTTTTCTTATCTTTCTCTTTCTGCTGCCTTTTCAGCTCGCGTTCAATACTTTTTTTAAGATCTACATGCAACAATTCTTGCGTAACACTGCGCGCAAGTAAACAAAAATCGCTTATTCACTAACAAAGAAAACAAGAGTACAATTCTATAAAATTTATAAAAATACCATCCATCTCCAGGTCCTCTCTGGCCGCCTAAACAGCCACAATGGCCGCCATCTACGAGGCAGTCGGTACTGGGTTAAAATAATGCAGGCCATTGGTCTGAAAGAAAGTGAGAGCAAGATTAGTACAGTCTACAGTCTCCTGGCTCTATCTATTTACTCACTGCCATATCGTATTCCGTAATATAGGCGGGTATTTCCAACTGATCCTTTGTTATGGCCGAGTACAGATGCTCGACACCGGGCAGCGAGTGCACTTTGGCCTTAATGGCGGGCGCCATGAATGTGGTGAACCACCAAGTCATCATTTTTGTCCAGAATGTGGGATGCACAATGTAGAAGGCCTTCAGATTCTTCTTGTATCTGTAGTAGGTAAGGGGAACTAGTTAGTTGACAGTTCTTCAAAATGGAAGCATAGTATTGTGTATTTAATCGGAGATATTTTCCACTCACTTGTATGGCAAGACACTGTAGACCTCACGCAGCCAATGCAGCGACGGATAGTTGCTGGTGGATGTGAGTGTATGGAAGTATGCGATGACATAGTCACCCTTGACTATCGGGTCGAGCAGTTTTATCAGATACAGTAAGGCCTGGCAATAAAAAACAATATATATTACTATCTATATAATTAGAAACCTCGCCAAACTCACCTTCTCCAGATCAATATTCTGTGCTGGGAACCATTTGCCGCAGAACACAATCACAGGTCTACCCAGACGATCCACGCCGCTCTGATAAAGGCAGCCAATGCCTGAGACCTCATTAAGATCCTCAACTTGTGCACGCTGCAGCAGACGTTCGTATCTGTAAGACAGAAAGAGAGGGAGAGATAGGGAAAAATTCCATTAGCAAATATTATCATTTAATAGCTGTAATAGCCCATTAGCCCCCTGGGTTGTCTATTGTGTCTATTGATCTCATTGGGATGTGCTAATCGTCTTGCTAAACAGATCATGAGTCTGACAAACATGACGCATCATGTTTAGACTTGTTGTCACAGCAGGCAGGCAGGCAGGCATGAACGTGTTTACCTCGCAACCAACTGCTTTAAATTCCCGGCATACATATTTCTATTTGTCCACCTCATTATACATACAGACGTGCGGATTTTGAAAGCTGCACCCGGCTAACTCTGCGTCTACGAGTAGAGAGAGCCCTGACTTTTTTTTATTGTTTATGGTGTGTATTTGTGCAAAAACTGAGCGCAAATGTTTGTCAGATAAGCCAAATGCGAGCAGCGTTTAATTATATATATATAATTATTATAAATATGGTATATTATTCAAGTATTCCCGTGTATGGCAGTGTTTTTTGCCGATTTAGATCGCTGCCAAGTCGTGACAGTTCGTTAACAGTTTGTCGCTGTTAACAGAGCAAGCGCTGTTAAGTTTTTAACAGAGCACGAGCTGTCATGCAGTGATCATTCAAGTTATAGTATATTTCTCCCATTTTTAAGTCTTTTTTTCACAGCTCATTCCTAAATAGATGACCTAATTCTCTGATTCTCAGTTATCTATACATATTTAGAGCTAATTACAGACTTTCAGCTATTGTTCTATTAACATAAAGGAGTGCAGTCTACAATCTACACCCTGATATTAATATGAAATTAGTATGTTATGTTAAAGATGATAATCAGCTCGACTGTTTCTTGTTTTCCTTTTTGATTATTGCATGCAAAAAAGTGACGCAGTTAACGTAACTCGAGTAGCAGCTGCAGATAACAGTTAGATAAGACGACAGCATCTGCATCCAAGCCGTATCAGATGGAGATAAACGAGATGAAGATAGAGCAGACGGATCCGTCGCACTAAACATAAGTGATAAGGCAACTAAATGCGACGCATTGTGACGCAGTGTGCAAATAGTAGCAGCAGCACAGTAGCTTCATAATATTTACTGTATACTATATATCATACACTTTATGAACTCTCCGACATGCCCTTTACTTACTTCCTATATAGAGATAGAGAGAGGGAGAAAGAAAACAGTATAACCTACAAGCGTGCGAAACTTGCTCGTAATTTACATGATTTTTGTAATTCAATTTATAATCAATATGCAGTTCGAGCTTTCAGTACAGTGAGAGCTGACTATGCAGAACTCATGACAGGTTTGGGGAGGAAATTGTACCTTTTCCAATGTTATTTAATCGCTTTTTTCAGCTTAAATTGCCTGACATTGCTCAAAGGGATTGACAGCTAGACAGGTGGGTGGGCGGTACGGGTGAGTGGGCGGTACAGGTGGAACTGTGGCCTTTTTGCCAGGGTCGCCTGTCTGCCTAGAAGGACTATAAATAGATGAGTACTACAACAACTATGAAAGTTATGCGCAATTAAAGCGTTGAATCAGCTAGAACGAAATGCGCCATGTACAGTGGGCAGCGCACAGTGGGTCAAATGACGTCACAACGAATGAAGGGGCAAACGTCATCAGCGTGTGAGTGTGTGTGCGTGTGTGTGGGTGTTGTGTAGGCGGTACTAAACTATCAAGGGGGCGAGGCAACAACATCCTTTCAATTGATTTCTTCTTCTTCTTGTTGTTATCTCTCTCTGTTTACCTCTCTTCCGGCGTCTCCATGAGCTCATCGGCGCCCATCATGTCGCCCGTGGTCTCCTGCATGGGGCTGGATCCCAAGTCTATGGACGTCATGCCCTCGAGCATTGTCATTGTGTGTGTGTGTGGTTCTTGTTGTGGTTGAGTGTGTGTGTGGGTTCTGTTCAGTTTCGTTTCGGTTTTTTACTGTTTTCACTCAGTTCTAGTTCAATTAGATTTGTTGTTGTTGTTGTTGCAGGCACATATATCGATCGAAGCAAGTCACGAAACGAATCGAAACGTTACGCTATTTGCCTATTTTCTATATATATTTCATATATTTCTTATTTTTCTGCGACTTGTGCTTCTTCAATTGACGCAAATCGTCTCGCTCTCTCTTTGTGTAATTTAAAAATAAATGTCTCTCAATATATATTGTTTTTCGAAGACTTTTGCGTTGTTGTTGCGTGTTGTTTCGGAAGCCGCGTGAAATGATTATTAAAACGATTCCCGTTTTATAGCGAAATATATATATATATGTCTATATTGCGTTTATATAAATCAGTTAACCAATCTTCTATTCTAACCGTATCTTCTCTGGGCTTAACGCGGCGCACACACGACCGTTCGCAACGAGCTGCGTTTCTCGACTGAATCAGGCGGCGGTGCGACGATGCTCGGCTACGTGTCTACACCAAGAGACCACACAGCGAGAGCAGGAAGTGCACAGACGCGCTCTCTCTCTCTCTCTCACTGTGTGCGCGTCTTGCTGTGAGCGCGTCTGCGCCCTTTTGCCTCTGCCGCAATGACATCAACACACAGAGACAGAGACAGTGGGTGGCCTGGCTGGCGGGGGGGGAAGGCGCAGGAAATTGTCCAAGGACATGCCAAGCTCTACCTGACAGCCGCCAATCGTACAAATGCAAATGCAAATGTCATGTCTGAGGGAAGGCAACAAAAACTAAAAACGCAATGCAAACAAACAATCAGCTAAGGCAGCCAACGTGACGTATGCGTAATATGCATAACACACTGCGCAGCCAAGAAGGCTGTGAACCCATCTGGACTGAACTGGACTGGAATGCATTGAACTGTTCCCACTGCCTGACTGAATTCATTTATTCAGGCCTTAAGTATCTACAAACGGGACAATTTGTATGCGGTTCATTAAACTCGACTGCAACTCTCGTTGGGGTTTTATAATTACGCGAAATATGAAACTGAATCTCGAGAGTTATCCCCCCCCCGCTGCCGCTGCTGCTGCTGTTCATTGGCCCATCCTAATTGAGGTTGACAGTTGAAAGTGTCATCAAATTGAATGATGACATTGAATTGAAACCTCAAGGCATTCATTCAATTCGAAATCCTAATTTTTTTTTTTTTTTGACTATTCGCCCTGCATATTTAGACTGTTTCGTAGTATCATAAAAAGTACTCAAATGCAAATCAAGTAGCTCAGTCATAAAGATAAAGGTTAACTGTAAATGCGCAGCTTTGCGAGGGCTGCTCAAACAGTTGTGTCATAGATAAATCGCTTATCTAGTATGCATAATATTTACAATTAACAAAAAATTCTGTTTAATTTCCGGCTTTTCGGAGGAGTAACAACAACATCGGTTTGACAGATGATTTTCGACTTATCTGTGATAAGATTAAGTAGATCATAAAGTTATTATACAAGCAGAGATATATTGCAACCGGAACTGCAAAGAATTTTAACTTATATTGCAAATGCCTTTCCAAAACTCAATTAAACCATATACCAAATAAGACAGTGACTTATTGAATTAAATAACTTATTACTCATGGGTTAATTGAACCGGATTGCCGATTTATACCAGATTGACAAGTTCTACTGGTTTCTGAGAGTGCCAGCACCGGAACTGGTACGTAAAGCCAAAAAGGGTAATTAGGATGATGAACTTAAGGTATGCTCTCTCTCTCGATAAGTTATAGAACGACTTGTACTACCCTCGAGCATATGATTTATGATATTATAGTACTATACCCAACTATCTTGGGGCTTGGCTCGCTTTGCTAGGATTTTCATAAACGGTTCCCTTTGTATTTTTAGCTGAATTCATTAAGTATTTTTAGGATGGGCATCAAAAATGGACAACGAATTTGAATTCGAACATGCAATCGATGACGTAGTCAACTGATGACGTCGCTGAAGAAAGAAGGAGCAAGAAGGAGCGTAAAGTGAAAAGAAACTTCAGTGCACACGCCAAGCGTCGCGTGCCAATGTCCTGTAAAAATTTGCATAGGCAAACGGCTGAAAATGCCTGAAGAGGGGTATACAGAAGTTAAGATACGATAAGGGGGGGTACGAAGGTAAAGAACTCATTTGTTAGTCGCTTAAGATATTTCCGGCACGCGTACGAGAATCTACTTAAATAACTACTACGAGTATTACAATTGTGTTTATGTGCTGCTTAGGGGTCTGAGGACAGTTTTACGAACTGCAGATGTTGATGACAGTCATGGTATAAGGGTTGTGGGAAAGCGTATTTAATGACGCAAGAGCACACACCTGATACGACTGCGACTGTTTTCATTGCGTGTGCTGTAATGGATTGCGTAACGAAGGGAGCAGCGCAGATATTACATATATATATATAGAGTAGATAAACTTAAGACTTGAGCTAGGGTTGTCAGAGAAGTACACTCTGTATCTATTCCTATACTGAGATAAGATAAGAGCATGTGCTTCTATCTTCAAGACGATCTGTTCGAACTGAGCTTTAATCAATTGGAGAGGGGAGTTGAAAGCTTTAAGCTCTCGCTCTCTCTCTCTCTCTTTCTTTGCCTGCTGCTCGCTCACCTCTCTTGATGCTCCATGCCTTCGATACCTTCGGCTACGACGCTCTCGTAGACTCCAGTACGTGGTCGATCGCTCAGCAGATGCTGTCGGTCCAGATCGCGCTGTGGAACATAAAGATATAATATTAGAAACTGGAGAGAGACTCGAAGAGATCGTGTGCTCTTACCTGCAGCTGTGCCTGCAGTCCGCTGCTGTAGGAATTTAAACTGAGCCCGTTCATGTCCCTGGCGCCGTACTCCAGATCTGAGCTATTGCCCTCCATATCGTGTGGACTTACGTCTGAATCGTCGTCAGCTGCAGAAGAAGAAGATAATGGGTTATAGTAGTTATAAATAAAACTATCAATCTACATGTAATTTACATGAGAACTCAAACGAGTTGTTTATCATGTTTGTTTATGTTTTGACTGTTGTTGCTGCTGCTGCTGCTGCTCAGTTGTTATCAAAGCTCAGTCTCGCCTCGATCAGCGTTCGCTCTTATCCGCAACTTCAGCGCTGCGAAATTTGATATGAACTGAAAGCTACGCCGACGCCGTCAGCTTTCGTGCGCTGCTTTTGTCAACTGCAGCAGCAGCAGCGACGTCGACGTTAGCAGAGCGAGAGCAGTCGCCATAACGCCCCCTCTCTGGTTGGTTGCAAGGGGGCAGCTGGACGAGATGATGGCGATAAGCGAGTTGCGTTTGTTTTCAAACGTTGACATGATTTAAGCGAACCACAGCAAGAACTTTGCCAACAACAACAACTGCAGAAAAACATGGCTGACAGTCATCTTAACCAACTGTCACGATAAGCAGCGCACAGTTAATTCAAATGTTTGCCTAAGACTTTGTTCTCTTGCCTCTTGATTAGCTTGTGGTTTGTGCCACCAGCAGCGACTCCTGCACACGAAAACAAAGGAAAAAGAAATGAAATTCCAAGTAGAGCAAACTCTCTTCAAAAGGCTCGAAGGAAGTCTCAAGGTAAGAATTTTTTTATCAGCCAGTTTTGCAATTCCATTTAAAATAGTTTCACATGTTGACAGCAGCGCATTTCAATCGCACTACATTTATCTGATGGTTCCCTAATGCATTTAAATAATTGATAAGGTAATTTGATTTAATTACAACAAATTACTGACAAGCAATGAAAACGCAACGTGGCCTTGCTGCATTTGTTGCCAAGTAAATTAATTGGTCTGTTTTCCTTAGAAAGAGAGAAAGAAAACATCGCTAAAAAGCTATAAAAAACAATGTTGCAGCTACTTCCGATCGCATTCAATTTTAGTTGCCGCCGCAAAGTATGCAACACTTTTTTGCATCGACTTAGAAGGTGATGCCAGTTGCAGCCAGTGCTGGCACTTCGGACTTTTTTCCGTCAAATCTGGCTTTTATTTGAAGTTTAACTGCGGTCAGTGGGATTTATGTATTTGTTTAAGTCAAGTCAGTTATTCACACCATATTCGCACATTTTTCTATGCAATATATACTAAAAATTTGCATATTGATTGAGGCTGTTTCATTTTTACGTTCTGTAATTTTAGCTTTTTTTTACGTTTGCTTTTAAAAATGACTAAGCATTTGGATTTCCGCTAAAAACCCTTCATTTACTCTCACAAGTTGGCAGCACTGGCTGTGGCTGGCTTATTCACACGCTTATCTTGGGCTCTACAGAACATACTATATAGAAAACAATTGCGTTTCTGAAGAGACCTTACATCGATTATATGTAACAGTTTTTGCACTATATAGTAGATTAGATATCGTTCTTTGACAACTTTTCACTTACAAAATGTGCGTAAATCGTGCGGAAAATCGCGTACACGTTTGTGCGTAGATTGAAACGCAATTTGTTAAGTCACTTGTGAAAAATGGAAAATAAAAACGATGGAAAAGCGCTGCCAATTAAAGCTATTTTGGTTTGTTACCACACGATGGCGTCTTTGGAACGTAACTGAAGCCATAGCAGGCCAAAGTGGGGGCATTTTGACGAGCTGGGTGAGCGTGTGTGAGTGTGTGTGTTATATCTATAAGACTGTATGCGTGACTGCGTGAGTGTGCGAGTGTGTGTGTGGTGTGTTCGCACACTTGCTAATCTTATCAACATCGACATTATCGGCAGCTCTTGATGAGCTCAAACAAAGAAAGCGAGTCAAGGCAAGCGATGCGATCCAAACGATATCAGACTGTCACATACATATGTACAGTAGATAGTTGATAACATTGATAACATAAAATCGCAGACGTCATAGATACTCTAGCAATAGCCTGGACAACTCACCATGCCTGTGACGCATGTGCACACTGTGACTGTGCTGAGGATTACGTATAATGCGTATCTGACGATCTGGATCCGGATGCTGAGGCTCGCCCAGCTCACCGCCCGTATCCTTGGGCAGCTGCCACAGTGCACTGCGCTCCTCCAGTTGATCACGAGGGAAGTACAACGGCGCCAGCACCTCGTAGGTTCCGCGTTCGTTGCTATTGACGCACAGTATCACAACCTGCAGTGTAAACTTGTCCAGAAAGCGGCGAATGGTGCCTGCAAGAAAGAGGAGAGTGGAATGAGTAAAGAATGATGTAGAACCCTATAGAACCTTTCTATCCCTATAGCGACTTCTAACACCCATAACTCATAACATGATCGAATGAAAAAATGTAACATATAAGACCCTTGACAGGACCAGTATCCTAACTTTCTTCACCTCATAACTTTCTTAAAAATCAATAGATTTTCTTCGGGTAAAGCATTTTATTCATGGTTTTAGTTCTAGAATAGAATGGCTTAATAGTTTTTGCAATTTAAAGAATTTAAAAAATTTTTAATTTTTGTGATTATGAGTAAGGGTCCCCCCTGTGAAATTTTCAGAAAATTTTTTTTTTCAAATTTTAGAATCGACAGCTTCCACTTTTAATCGATTGCGGAGGTCAAATTTAGTATAAAACAAGTGTTTAAATTTGCTTTAGAGGATACTTAATTTTTCGCCAAAAATCATGTCAAAGTCGACTACAAATTTGACATGTAAGACCCTTGCTAGGACCAGTATCCTAACTTTCTTCACCTCACAACTTTCTTAAAAATCAATCGATTTTCTTCGGGTAAAGCATTTTATTCATGGTTTTAGTTCTAAAATAGAATGGCTTTATAGTTTTTGCAATTTAAAGAATTAAATTTTTTTTTAATTTTTGTGATTATAAGTAAGGGTCCCCCCTGTGAAATTTTCAGAAATTTTTTTTTTTCAAATTTTAGAATCGACTGCTTCCACTTTTAATCGATTGCGGAGGTCAAATTTAGTATAAAACAAGTGTTTAAAATTGCTTTAGAGGATACTTAATTTTTCGCCAAAAATCATGTCAAAGTCGACTAAAAATTTGACATGTAAGACCCTCGACAGGACCAGTATCCTAACTTTCTTCACCTCATAACTTTCTTAAAAATCAATCGATTTTCTTCGTGTAAAGCATTTAATCATGATTTTAGTTCTAGAATAGAATGGCTTAATAGTTTTTGCAATTTAAAGAATTTAAAAAATTTTTAATTTTTGTGATTATGAGTAAGGGTCCCCCCTGTGAAATTTTCAGAAAATTTTTTTTTTCAAATTTTAGAATCGACAGCTTCCACTTTTAATCGATTGCGGAGGTCAAATTTAGTATAAAACAAGTGTTTAAATTTGCTTTAGAGGATACTTAATTTTTCGCCAAAAATCATGTCAAAGTCGACTACAAATTTGACATGTAAGACCCTTGCTAGGACCAGTATCCTAACTTTCTTCACCTCACAACTTTCTTAAAAATCAATCGATTTTCTTCGGGTAAAGCATTTTATTCATGGTTTTAGTTCTAAAATAGAATGGCTTTATAGTTTTTGCAATTTAAAGAATTAAATTTTTTTTTAATTTTTGTGATTATAAGTAAGGGTCCCCCCTGTGAAATTTTCAGAAAATTTTTTTTTTCAAATTTTAGAATCGACTGCTTCCACTTTTAATCGATTGCGGAGGTCAAATTTAGTATAAAACAAGTGTTTAAAATTGCTTTAGAGGATACTTAATTTTTCGCCAAAAATCATGTCAAAGTCGACTAAAAATTTGACATGTAAGACCCTCGACAGGACCAGTATCCTAACTTTCTTCACCTCATAACTTTCTTAAAAATCAATCGATTTTCTTCGTGTAAAGCATTTTATTCATGGTTTTAGTTCTAGAATAGAATGGCTTAATAGTTTTTGCAATTTAAAGAATTTAAAATTTTTTTAATTTTTGTGATTATAAGTAAGGGTCCCCCCTGTGAATTTTTCGGACATTTTTTTTTCAAATTTTAAAATCGTTAGTTTTTACCTCTAATCGATTGCAGAGGTCTAAATTAGTATAAAACAAGTGTTTAATTTTGTTTTAGTGGATACTCAATTTTTGGCCACAAAATCATTCTAAAATTTAGTGCTTTCCAGGCAAAGTTTAAAATGCTTAGAACTCTGTAGAACCCATAACTTCCTCAAAAATCTTCGGAACTATCTCACCATATGTTTGTCTATCGATAAAGCTAAAATTCTAGCTACATAAGTCATTTCCTCAGACTGTTCACTAGTTTAGTTTCTCATATACCATCTATCACATATGGTCAGCTTGCTCGGGATTAGGTTACTCACGCAGTGCAATATGCGCAGCTACATCGGCTGGAAAACTCTTCTGATTGCCACTCACATTGCACACGGCAATTGTGCGTAGATTCAGCTCCTTGGCCTTGCAGAGTACATTTCTGGGGTAAAGGAATCAAAGATTTTTATAATATAGAGCAGGATAGAGACCTATGCTTACCTGTAGCAACAGTGCAGGGCATTCTCGGCGGCGGTCTTGAGCTTCTCCTTGTAGGCGGGTGCAACAGTGTGCAGAACATACTTGGCTGGCAGATTGTATCCTCGCGTGACACGCACATCCCCAATGCGGCACTCTGAGGGGCAAATGCAACAGGAGGATTAGTCTCTCTCTCTATCTGTCTCTGTCTCTCCGCTTACCCTTCACAGTTGTGCTGAGTTCCTCTTTGAGCTGATTGCCCGCAACGGCGATAATGCGCTCCGATATGCTATTGCTTTCAGTCAGGGTCTCATCGCTGCTGTTCGTGATGGCGTCCACCTCCAGTGTGGTCATGTCACCATCCCTGTGCGATAGAAACGATTAGAGTCACCTCCTGTAGGGGCAATTAAGCGTAATTAGTGTACCAAATCACAAGGCGATTGTTGACATCTTTGGACAACGGAAAGGGACTGCAATTGTGCCTGGGTCCACCCAACGTGGAGTAGTCCGTGATGGGCAGCCGTGTGTCCGTCTTCTGTGAGCCACCCCAGGTGGCAAGGTTCTCTAATTTGACAAGCTGCAAAGTGATTGCCAATTCAAATGAGTCAGTTATAGGTATAATTCAATTCGAAAAGAACTTACGCATGAGTTGGAACTGGAACTGGAGCTGGAGTCGAACGCTTTGAAGTCCACATTTGAGTTCGTATCGAGACGCATCGCGCTGCAAGCGAAAAAGAGTGGAAAGAAAATAAGTAAAGGAAACGATAAAGAGTAATAAATGGACTTGGGTGAAAGTTTGCATGGACAGAGACAGGTTGCACTGCCCGAACCGGTTAAAGAAAACTTCAACAAGAAAGCAAGGATATATTATATTATATTTAGAATTTCAGCAAAGAACTTTGAATTACCCATCAGTAGCGCAAGGTTAAAGAACGAATTAAAAACTTATCAGTAGCGAAAGGTTAAGGAACCGTCTTAGGTCACGATGTCATTAAACTTAGTTCGCTTTTGTCGCTCATACAAAAGATTTCTTTGCCTTGTTGCCAAGAATTAAACACATATTTCTCTTTTTTGGGCCAAACCAGGCCAAGTCAACAGCCTTTTGAACGTCAGTTGCAGTTGTGTCGGCCAGACCAGTCATAACTGGTCCAAACTGAGGCGAAGAAAACATATACGATATATGCCAGAAATGTTATCTCAATCCCAGCCAGAGCACAAATGACTCACGCACACCGACAACAATCTACACTCTAATCAGGCAGTTGTTGTTGTCATTGTTGTTTCTGAGATCGACCAGACACGCCATCGAAATGCAAAAATCAAATATTTACATAGTTCTAATTTCCATGTGGCTTTTGCTAAACTCGAACGTCAAGAGAGGCTGCCTAATTCACAAGCAAACAAAAAAAAAAAAGAAATAAATATAGTTAACCATGCTAGATCGAATAGAAAATGCTCTTTAGAGTTGCTCAGTATTAGTATTATGTATGATAGTTGCAGGAAATTAAATTTCATTGAAATGGCAAACTCTGGAAACTAGAATACCCCTCTTTTTGTTAGGGTATCTTCTAGCTATTTAAGCTTTTGTTGACGACTGACAATGGCATGTCTCAGTTCCTATTCATAACTCGAGTGGCAGCACACCGTGTGTCAAGCCTACACCCACCCACACACACACACACACACACACCTGGCAGCCTCCCTCAATGTGCGTCACGCGTTGAATGGCAGGTGAAAAAAAAGAAGATGCCCAAGGGTTTTTCGAGCTGCTGCAGTTGCAGTTGGCTTCTTAATTGCTCCATTCCAGCGAAACACTTGAACTTTGCCCTTAACAAACTGAGAGCGAATCATTCTACCTATATATCTACTATATATAACACACATTTGTAGCTCTATATAGAAGCTATGTGTACATATGTACGAAACCAGCTATGGCCCAATTTGTTTGACATAATCTGGCTCAAGGTGTTATATTCGACTGACGATGATGATAACAAAAGCGCAGTACAAACAAAATTTCGCAAAACTTTCCACATCGCACAGAGCATGTGCGTAAACATTTAACGGTTATTTATATACCCTACGATAATTATATAATAGCATATATGTACTCAAATTAGGCATGAGAAATTCTGCAAATATTTGCATTCAAAATGTGCAATACAAAACAAGTAACGATAGCTAAAGTCTAGCGTGATTGGCCGTAAAATACCCTGCTTTGCTTGCGACTGCGGAAGAATTTCAGTATTAAAACATAGAATAATAAGATCTAAACTTAGAAGATGAGTACATATATTATGCATCTATTTATCTACCAAAGCAATAACGGTTTTTGTAGATATTGGCCGCATCATTGTAAATTTGAGATAAACTCGACAATCGTCTGATATATGGAGAGCAGAGATCTGCATTTTTTTTAAAATACCTCTAGGTTTAGATAACTTTTTTTTTAATATGCCATGAAAGAGACATTAAAATTATCAACGTCGTGCAAATAATTAAAACGCTGTTACAAGCGGAGCACAAAACGAAGCAAAACTGATAGATAAAAAATTATATAGAACAGAGTTAATTAAAACATTTGTTATGTAAAGTTTCACAAAATTCCATTTCATATACTATAATTATAGTTTTATTGACTGTGTTTTACACAATCCATTTTTGTATCTACTCATTTCTTTACATACTTATTTATTATAAATAAATCCAGAGGTTTCTTAGCAATTAGAAATGTAAATTGAAGGGGATTTTTTATAATGCAGTTATCTCATTTTTGAAAAATTCATTTATTTAGATTGTATTTTGTTGAGTAATCAAACAAACAGCTGCTGCTCTGTCTTTAGAGTCTTCCCAGGCCCATTTACGTATATTTACTAAACTGTTGTAGTTCCCAAGACTTGGGCTCATTCCTCAAAGACTCGAGATTCTTGAGAATATTTGCATGTGCTGACAGAAGATTTCACATCACTGTCGGACGTGAATACACATGGGTTTGTCAGTTTGAAATTCTCTTGACATCTATTTAGATTTATTTCATACAGTTTTTGGTGACAAAATGATTTAATAATGCACAAGAGTTTAGAATTGATATGAATGAATTTATGCTAATATTTATATTTTACATTTCAATTTAAAGTATATTTAATGTATCGAAATGGAGTTATTTATCAAAGGGCAAAAAGTTACACTAACAAAGCGAATATTATATAAAAACATATAATTAAAATTAACTGTAGATTGCATTTGAATAATGTACATTAATGTGTATAATTAGGAGACTGTATGTACGTCTCATAAATTATTATATTAAGCAGAGCCTCCTCTAAAAAACTCTCAACAAATTTATGAGTGTTCGAAAGTCTCAAAAGAGATATAGAAGTGTATACCTTAACTGGCAAATGAGTAGTAATGAATATGAATGAATAGAGTACACT
This sequence comes from Zaprionus tsacasi, assembly GCA_018904105.1. Lineage (NCBI taxonomy): Eukaryota > Metazoa > Arthropoda > Insecta > Diptera > Drosophilidae > Zaprionus > Zaprionus tsacasi. The sequence goes on from JAEIFR010000295.1 coordinate 12,488,384, forward strand.
ATGGGGAACGCAAGAAGTTGCATGTTACGTGATTTGTTTGTCTACACGCCACTGGCACACCCTGTATACACGTCAAGCGGGTCTGTCATATAGCAATAAAAATTGACAAATTCGTACTAGACACAGAGAGAAACAAAAAATCGGGATTGATTCAGAATAACACAGAGAGAGAGAGAGAGAACAGACTATGACCAGGTGCTTTGCCCATAGTTGAAGTCGTTAATGAGGCCCATTGTAAACGCTCGTTTTGTACTTGTAGCCAAGTAAGTAACTAGTTTCTAGTCGGGCTGAGAGTGTGTGTGTGTGTGTTGATTTTTGAATGAATTACGTCGCGACACTTGGCTGGAAGAGAGACTCTTAATTGCCTGGCACAGGCCTTAGCTGCTGCTGCTGCTGTATGGCTTGATAAGTTCCAAAAACAAAAATGGTAAACAAAAACTTGGAACTAATTTACCACTGCATGGAATGTGGCCAGGTGTGTGGGTGTGCTGGTGTCTCTGTCTGTGTGTGTGCGTCAGACGATCACATCATCAACGTGTGAGCCAACTAAATAGTTGGCTCAAGATTTGAACTGGAAACTTGCCCAGTTGCAAGTGCAGACAGTGGGACAAGGGGGCGGGGATATTGAGACTCGCGCATTACGTACGTACCGTGGTGCGGCAGTCGATTATTACCAATCAAATGCATTAAATATGAGTAATTGCAAATGCCTGTGCCACGCCCACCCTTCGCCCCTTTAGTCTCAGTTACAGTGGCAACAACAACAACTTTGACTGGCATTAAATGCAAGAGAGCAAGGGAGTTGTTCTACGTAGTACTTGTTGTAGTTATTACTCCTCCTCCCCCTCTTGTTGTTGTTGTTGTTCCTTGGCTTATTGACGTTGACGTGCTACACTCAATTATATTATATTTTTTTTTTCAAGCAAACTGCATGCCATGTTTTAAGTTCTGTGTTTTCCCCCCTGTCTACTTGGAGAAAGCTGCATTTTGTGACAGAATTGCGGCGTAGAAAACGTACAGAGACAGACAGTAATTATTTTTTTATTTTTTAGCTATATATACAACGGATTAAAGTTAAAAAATACTGCCAGCCCTGCATATGCGATAATACTTAAGATGAATGTGTGTCACACATGCCTAAGTGTTTACTAATTGAATATAATTGGGTTTTGTTTTAAGTTTAACTATTTTTCTTATTTATGCAGGCTTTACTTTTGCTCTACATTCATTTTTCTACTGTTTACTACCTTTATTATTTATTATATTTTATATTTTTAATTATTATTTTTTTCATTTTTAATTTTCCAATTTTTGAAGCTATTTTGTTGCTTTATAGCCTCGCTTTAACGTGGTATCAGCAACTTCGATCAATTTCTTTGACATTTCTTTAGGTACGCCGGAGGGTCCTTTACCCTCATCCCTGTGTGCTACCGTGTGCCTCGTGTCTTGTTTACGCTACACGCTCAATCCGCCAAACTGTTGCATAATCAATGCGAATTTCGTTTCGTTTCGTTCGCCCACATGCCATGGCGGCAGGGCCAAGGACCAAAGGCAGTGCCAGTGCCAGAGCCAGAGCCAGTCAGCTCCTGGCTCCCAGGGCCTATATAATAAACCAGGTATGACTATATAACGTGTGTGCCTCAACATATGTATGTAGGAGCATGTGTGTGTGTGTGTGTGTGGTAACTGCGCTTGGCACGAAACAGACATAAGCATTACGTATACGTAATGCCTTAGCATTGTCCTTAGCTTTTTGATCTCTGCCTCTCCGTCTCTCTCTCTCTCTCTCTCTAGAGGGCCAAGAAGAGTAGGACCCCAAGCGAAAATAAAGCAATAAGGTAGCCAAGGCGAATGCCAATGACAATGCCAACTTTGTACTCTCGGTACCACTCGCAGAAAAGAACCGACCGATTTGTGTATCTTTTTGGGAATCCGTATACGAATCTGAAACCGAATTCGACGCTTAACGTCAGCGCTTTATATTATTATATTTATTTTTCGTTTTCTTCTCTTGTGTTTTTGTTTCCTTCTTTCTTTTTTTTCGCTTTTCGTTCTTTGTTATTGTTTTTGTGTTTTCGTCATTTCATTTCGTCGTTGTTGTTGTTCTCTTTCATTGTTTATATTTATTTTAAATGCGTCATTCGTCGCGCTTTGTGGGCTCGGTCTGTTCTCTGCTCTCGGCTTGAGGTTTACTGGCCTGCGGCGTGTTTCAATCATTAGCCAGCAAGTCGAAAACAATCTGAGAATTACGTGTATTCCAAAGTTGTGCCTAAGGCGGCCCCCTCCATATCTCCTTCCGCCCACCTAGTGGCCCGCCTAAATGCCGCTCTGATGTCACTCATCGCACGAGATAACAATATTTCAAAATTGCAGCAATTTGTTGGAATATTTCGAATTTGGCGGCATTTTTTCAGGCACCCACATACATATACATATATTCCTGTTATATATGTACCGGATATATATGTATACTTATCGCCTATTTGCAATACTCGATACCGTATAGCATATATTACTCATCCAATTAATCGTTACACGGCAATCATTCGTATTGAGCGGCTACAGTGGGTCATGCTGAACAAATTTGCATGCAAATATTTGGTTAAGCTCTATGCTCTAGTAATTATTTGATTATTTTTCTTTCGTCTGTAGTCAACAATGCCCACTGTATCGAAAACTAATAACAAAAAAACAAATTACTAATGGTCTTATTGACAGGTATTTCGCTTTTAATGACTGCATGACTATGCGTATATCCTGTAAATAATTACTCGCCTACAATTAACCAAATTAAGAACGCTTAGAAGCTGATATTGTTGTTATATGACCTATTTCATGCCTGGAATATTGGAAATATGAACATTAGAAATCGAAATTTACTAGAAATAGTTAATATTGATCTTTGGGTTATCTATACCTAATATATATTTTATTTTAGCTGCTTCTCTCATCGCTTTTTCAAAGATCAATTGCCACTAATGCAAGCCATTATATGAGCATTTGTTGGGGGACTCTTAAAAGCATTTGATAATTGAGTTTCAAAAGCGCATTCAACCGGGGAATACTGGTAGGTAACACGTTGCTGTGCGGGTATGCGGGTGTGTGGGTGTTGGGGCAAACAAAGGTTAATAGTAGCTAAACAAAAGGGTATAAAAAGCCAGAGAGGGAGAGAGAGAAAGAGTGTTTACATTGTCTACTGTGCTCGTTTTGTTGGCATTGAGCAATGCAAACGCTGTGCGAGGGGGGAGGAGGAGGAGTATAGAAGCTGACGCTAACAATTAATCAGTCCCGCTGGGGGAGTTCTACGTGTCTGTGTGTGTTTTTGTTGGTGTGTCCTGCTTTTTGCACTTTGCAGTTTGCCCTGAACGATTGCAGCTGGGCGCTTTTATGCTTTAGGCCTTGGTTGCAAACTAACTTTAAAATTCTACCCACAATTTTCCACCTGCTGCCACTGTCCATCTTACTGCCCGCCCTTCCCTCACGAGCTGTCACCTGCCAAAAGTTACTTTTAATGCGAGCACACCAACGAATTCTATAGCAACCAGACATGTACAGCTATTTCAACGTGTTCTTCACGCTTTGCTTATTTATGTATTTTCGTATAAATTTCTAATGCATTTCGTTGCAGTTGAAAGCTTGTGGCGTGCCAGAAACTCCTGCCCCATCCCACTCTTGCTCACACTTAATTAGTTCGTTTCTTCTTTGCTGACTTACAGTTAGTTTGTTGTGTTCTTATCTCACTCTCTCTCTCACTGACGCTGATGCTGCGCTGCTGCTGCAGAATTTAAACAGCAAAACGTTGCACAAGCTCTGAAGGTTACGTTTGATACGTTACCGACACAGATATGTATCTGTGTATGTGTGTGCGTCTCTCAAAACTGCGTGTCTCTCTGTTGATGTGCGTGCGTGTGTCGGTGTGTCTGTGTGCTCTACTCTCACATAGCTTAAGCAAAGAACGCTTTTTGCCTCTGCCTTCGCTCTGGCTGGCTATTTGCCTATTTGGGCCCAACACAATTTCTTATTGTATAATAACTGGAATTAAAACACAGTTGGCTGGGTGACTGAGAGTATGCGAGTGTATAAGACTGTAGTATATACCGGGCTTAATTTGGTTTTGCATTTATTTATAAACTTGCTCAACTTTTTGTTGGAGCATTAGAACGCCTTCACTTTGCGACTTTTTTTATTCGAAATGAAAACACCAAAGAAAACCCAGCGACATCAAAAATTTACACACACACACACACACATGCATGTACGGGTTTACAAGCGCACGTACATACACACATACATACATGATGCGGAGGAGGGGTAAAAAGAAAATGCGGTAGTCAGTGATAGACGCGTTGTGTGTCAGGTAACTCTACTAGCGTGCGTGAGTACGTGTGTATGTATGTATGTATAATGTGTGTGTGTATGCGCGCGTGTGCGTGCGTTAGTATTGCTTAAAATGAAAACTTGACTGCCTTAGCTTTAGCCTGTTTTACGCACTTTTCTCAATGAATCAAACTTGATTTATAATTAGCACACACTTCCTGGCACTTGGCTAAGCCGCTGCTTCTTATTGTGTGTTGGTCTCACTTTTTTTTGTTATTACTTCACGTTGTTTTAACTTCACTTTGTGCACTTTGCTGAATTTTGTGTTTATGTGTGTGATTTGTGTATTTTGTGTGTGTGTGTGTGTTTGTTGCAACTGTTAACTGGCAACACTGGTCAAACTCGTCGCTCGTCTGCCCACCGCTCGTCACGAATCCACGTTCGACACTGAAAGCTCGCCTGTTCTTGTGGGTGAGCTTAGAGCATTGTAGGCAGCACCAGGTGTTTGACACTAAAAAACGACAGCTCAAAGTGTGGCCGCACAGATTCGAGGCGACTAAGACGGGCATAACAGTTAAGCGCTAAAAAATACCAAATCCGCTGAACGCAAGCTTAAACTTTTAAATACCAAAAGTGCTGCGTGACATGAGCTGATTGCTACAGCAGACAACAAGCTTTTGTCCGTATAGCACAGTGCAAGCTTGTTGCGTGACAATTGGCGGCAAATTTTGAATTGCGTCTGAAATGAAGCAGCAACGATTTGTGCAAATATTTCGCCAATTGACCAACAACCTTTGCACTTTTATTGTAAAATATATGCTGCCTAATAATGTTGTGTATACATATAAGGCATATCTATTAGCACGCTGAAATATGCAAAGAAACAAGTATTTCTTCAACTGTAATCAAAAAGCATAAATCATGCCTGCCACAACAGAGAAGATTTGTCATATTTTATATTTAACGAAGTTATCAACAGCGCACAGCCTGCAAACAGCCGGGTTCATCCATTATACATTATACATATATTATACATACGTACACGGACATTAGACGGTAGACGCTTTGCCCAAAAAAGCATTATACAATGAAGGAAATATCTGCGAATTAAAGTGAAACCATCAGCTATAGAGCAGGCGAAAGTAAGTTCCAGTTTCAGTCAGGCAGCGCAGATGAAGATGCAGCTGCAGCTGATCATAGAGTTGTCCAGCTTGTTGTCGTTGTCCGTTGTCCACGTTGTCCACGTAGTCCGTTGTCGGCATCGTCTCTCTGTCATAATCATCGCGGCAGATGTTTGCCCAAAAACAAAGAAGAAGGAAGAAAAACAGCAGCAGCCACAACAATTTGGAAAGGAGGAAACCAGCCAGTCCAATGGCCACTTACGCTGTCTTTCTGCGCCAGCCAGAGATTGTCTCTGTCACTTTTTGACCCCGTCGATAAGCAACACAAATCTTGCTGTATATTCGTACAATAATAAATGTGAATGAATGAGAATGCATTGGTATTTTTGTTTTTTATATTTTTGTTTTTTTGTATTTTTCGTTGGTTTTATACTTTTTAGGTATTTTTTGTTTGTTTTTATTGAAATTCCTTAGATCGCAAGAAGCGCACAGAAGTAATATGTATATGGTAAATTGTTGTTGTTGTAGATACACATAATATAATTAAGATTATTGTTTATATATATATATAATATGTAATATGTAAGTATATGTATGTGGGGGGTGTGTGTGTGTTTATTTGTGGAGCGTGTATATAGTGTACCTTTGTGTGTGTGTGTGTATGTGTATAGTTGTATATTAATTGGATATACATACATATATATATATGGTATAGTATAGTATAATTAGGTATAATTATAAATTTATATACAAATCTCAATGGATTGTTGATTGATTTGATTTGATTTTGATTTCAATTTATAACTTTCTTCCTTCTTTTTTTTGCAGTATCTCCGTATCTCTTTTTACTTTGTATAAAGTTTAAATTACATTCTATATGTTTCAAAAAACGTCCACTTTTTCTACACACTTCTTACAGACTATGCTCATCATTAACTATCATCATTCTCGATCTCTAAGTAATATACATAGATGTATATAAAAGTTAATATATATTCATATTTATATTTATTATATATGCGTAGATGTGTGTGTATAGTATGTGTATGTATAGATACATCTCTAAATGGGTTTATAAAAATATCCATGCAGCCGGTTGTGAGCAAAAGTTAAAAAATTCATCGCGTTACACGAAAAGTTCACAATGAATCATTTTCGATTTTCATTTTTTTTTTTTTTTTTTTTTTTTTTTGGTTTGGAATAGGATGTATACATATATGTAGTACCACATATGTATGTATACACACACATACACGCTCTCTGTGTAAACATTATGTCACAATTTAAACTAAGAGTTAATACAATACAAAAATTCAAAACACAATTCACAATCAATTCTCAAGTTAATTGCGGACAGGCGATGCGGCTATGCGAAAAGTTATTGATTAAATTATAATTACAGTTACAATTAAATTAGAATTACGAATTACGAATTACGAATTACAAATAAATTCAAAGTACACAAAGTAAACGCCAAAAACAACGCAATTAAGTAGAGTTAACGGTAAACGGTTAACCGTTTAACCAAGTTAACAGGAAACATATGTAGTTAATAATTATAATTATTATTTTTGTTGGACTTTGTCTTGTCTTTCATAGAATCTGAATCTGAATTGAAATTACACATACACATATAATATAGTACATTGAATATTATTGTTAATATTATGTTCTGTTCGGAACCTACTTTCAAGGATTATAAATATACTATATGCATATGTTGTAGATAGATTTAGATATATGTTTATATTGTGTGTGTGTGTGTTGGTTGGTGTATATAATATGCGTTATATGTATATCAGTTGAATCATTCATAAATTATCACCCAGCAGATTTTTAACAAACAAACAAACAATCAAACAATCCAAACTACTCATTCACTCAATTAATCCAACAATCAATCAGTCAATCAATCAATCAAATCACGTGTACATGTTGCTGCTGTTATTTTTAACTTCACTAGATATAATATTATATATTTAGATATATATATATATAACGATATAGTATATCGCTTATCAACTACAGTTACAGTTTTACAATAATTTTACACACAGAATTCTATTATATAAAAAACAATACGGAAAATTTTCTACCAAGTATTTTTTCGCCACTCAGTATTGCGAAAAAAAAAATCAGTTTAAGTAAAAAAGTTATTGTAGTATTTTTGTTTCTTTTTTTTTCATTTTACGAGATTTTGATTTGCGTTTTCAGTTGACTTCCGTTCGATTTTGTGAACTGCGTGTAGTTTATAGTATTTTCAAAGAATTTTTCATATTTTTCTTTCAGATTTTCCGTTTTCTGTATCAGTTTTCAGTTTTAGTATTCAGTTTTATCCATTGAGCAACGTCTTACGCTGAGATACATTAGTATGTTTCGGTTTTCATTGCGTTATTTTCATTCCTTCTTTCTTCCATTCTTCAGCTATTCCGAATTCGTAATGATTGTACAGTTCTTAGAGTAAGAGTTAAGAGTTAACAGTTAAAGTGAGTTTACAATTAGATCATTACCATATCATATACAATATACATATATATAAATACATTTTCACTTTCGCATATTATGTCAATTTTGACAGCTAAAATTTGACTAATATTTACGTTTATTTACATGTCATCATTTCTGCCTGTTCTCTCTCTCTCTCTATCTCTCTGTTTTTCGTTGGATCTTCGATCTGCTACGTCATCGTCTTCTTTTTTTTTTTTTTTCTACCTGTTTTAGTATTTTTTTGATAAGTATTTTTTGTGTTTTTCTCTTTAAATATGTATATATGTACTTGTATACATGTATATATTGTGTAAATATGTTATATATTGTATTTTCTTTTTTTTATATACGTAGATAATTTGCTTGGAATTTCTATGTGGCGCTGGGCCCTTATATCATATATAGCATACAAACAAATTCAGAAACTATGGAGGGCGGCATGTGATTGGCATATGTTCTGAGGTGGAAGGCATGGGACGTGGAGAGTGTAGCGGATCGGGAGGGTGGGGAGGTGGTTTCAGGAAACTTGCAACGGAGCTGAAACCGAATACACAATAAAGAAATTCGACCTTGTTTTTTTTTTACTGCGTTGCGCCGCAATTTTTTACTCGTTTTTTTTTATTTCAAAATTAATAGTTTCTTTTTTTTTTTTTTTGTTTTTTGTTCTTTTAGGATTTATAAGAGAAGAAAAATGAGGGACTTTCAAAAAAATAAAAATTGTTATAATCATAAGAAGAATCGAATCATAATATTTTGATTGGAATACAAGAAAATTTTTTTTAAGCAGCGCAAAAATAATGAAAATATTAAAAAATTTTGTAGATATTTGAATTGTTGTCAGTTGGGCTTCGGTCTATCGTTCCTTCATTCTGTCTTGCTGTTGTTATTTATCTTTTTGGTTTTATAAAGGATTGGTATATAGATCTCAATACATATATATGTGAATATACAACATAATTAGATAAAATCTGAAGTCAGGTTGCTAGATCTAAAGCGCAAGTGTATCTATCTATCTATCGATTAATTTGCTAGTTTTCTTCTCTCCTTACTTGATGTTTTTTTCATTCCGAAATGAGTTTTTTTTTGAAGTTTTTTTTATGTTTTTGTTTTCGTTTGTTTGTCCTATTTTGTACGCGTTTTGATTTCTGTCCCTTTCGCCGATTTCTATACTCGATTCTATCAGGTTCATCATTCTCCTTCATTCTCCAATACCTCCTCTAACAGCGGCTTCAGTCAAATTATTAAAATATGGTCTGTGCTTTCCCATCCCCGACCGAGAGAGTTTGTAGAAAGTTTGTAGAAAAAGGAACAACAGGATAAACATGAGTGAGTGAGTGGGTGTGCGTGCGCGAAGGGGTTTCTCTATATCTCTCTCTCTCTTTTAGATCATCATCATCGACTTCAATTCAATGGAACTCAAGAAACTGTTGAGTCACATTCAAATAGGTATCCTCACCAAGCAGCAGCACACTGGGCGGCGATCCGTCGCTGGGATAGAAATACGCAAACTGACCGCTATAGATGGTACCGCCCCCGCCGCCCAGTTGCTCCTGATGCTGCACTACACACTCCTGATTGATCTTCTTAACATCTAGTTGTTGCTGAACCTGCTGCTGCTGTTGCATGCGCATCTGCCTCTGCTCCTCCTGCTGCTGCTGCTGCTGCTGCATCTGCCCCTCCTCCTGGTACTGATTTAGACAGTAGTTAACCTGCTGCTGCACCAGAATCAAGCTGCCGGTAGTCTCCTCTGCTCTGCTGCTGCTGCTGCTGATGTGTTTGATGTTGTTGCTGTTGCTGATGTTGCTGAAGATGTTGTGATTGCTGTTGCTGTTGCTATTGATGCTGCTGTTGCTGCTATTGTGTTGTGGCTGCTGTTGTGGTGGATCGAATTGCTGCTGTTGCTGCGGCTGCGGCTGCTGCTGCTGTTGCTGCTGCTCTAATCACGTGCTCAGCCAGGTGGAGTTGCACGTGCAAATGGTGCTGGGAATCACAGGTGCATAGTAGACGCCATTGGCATAGATCAAACCGGGTGGACCCGCCTGTATCTGTATGGTCTGTGTCTGCTGTGGCTGTTGCTGCTGCTGCTGCTGTGCATCGGCAACTGTTGCTGCCGTGGCCACATTGCCACCTGCAGCGCCTGCAACGGTTGCTGTTGCTGCTGCTGCTGCTGGTGCTGCGCTGCTGCAGCAGATTGTGGCCGTAGCCGGTGCTGTCTGTTGCACGTAGATCGTTTGCGTTTGCGGTGTCTGTGGCGGCGTCGAGACCAGCGTCAGCACCGACGTCTGCGCCTGCTGCTGCTGTTGCTGCTGTGCATCCTGCTGTTGCTGTTGCTGCTGTAGGAATTGATGTTGCTGCTGCTGCTGCTGTTGATGTGAATGATGCTGCTGGTGTTGCTGGTGATGCTGTTGCTGCTGCTGCTGCTGGTGATGTTGATGCTGCTGCTGTTGCTGTTGCTGCTGATACTGATGCTCCTGCGCCTGCTTCACCTGATTGGCCAGCGAATGGATGAGCAACAAAGTCTGGCGACGCTCGTGTCCCATCAGGCAGACCGTGGACATTTCAACGACATTATATAAATGCATCAGGTACTCGTACTGCAGCGGCTCCTCGTCGACACCCCAGAAATGATTGCGCAAATATGCCTCAAGCTTGGTTGTCTGCGTATTTATGTCCGGGAAATCAATAAAGAATCGCGAGCACATATACCGCTCCAGGGTCTTGATCAGCTGCGAATCGACAGCTGTGTAGTTGCGCACCAGAAGGTTGCAATACTTGAGCAATCCCCCGCCGCGTATCTCCTCCGGCTGTCGTGTTGAGATCAATTTCTTTTGCAAATGATACAATGCCTCCTGGAAATCACCATAGACAGATTCACCCACCACAGTTGGATAGAAATTCTCCGATATGGGTAGAGCAGCACAATCGTAGAACAAGAGCAGCGAATCGAGTACAATTTGGAATGAATCGACAGAGAATTCAAATTGACGTCGCATTGTATCGACAAATTTCAACTCGACATTCTTGTGACCCGGTGAATTGCCCAACGAGATCAGGGACCAACGATCACCATCATTATTATTGTTGACCTTAACCATTTTACCCACATACGCCTCCTTCAGCGAGCACGTATAGATGCGACGCTTGCACACTCCCTCGGGCATCAGATCCAGCAATGTATTGAGCACTGCGGTCTTTACACGATCAAAGACACGCGGTGAGCTCAACTCAATGGCAAATATCAGATCCAAATCATTATACTGTTGATCCTCGTTGGCCAGCACATGACTAGCTGCACCGCCATTGAGGCGTATATCCTTGACCAGCACACCAGCACCGCCACTATTCACATCCGCCTCCAGTTTGCGTCGCACCAGATTCACCAGATCCTTTAGGGTTACCTCCAGTGTTGGGAAATTTCCACGTCCGTGTATGGCCACAACTTCATCCATTACATCGTGCAGCTTGCGTACCTGTTCGAATGACAGCACGGCCAATCTCTGTGTACCTCCGGTATCGACACTCTCCAGCGAACCATGATCCGAGGTCGAAGCGATCGATGAGCCCGAACTCGGGGATGGTGGTGGAGTTTCGGTGCCACCATCCGAGTGGAAACCATCGTCGATCTGATAAACGTCCATTCTGTTGTTGCGCTGCTGATGGAATAACGGTTCGGCGGCTCCGTCTAGTGTCCCGCACTGTAAGTAGAAAGAGAGAGAGATGGAAGAGATATAGATATAGAATATAATATAGAATAGGGAATTGAGCAGTAGGGAAATGACAGTATAATATAGACAAAGTAATAATAAAGATCTCAGGTATTATATAAGCTAGAGACAGTAAAGTTGGCATGCAGGCTAGATAATTTCAAATTTTGGCAGACATATCGTTAAACTACGTTTCCTAGGCAAATTATTAAAGTCAGAACTTTCTGTTTCAGCATACAAATATATATAGACTATGTGCAGCTCTATACAAAATTTAAAACCAATCGGAAAATAAATAAAAAAGTTATTCAAGAACTTTTAGAAGTGGTTCCCCTACTGTACAAAGCGCTCCACTCTAACTTTTTCAGCTTTTAAGTGCTATTATTAATTTCCCATCATTATATTTTGTATTACACTAATTAATTATGCTGTTTTATAATATTAAACTTATAATTTGCCAAGTTAGTGAGGATTTATTCTCAGTGCAGCCATTAAATAAATGAGAACGAATAAATAATCACTTAGTTAGAGTAATTTCACAAAAGTTTTTCTCATCTTTTGCGGCTTAACTTAATAGTTTATTCTCAAGATACACTCGATTAGGGCACATTGTTGGGGATGGTTGTTGTGTTCTGCCTCTGAGAAGGGGGCACTCATTTATTTAGTTTTTGGCATTTTATTGCGCCAATGCCATAGAAAATTGCCGCCCGGGGTCTGTTCGTTTAATTAATTAATTTGCTTCAAAATTTGCTCAATTTTGTGCGCTGTGTGTGTGTGTGTGTGTGTCGCTCTGCTTCTAGCCTTTTTTCCGCTATATTCTAGCTCTTTCTCGGTCTATCATCGCCCACACACTCAAACACACACGGTCAATAAAATAATATTCTATATGTGTTTATTCCCACATTTAATTCAGTTTTTGTTAAATTTGTTGTTGTTTATTCCGCGCTGCTTAATTTATTTGTTTATTTTATTTATCGTTTCATCGTTTTTCTGTCTCTGCCTTTTTCTCCTTCTTCTACAGCTTCAAAGCAGTTTGTCAAAAAGTAGAAAATATGTTTGGTTCCCTACATTTCTTTGTGTCTTTTCTTTTCGGGGTTCGTTCGAGTTAAAATTTCCGCATTGTTATCGACGCCTGCCCCCGCCCCCGCCGCCCTGCGCGCTGCCTTCTCCTTTCACCACACACTTTTTTTTGACTCTGCGTGTTTTTCCCTATCGGCATATGGGTCTGGGTCTGGGCTATGCCTACTATATTTTTTTTTTTTTTTTTTTTTTTTTTCGTATATCTATCGCCCTGCTCTATCTTTTATTTTATACTTTACTTTTGTTCTACTTGTTGTTGTACTTTGTATTTGCATTTGCGGGCCTGTTTCTAACTTATGTATTTGCTTTGTGTGCGTCGTGTGTGTGTGTGTGTCGCTTTTTATCATTTTGTTTGTGCGTTTAACACAGAAACTGAGAACAAGAAGAAAGAAAAAACAAATTTAATTTTCTGGCATAACAGGCCCAACATATGAAAGCATATGTAGTACCCCACACACACACACACAGCAATATATGTGTATGTGTGTGTGTGTGTTGGTGTACAGTCTGCGTGCAAATATTCGGACCACGCTAAAAGCCAATTCGAATTCGAATAGATTCTTGCGTGCTGCCACTGATGCCTCGAATGATTCATGGGCCTAACCTAAGTAGGGAAGGTGCACACACACACACTGAGAGAAACGAAGGCGTAAATCTAAACGATTTTGCTAATTATTGATGATAATCTTCTTGAAATACAATTGTAATTATATTTCTAATAACAGAGTGATTGAATATGATTTATTTAATACTTTCTTATAAACTATATAAATTAAGTTTGGTTTAATTTTATTTTTTTTGCAGTATTATTAAAAAAATGTTTTTTTTTTTAGTACAAAAACTTGATAGGTTTGTAAATTTGTTATGGTGCAGTGTGTGTGCAATCACTCTGTATACCATATATCACAAGTGTTTTGTCTGCCAAAAGTAAACTTCCTTTCCACAATCTTAGTAAAAAATACCTCTCTAATCTCTTTTATATCCTTATTTGTTGCAGTTTATCTAGTTCCGTTTACCGAGAACACTATCTACATCGTATATATCCAACTTTATTATCCATATAGTATCATATTCACAATAAAAACAGTGTGTGCAATCGCATCTAGTATACCATCGCATACGGCCATAGAAGAGAAGATAAATAATCGTATGCAGCAAAAGCGAAAGGGCAAACAGTAACGTAAAAAAAAAAAAAAATAAAGTGACGCATACGCAATTGTATCCACTCCCCGCTTTACCCTACTTCTACACCCGATCAGCCCCTCCCCTCATGTTTAATTCACAAGTTTTCGCGTAGATCCGTCGAGAGAAACACGCGTCATTCCCGAATGTTCCGCTTTTATGTTTATCTCATCGCGAAAAAGAGATAAAAAGAGACACCAGAAACGGAGGCAGAATGCAGAATCAAATGCAAATACAGTTAGTTCAGTTCATTATTCTTGATAAAGCGGGGGTGAGGAAATAAAATAACACTTTTCTCTCTCTCCCTCCATTGCAGTATCGTGAGATGGGGCGGGATATACATATAGAGAAGGTCGGATATTTGTCAAATGATTTATTGCACTGGCAATTAGCCATTTTATTAATTGCCCAATTGTTGCTGCTGCGAGTAAATTGTATTGTAATTATAATTGTAGTTTTTTCGAAATTATTATTGCATTTTCATGAAGCAACAAAGTTATTTCTCTCTCTGTGTGTGTGTGAGGGTTTTGCTCAATTCTTTAGCTTTTTTATTTTTTTTTTTCATTTTTCACAATAATTAAGCGCACATTTCATCGATTTGCCTCGCACGATACGATTCGATCGAGTGCAGTTTCATTTTCTTTCGTAACTCTATACTCTATAAGCTCGATCATAACTGTATACTATATACCCCATATCGTATTGGGGTGTGTGTGCGTCTGGTAATTTTTTTGGATATTTGTGTCACACACACACACACACGCACACAATTTCGGCGTCTCGGAATTTTTACTTTCTCTGAGAGGGAGGCAGGGCGGGCGGAGGGAAATCACAAATCGCATACATAATTCAATTTAGCCCGAAAAATTAACACAATAATTTCAAAATTAACACAATTGTTCAATTCGCTCAGTGTGTTTTTTTTCTTCTTTTCTTTCTTTTTTCCTTTCGACACTTTTCCTTCTTCAATCAAAATATCGTTGCAGCACTTGAAAAATTTTGTGACATTTTTTTACGGCATTTTTTACGCTTTTGCGTTGACACCATTTTATTTTCTGTAGCTTTTGGGGGCATTTTTTTTTCAAATTGTATCTTTTTTTTTGGCTACGCGACCAAATACAACAATTTTTAATTAGAGATCTTTTTCTTACGCAAAATTTGATTTTAGATAAGGCCAGTTTACTCGCTGTGTGTGTGTGTGTGTGCTCGTGTGGTTGTTTTTTTTTATACTTTTTTTCTTTAATTGGCATAAATATAAAAATGTTTTTTTTGTTGATTTTTTTTTGCTTGCTACTTTTTTTTTCTTCGAATTTCACAATGCGCGAGGAGTGCTCGATGAATACGTTGAACCTGGCGATCATACATATGTGTGTTTGTATGCGTGTCTCTCTCGCGCTGTGTGTGTTTGTATTCGTGTGTACTTTTTCCACAAATAATAAATTAACGCTGCAATTTTCACCAATTTCTTCAGCTCATTATGAGGCACAATGAATGCTTAAACTTCATTATGTATTATCATGATGATTGTGTGAGTGTGTGTGTTGATGCAGTTGTTGCATAGCGACTCACACACACACCTATACACACGCAGCTGGCACACGCAAACAGGTGTATCTCGGTCTATAGCGTGCCTGGTGGCCTAGACAGACAGCGGCAGCGGCAGCGACGTCGACAGCAGCGCGCGTTAGCGAGACTGGTCTCAAATAAAAGTGAAAATCGTCGTTGTTTTTTTCTTTCTACCGCAAAGCGAATAAAAATGAAAAAAAAAAACAACAAAAAAAATAACGAAAGAGAAAAACGCAGCTGAAAGTCTTTTGCAGCAAAGCAAAGCAAAGCTCAAACAAGTGTAACTTAGCTTAGCAGCTGTGCGTGTGTGTGCGTGTCCAAAACGCAAAAACAAATATGGATTCCGTGTGTGGAAGCAGCAGAGCAGCAGCAGCAGCACTGGGCAGCAGCAGCAGCGCAGCAGAAGGAGAAGAAGGAGATGGAGAAGGAGTGCTCGCATGTCGTTAGGAGGTTATACCAAGTGGAAATGTCGAAAGAGCAAAGAGTGGGTGGGCGGGGGCAGGGCAGGGTTTTGGGTTTCAGTTGGGTGTATGGGGCAAGCATTACCGTTAAATAGACGAAGACGACGCACCCGCGATTGCGACGACAGCGGCTGTTGCTTTTTTTTTTTTTTTTGATTAACTTGTAGTTTGCACTAATTTCGTTTATATCAATACAAGTTAATATTTGCCCGTCTTCACTTGATTAAACACACACACTATTTTAGTCTATTTAATATTTTTGTATGTATTATTTCTGCTTTTTCAACAGACAATTACACCGCACACACTTCACAAGTTTCAAAGAGCTGCTTAACTAATTTTGAAGCTAATGCGACGCGCCGTCCGTTCGTTTGCAGCGTGTGTTGTGTTGCGTTGCGCGCTTGAAAACCAAATGAATTGAAATGTTTATTAGAATATTCGCGGCGAGCGACTGCGACTACAACGACGACGACAGCGACGCGTCGCAGTGGCAGAGCGAGCGCACGAACGTCAGAGAGTGAGAGTAAGCGCACGAGTGAGCGCACACGAGCGAGCCTATGAGTGAACTAGTGAGCAAGTGTGCAAGCCAGTGCGGGTGAGAGAGGGCGAGCGCACCTACGAAATAAAGCTTTCAGCTGACGTCACAACAAGTGAGTGAGTGAAATAAGTGTGTGCTGCTGCTGCGACGCGTCGCTAGGCTGAGTGAGAGAGCGTAGCGCAGCGCAGCGCAGTTTGTGCATTGAGTGAGTTGAGCGTGTGTGCTTGTGTGTGCATGGTGAATTTTAGAAGGGCAAGCATAGTTGCAGGTAATTCTGACGGTCGCTCTAAAGCTCGGTTAGTCGGTCGCGCGTTCGTTCGTTCACTTGTTCCCCCCCCCACGCCCGTTTGTTCTCTTTGTCTGTATGTCGCTCTGTCGCTCACTTGATCGGCTGTTCGATCAGTCGTTCAGTTGGTCGTTCGTTCCATCGTTCGGGCGTCGCCGCCGTCGCCTTTCGGTTGCAATGCGGGCGCGCTCAGCTGATAAAGCGATCATGCAGTGCACTGAGCAGGCAAGCTTGTTGTCTGTGTGTGTGTGTGAGTGTGTTTGCCAGCTCTGCTCTCAGTGTGTCTGTGTGCTGCTGCTGCTGCTGCTGCTACTTTATGCCATATTCGTAATGCATTTTTGCTGCTTGCCCAGTTTTCGATTTCATTATTTGTTCATTTATTAAATTTTCTTGCACTTATTTCGTTGAAAAAAAAAATACTGAAAAAAAGCTCTGTGTTTGTGCAAACAAGTTTTTTTTCAGTATTTATTTCTTTTTCTTGGTTTTGCCGCAACGCAAATTGCTTAAATACTTCTTCTTCTTCTTCTTCTTATTTTTCTGCTTCTTCAGCCAGCGACAGCTTTCAGCTACGTTTGCCGTTTGCCAATCTATTTTTAGACCGTTATTTATTTTCTGTTTCTTTTGCCACTAATTATCCGCAACTGCCCACTTATACCGCTGCCCCCTACTCCCCCCACCCACTGCTTGTCTCGACAGACAAGACAAACTGATAAGAGCGCGCACACTGTGGGGCGCGCTAAGCAAGGAAATTAGCTCAAAGCTGGCGTCGTCTTGGTGATAACGATAGACAGAGAGAGAGTGGGAGAAAGCAAGCAGCAGCAGCTGTTGCTGAGATAAGCTGCAATTGCAACGGCAGCAACAGCTGCTGCCGTGTTGCAACAATGAAATCTGCGTGTTCTAAAAGCAGCTGCAGCTGAGCTCGGATTAATCTGCATTATATAATGATAAATAAAAGATAGAAAGAGAGAGAGATAGTGTGATTTACATAAGCCAAAAAAAAGTAGATTGAGCACACACACACAGAGATACTTATAAATTTTATAATCATTTATATATTTTATGTTTCGCTTGGCCTTTCAATTAAGCATAAACAGTGCGCTTTATCTGCCAGTCATAGATACAGATACATGCACACACACATATACACACACAGCTGCAGCTACAAGTACCGTTACTTTTTTGGCACAAGCAGAATATGATCGGCAGTTTGTGTGGCCCGTGGTTCAATGTTAATCAGCAGCAGCAGCAGCAGAGGCAACAACAGAGTCATAAACACAGATACACACACACACACTGACACACACACACACACATATCTGCAGATAGGCAGAGACCAGAAAAGATTAATGTTTCGCTTGCGTGATGGATGCGCCCCCTGCCAGGCCAAGCTGCCCAGGCAACTTCAGCCTCAGCTATAGCTAATGTATCTTGCAGATACACACACGCACACACACATATTGCACTGCATTGTTGGCCACTCCCCTGCACCCTCCCCCCTCTCTTCTGTCTTTGTTATTAATGCCATTTATTGTTGCCGCGCGCGTAACCAATGTATCTGTTACTCCTCTGCATGTATCTGTATCTGTATCTGTAAATGTATCTGTATCTGTATCTGTATCTGTATCTGCGCAGCCATAGCCACTTGTAGCTTATGCTGATGATGATGATGATGATGACGATGATGGCGTTGCCTTTTGACGCTACTTCAATGCGACCCTGACCTAATAACTATGCGCAAGCGCGCAAATCGTCCATTTGAGCGCATTGTATCTTGTATCTTGTATCTTTTGCAGTACAAAATTGTTTCAATGCTGCCAAGATCAAAAGTTATTCTACAATCGATTGTCATGCAAAACTATCGCGTAAAACTATCGATAAATACGGATTTCTTGTAACCCTTTTTCGAATTTCGAAAATTTACATTTACATTGGTTAAAAAAAAAACTGCAACAAGGTCATACCAGGTGACCCTATAAATTACCGTACAGACAGAGTCGAGGTTTACCCCCCCAACCCCCTAGATATTTGTTGTTTCTTTTACACCGACGAAAGTTCGTTCCCATTCCACAATCCACAATCAATACGCATTTCAATTTCGATTTCAATTCCAATTCCAAAATCGAATATGAATACGAAACAAGTATGAAAGCTATAGACGAGTGTTATATTGACTATTATATACCCTGTAGCATTTTCTAAATAACTTTTAAATTAATAAACCAATCGCAATAAAGTTTTCAGATATTTTTTTAAAGGATTATAATAGTTTTACACAGTGTAAATAAATATTTTAGCTGTTATAGCCCTGCAGCATTTCCTAAATAACTTTTAGATTAATAAACCAAGATTGAGCTTTGATTATTAAAAAAATAAAAAAAAAAGGGAAATAAAAAAAAAGGAAAAACATTTTAAAAAAAACAAAAAATTAAAAAAAAAAAATTTAAAAAAAAATTTTTATAAAATATTTTTTCCCCCCCCCCCACAAAAACACAAAAAAAAAGAGGGGTGGAGTTGTTCTCGCGCCGCTTTTTTTTTAGCGTTCTTATTTTTTTTTTATTATTGGTTTGTTAATTTTTATATTTTTTTTGAAGCTATAAGATATTATTTAGAGCATTATAATATGTGTACACACTAGAAATAAAGGAGTTAACTTTAAAATTACACTTCTTAATCGAATTTTCGTCAATTTTCAAAATAAACACGATCTACTTGCTATAAAACAACATATACTCATTATATTTGATAACTCTAGCTCTTAAAGTCTTTTAGATTAGTTTATAATGCAGAAATTTAGAAAGACTTAGCTATATAGAACTGGCTATTGAAGCAGATCAATAATATATAAACTTTTTCCGTTTATAATACCCTTCCAATTGCACACTTAGCGGGGTATAATAAGAAATCAAATTGAAAAAATCCAAACTGAATTCTAGCGCACCTTCGTTGACCGATGCAAATGAGGCTTAATTATTATGCCGGACCCGATCGGGCGCATACGACGACGACGACGAGGAGCAACGCGGTGGAACGCAGTTGTTGTTGTTGTTGTTGTTGTGGGGTGGCCAAGTGGCAAGTGCCAAATTGAAACCGGTTCGACCGACATTTCAAATACGTGTAGTATATATAGACATATAGCGGAGACTACTACTACGATTCAATTATACAACAACTACAGTATGCAGCAGCGATACGAGTAGAGGGAGAGGCAGACAGACAGAGAGGGGAGACAGACAGACAGAGAGACAGACAGACAGACAGTCGAACCTTGCTTAGCCAGGCCAACACACAAACAGATTCACTTGCGGTTTTTGGCATAGTTTCACATACCCAAGGGGCCAACAGAGGCGTAGCTGGAGGGGGAGGGGGGCGGTTAGATACTGAAGGCAGACTGAAATGGAAAGTACAACGAGAATTTGACAAGCAACAACAACGGAAATGGTTTTCTTTGATAAGAGCTCGGCTCTTTTACTCCCTCCTCTCTCTCTTGCCCTCTCTCCCTCTCTTCCTCTATCGATTCTGCTTTCGTTTGACGTTGGTTTTGCATTTATTTTCTTTCGTTTTTGGTTTCAGTTTCATTTTTCGGTTTCGATTTTCGGTCTCTGTTAATCTTGACCCGACGCGGTACAAAACGTGACCAAACGCGCCAGGCCAGGTGCGCCGCCATCCCCCCCTCACGTTATTTGTTTGTTTGTTGTTTTCTTGCCCCTCCTCTACCCCTGCCTGCCTGTCGCAACTGTACCGAGAGAGTGTCGATAAATCGAACCAGGTCGAGAGACACGAGTCTCGCTTGTGACGACGACAAAACAAAACAAGATTTTGAATAATTAAATTACTTTTCATTAGTTTTGTATTGTCTATTTTCTTTTTTTTTTTTTTTTATGCCTATTTTTAGATAACTGAAACAACAGTTATGTAACGCCTGAAAATACTATCTAATTGCTACCCAGAGCTGGCAACTCCAAATTATCGTATTTTTTAGCACTGTGCTAAAATATAATATATCTAATTTAATTGCAGAGCTCATTAAAGCGTCCCCATCAAATCCGATAGCGGCCATAACCCTGACTGATCTGATTATATCTGTTAACCCTATATGAACTGTATTTGTCCTCTTAATTTAACTATTTAAAAAACTAAAGTATTCCAAACACAGATATGCCTCATCATTCGGTACACAAACACAGAACTGTGCCCCATTCTTCTTCCGAAGCATTTGTACAAATATTATTAGAAAATATTATCGTGTTTTTTCGACTTATGCATACATTACCAAACAACCAGCTGCCCAATTAGAGTTGGCTCTATAGAGCAAATGTTTTATTTACCTGAAAGTAAAAACAATTTGAAGAAATTCATAAGCAAATGTTTACATATAGGAAAATATTTATATAGTATACAATGGTGGCTTGTTTTGCATGTTATTTATAATATATATCAACTATTTCTTGTATTGTTATTCTTATTCTTGATGTTATAGCTTTGATTTGTCAGATAATCTATTTTACTTAATATCGATAGTATTATTAATCTTTAATCTTGTTATCGATAGTATCGATGTTTAATTCCAAACTATCGCTTTGTCAGATAATCTATTTTACTTGTTATCGATAGTATTATTAATCTTCAATCTTGTTATCGATAGTATCGATGTTTAATTGCAACTATCGCTTGAATAACAAACTTAACCCTGCGCCGACTTGCCCAAAAAATAGTTTCATTATTTATCTTTACTGTTCCGCTTGCAATTCTCAACTAGTTCTCACCTTGAAATCTATTTGCTTATCGAAACACAGTGGTCTCTCCCTCTTTTGCTGCGCATTCAAATGGAAACTGTCAACATATTCTCAAATTCCCAAATGCGAATCTTCTAACTGTTGAAACAGCTGTTGTTATCGATTGTTTTTTTTTTTCTATTTTCTGTTTTTGCGCACTTCATTAACATTTAAATGGGAAATAATGCCATGCTAAGTTCCAGAGATATAGTAGGAGATAGAGTATGGGGGGGAGGGGAGTAACAGCTGTTGCCTAATGCAACTTGATGCAGCTCCTGCTGTGTGCAGAGTTTCGGGTTCGAACCGCTTCAGGGCAGACACAAAAATAACAATTTGCTAATGGTGAAACAGAGTTGCAAAGAAAATAGAGAGAGAGGTCGGGGAGGGGGTGAAAAAGCGCAGTTATCATGATCGCTTATCATGATCATGTTTTATTAGCCTTTTTGCGCGAGCAGCCTGGGAACAAACCTTCCCCATCAGAGGGGACTACCAAACAAAGCTTGAATGCAGCCCCAGAGGAAGTGGGGGCTGTTTAGATAGTTATACAATTGTCAGATCGAGATATAGTTAGTTAGACTAACTTACACACACACACACACACACACATGCATAGAATTATTCCATCACGTCGCAGTTGGAGAGCGGCGTGTGGCGCACAGATGTTTCTCAGGAAGTAATTGATAGCGTCACAGAACATTTGTGGCACGAAATCATTTATCAATTTTAATTACAATCCCAACAGTCTGTTCGCATGGCAGCAGCAACAACAACAACAAAAACAACGATAACAACAACTATGAATGCTCATCGATTCTCAAAGTAAATTAACCAAAAAAAAAAAAAAAAACTTTAGTCAAGTCTTTAATATGCAAACGACACATAGTTAAACTGAGTAGTAATAAAATCCGTATAAATACTAGATTATTTTTTATGCAATGACAATGCTTCACAGTTAGCTACTGCAACTTCTTCTTCTTTAACTTTATCTACCTCATGATATACCAAAAATAAAAAACAGCAATAATCAATCGATAGTTTTGCCTTTCGAAATGCCAGCAATGCCTCAAGGTCTGTCTCATCTCTGAGTCTCCGATAATAAACGCTTTTAATTGATTTCAATGACAGAATTATTATAAAGCCATATATAGACAGCATTCTGCAGAGATTTGAATAAGCTATACACACTTACAGAGCTATAGATAGATTTACAGATCTCACTCATGTAATTACAAATTGCATGATTTTTCGTAAAGTCACGCTAGAAAACAATAAGAATTAAACGCGTGGAATACACATTAAAATAATATCTATACCAGAGAATATATACAATTAAAGTTCGGAAACTAAAAAACAGGAAAAGTGAAAAAAAAAACAAATAAATACTAAAGTGTGTTTTCGCAATATAATCGCTTTAAATGGAATTCAGTTGATACGCAAATGGATTAACCCCTGAAGTTGCAATAAAACTAGCGAAGGCACAGCACGTGTCTGACTTTTTATTGATACTTTCTGGTTTTCGCGATCGAGCGCAAAACAATGAGCGTATACATATATAGTATATCTACTTATAAAGATAAAGAGATATATGCATATGTTCAAACTATTACGAGGGCTTTCGAAAACAGCTTTTGAAATCGAAAGAAAAGCGAACCTTCTTACAAGTATTTAAGGCTGCTTAAACAACTTGAGAATTCTAAACAAAAATTTATTGAAATAGTATTGCTTTGTCATGCTAGAAACTCTTTTGTGATCATTAATTATGGCGAGAGATCTACATAGATCAACACTACAACTACTTGTGGAGTCAACCAGATGGAAAACTATTGTCAGATACTCTATCAATGTCGATAGAGCTCTTCTTCTATATAACTCACTCTATATATAACTCACTCTATTGACTGCGTTTCTTTCTTTCTTCATTGCCAGTTGTTCTTTTTGTGGGTTCTGTTTAAACTGGAATGCCAGTTCAGCTTGAATTTAGTGCAATTATTAAGCGAATACAAATGAAATTATAAAATTAATTATATATATACATTTATAAGTAGTATAAGCTGCAAAAAAAAAAAAAAAAAAAAAAAAAAAAAACTGTCAGCAACAGAATAAAAAGCAGTTGTGTCTCTCTCTCTTTCTCTGCTTTATGTGTGCTAGAGACAGTTTCGGATTATAATCGCATTATATATATAGAAACATATGTGAGTATAGAAATCGCTGCACTCTGTATTTAGTCGTAATACTGTCAGGTGTTTTGGTTGCTTTGTTTTATAGATTTCGCTTGTGTCCGCATTTATAGTCTATACATATACATACATAGAGCTATATAAATTGTGATGAGTTTGAATTGAAAGACCTTTTGTAGGGGCACGCCATATAGACAGTTCTATGCATGCAATTTGCTTTCTCAAGATGATAATTAAGTTATTGCACGCCCCCACACACAACTGATGAGACGCATCTCAGGTATGTGGAACAACCTACGAGTAAAGCTATAAATAGTATATTTCAATCAATCGCAGATAGGTATATATGCAACTATATAGAGACGACTCTGACTAATGCCACAGCATCTGGGGATTGCCTCTTGTCGTCAAGCCAACACACGTGTCTCTCTGTCTGTCTCACCTCCTTCACCTGTCTGTGATTTATAATACCCTCGCTAAAGTGCCTTGAAAATTGTGTTAAGTGGTTTGTTAGAGCACAGCTTAGGAGGTCTCTTAGTTCTCTCTCTCTCTCTCTCTCTCTTTCTCGCACTTTCTTGCTCTCTTTCACAAATAATTGTGCCATCTTTTAAGGCATTTATTGTTAAGCGTTGCGCGATTTTAATAAATTGTTTAAATTTCATTTTTAAACATTTTTATTTTTTTATATTTTTATTTCCATTTTATGTCAGCGCAAATGTCAAGAAGCGAGCGAGACGAAACGAGAGTTTAATGCACTCTGCTCGCTGTTGAAAGAGAAGGCAAGTGCCAGAGAGGGAGAGAGAGAGAAAGAGAGAGCAATAGACGGCAACAGCTTTCAAAAAATATATAAAGTTTTTTTCTTTTTTTGCAAAAAGCGCAAAGTGCTTGTGCTTGCACAAACAATTTTCTTAATATAGAAGATATAGTATATGATCAGGGGGGAACTGACGTGCACTTTTTGGCGTCGCTTATCGTCATCCATCAAACGGTAATCAGGCGAGCGAGTGAGTGAAAGAGAAAGAGAGAGAGATAGACCTCCCTTAGCCGTCTAAGGTTCATTTGACCAGCTCGGCTCGCACGTGCAGGCACTACCCCACACTCTTCTCACGTTCAATGGCCCCGCATATACGCACATACCCTTACATAGTAGTGTAGTGTATATAATATGTGTAGTATAGTGTAGTTCCGTAGGGTTCCGCGTCTTTCTTTCTTTCATTCAGCAAACTGTTTTCTAATCAGCGCGCGGGTCAAGCGGAGGTTCAGACATTTCGATTGTACAACAACCCAACAAAACTGAACTGCATTACAAATTCGATTTATTATCATAATTTCGACAATGTAACTACAGCCGTGCCAGGGGGCACTCCTTCTGGGTTGCTACGAGGCTGCCCATTTCCTATACTCCATTACTATAGTAACTATGCCAAAGCGAAATGAGTTTTTTTTTTTTTTGTCGTAATTTCACTTTCTTCGACGTGCCCCGTCGCTGGCTACGTGCCATTAAAAATTGGCTATGGCCCTCAACTTATAACGCCGCATACTACTATATACTATATATATATATATTTACTATTGCGCAATATCTTTGTGAACCGACAGTGCATCTAATTATGCGGCGCGACCCGACTGGAATTTCATTTAAAAAGTGTTATATGTAATATCACAACAGACACAAAAATAACTTATATATATCGAAATGGTGTATTCAAATTTCGTAATACTTAAGAAAAGAAAAGTTGAGCTGCAGTTTAAACTCAATAAACATAAATTTGGTTACTAACTGAATAAAACTACATAAAATTCTTTAAATCACATTATGTTTCATTACATTTATCTGCAAAATATTTTTTATACTCCAAAAATACTAAAGAAAGTATCTTTATGATTTTATATAATTTTATGTTTTTAAAAATTACTTAATTACTTTTTTTTTTTTTTTTTTTTAGTTTTTTTTAAATATAAGAAAACACAACAGTTCTATAAAATTTGAGATAGCTTCTAATGCTTCTTCTTCCTGCCGTTTTAGGCTATCAATTGTATCTACTAAGGTCAGCTCTATTTATAGAAACAAACCTAGTATTAATCACAATTAAAAATACTCTATTTGTGAAGAGGCTGCTTCCGTTTGTCGCTCGCTTGTCGAGCTTGGAGAAACTCTTGAGGCCAAAGCCAGATTTATAATTAGAAAAAAAAAAAAAACGAACGTAAAAACGAGAACGAAATCGAAATCAAATCGAGCAGAGAAGATGCAGAAGGAGAAGAAGAAACAAAAACAAAACGAAACCAAATCGAAAAATCTGAATAACACTCGAGAGAAACAAGACTTTTTTGCCGATTACGTAATGCTGTCAATATATACAGATAGAAAAAAAAAAATTGAGAAAGACAAAAAAAAAGGTAAGAAAAGAGCAAAAGAGAAGAAGAAAACAAAAATTTGCGCATTCTATTGACGCGTTGTTTGTTTTGAAGTGTAACAAAGTGTCGAGTGGACGAGGCAAACAGCCCACGGATCCTAAGTTCGTGTTGAGTTTTCGTTTAGAGCGAGTTGAAAAGATTTGCCAATTGTTTTAGTGGGCTGACGATGCCGATGCCATCTAATCAGCTTATTGAAGCACATGCTGAGCACCCACTCGAGCGCATCTCACACACAGATACAGATACAGATACATATACAGATACAGATACACGCACAGAGCGAGGGGCATTAAAAATAGAAATTCAATTTCAATTATAGTTCTGCTCTGAGCCCACTTAACAGCGATGCGAAGTAGTCGAGTGCATCCATAAGATACACACTGTCGCACACACACACACACACACACTCGCGCACTGTGGCACACTCTCGCTCAGCGTGATAGTGTGTTCCGGTTCGATTTACATGGCGTATGCTTGATTTATGCTACCCGCACACATTACGCATACGCCGCATGGGCGCCACTTTGCAAAAAATAAAAAAAAATACATAAAATATCTTTAACAATTGCACAATTCTAAGCAACAACAATCAACTACAACAAAAGTCCCCACTGAACAAAAGGCAACTTTTATTTTTCTTCTCGACTCGACAACAAACGGAAAAGTTCAGCGACTTCGGCTGCGGCTGCGGCTGCGGCTACGTCGGCTTCGGCTTTGGCTCGTTGCGCTTTAGTTGGTCTCTGTGTCAGTGGAACTTTTGAAAAATGCCAGCTGACTGTGTATTAGTGTGTGTGTGTGTGCGTGTGTGGCAATGTGGCAAACATTCTACACACACAAATGCAGCAGCTGCAACTGAAACTAAAACTGCGCTTCGCTTTTCAACAAAGTGAAAGGAGTTTTTTCTGTGTCTGCCACTGCTGCTGCTGCTGCTTCTACTTGGCTGCATTTATAAATTTTTATTTATTATTCGTATTATTCGTATTATTATTATTACTGCTGAAATTGGCATTAGTTTGGCCGCGACGCTTCCTTAAGATGAAAACGTGCAGAGGCTGCAAACCAAATCAATCGAACTGGGTTAGGCAACTCTTGTGGGCGTTGCCCGTTCCCAAAAAAAATAAAAACGAGTGAAAGGCAATAAGGCCGAAAAGGCCACAAGAGCCTCAAGGCAGCATATTGCAGACAGAGCAAAGAGAGAGAGAGAGAGAGAGAGAGAGTGAGAAAGGGCATTGAGCAATCTAAATCGTCTGTAATGAAAACCCTGTTTAACCCTGTGCCTGCTTGCGTGTCGCAGTCATTAAAAACGCTGCAGGAAAATCGCTTAGCGTTGTTTTTCAATCAACCCTTTTTGTCTGGCACCTACCCCTCCCTCCCTCTACCCTCCCTCTAATGTAAATGCACATGCAAAAAGCATGTTGAACCTTTGCGATAACTGAGCTGAGCAGCCATAACTGTTGCTGCTGTTGCTGCTGCTGCTGGTGAAAATGACCGGCGAGTGTCCACACACAACAACAACAACAACAACAACAATAAACAAAAAGCAAAAAAAACAACGCTTTTCACTTAGCAAACAAACAAATAAACAAAGACAGAGAGGGAGAAGAGGGAGAAAGAAAAACGCAAGCAATGCCCAACCCAAAAGCAACTTTGGTCCAAAACCAAAATCAAAATAAAAAAAAAACTCAGCCACAAAAGTCGTTGCTGCTGTTGTTGTTGTTGTTGCAATTGAATGCCTCTCGACGGGCAAAAACTATGAGCATGCACACACAACTCAGCAGTGTGTGTGTGTGTGTGTGTCGGTGTGTGTTACAATGCCCCCAAGTCATGCACATGCACATGCCAAACCATTGCGCCACAGTCAACAACAACAGCAGCAACACCAACAACAACAACAACAACAGCAACAACAGCAACAACAGCAGCAACAACAACCGCAGCACCAACCACCTGACCGTAGCTAAAGCTGCAATTGCAACTGCAACTGCAACCAGCGACTGCAACTGCAACTGCAATAGCTCGTGAGATTCCTGAGAGTTTGTGGCATTTTGTGTTGTTGTTGTTGTTGTCATAGGCCAGCACAGCTATTACAGAGTGCACCAGATCCGTCTAGTTAAGCACCATACACAAAGGCGCCTTAAAAACGGTTTCACTTTTCTTTCTACATAACTAACAAGGGGAGTTTGCCTCGTATTCTCGTGAACTGGTTGAGAATTCGAAATGAAATTAAAATTAATTATATGCTGCTGCGCACAAACATTGTTTCAATCAATCTAATGGTTTCTAGTATTGAATCATATAATAACAAAGATAACTTGATAAACTGCAGTTTACTTCATATGTTATGCGCTAAAACTAATTGAGAATTATAAACAAAATTTGAAAAATTACCCGTAGCTGTTTACCAATGAGTTCTATGAACAGCACAAGCTATAAAGTATTACAATTTAATATAATATTCCCTTTCCTGCACTTTACACTAGAACTGCTTGCGAATTACAAGCGAAATTCACAAAACCATCTCCGCCCGCAGCGCATTAACATTTAAACCAAACGACTTTTCAATTACAACTTGCTGCAGATACGTATCAAAGTCGATACTCATTTGCGCTGCATAAGTAGGTAAAAAAAAAAAAAAAAAAAAAAACACCTATCGATAACCAGTTGCAAATGCAACTCCACGACTTTGCGGATGATCTTTTGTCGGCATTTGCATTTGCGACTCTTTGTAGTTAACGGCGTGAAAGTGAAATCTCTGAAAAACGCGCTTTTCCTAGCTTGCTGTCGTCGTCGTCGCCGTCGTCTTCGTCGCATCGTTATCTTGTGCGCGCTGTGGCCAAAAATTTTACAGCAGCCACAGAAAACGAAAAAAAAACAAAAAAAAAGAAACGCAACGCTGGGAAAAACAACAACAACAATAACAACTGTTTGCGGTCATTAAAGCGAGTTTTTTTTTTCTTCATCTTCTTTCGAGAGACATTTGAATTCGTGTCTCTCTCTCTCTCACTCGTGTTGTTTACGTACTTCACGTAGTTTACAAATCTGTTAAAATGTATGCGAAAAAGTTGTTGACTCGGATGTTTACTTACAATTGCAATTGAATAACAACACATTCAAAATGTGATTCAAGTGATTTTCAAGCAACCAAAGCGAAGAAATTTGCTTACCTGTAAATAGAAGACAAATTGCAAGAAGAAGAAGAGGCGTCAGTAAAAGAATGCGACAAAAATACAATTCAAATTGCGTTCTAAATCATTTATCACAACAGAAGAGAGAAGCAGGAGACCCTAGAATGATATAGTCTTGTATACGCTTTAAGGCAAAGAAATTTGAGAGCGCATTTTAAATATAAATCAACCAAAAATAATTCATAAATTCAACATCATTTCAATTTACAAATTATTTTCAGATACACAAGATACTTCCTGTATTTGTCCCCCTCCTCAACCCAAAATTTCTCTCTTTATAGGGTATACGAAATGGCGTCACAACACATGCCACATAACATCGTATCGTGATCGTCACACAAGTCTTGTAAAAATTTAAAAACAAAACCAAAAAAAAAAGCAAAACAAGATTGAAAATTTCGAATAAAATTATCTCTCTTTCTCTGTCTGTGGCGGCGTCTAAATGTGAAATGTATGTTTAAAAATAGGCACAGCGCAACAACAATAAAAATCGACAATAAAACAACAACAATTTCGGTTTCTTTTGGGCGCTTGACAACCGTTTGAATTGAAATCAAATCGAAATTCTAAATAGCTGCCGCACGCAGCGGCAAAGCGAGATAGAGAGAGTTGTGTGAGAAGGAGATGAGTAAAACAAAAACCCCAAAAAAATTTAATACAAATTCGCAAATTTTTTTGCCTGCATTGTTGTTTTTGCTTTTGTTTATGTGTGCTCAAGGCAAACGAGCACAAATAAAAAGTTGCTTTTAAATTAATTTTGATTTTGTTTTCATTTTATTAAGTATACGCGTAGCGCAACAAAACCAAAAAAAAAATTGTCACATTTTTTTCAACTTTGTTTTTTTTTTTCCCCACATTTAGATTCTTGTTTTGGGCATCAATTCAATTCAATTCAATTCGCTCGAGTTTAGTTTAGTTTCGGCAACTTGTGCTCTACTCTACTTAATGTTGAACAATTGTGCATACATGTGTGTGTGTGTGTACGTGTGTGTGTGCCTCACTTTTTTTTTTAATAGGTTCCATTTACACAGCTGCCACAGCTGTTCAACGAGTTGTATTTTGTATCTGTGCGTGTTCATTATTAAATTGGAACACATAATGAATACAAAAAAAAAAGTAGGTGTATAGGCCTGAAAACTATTTAAATAAACCTGAAGCTACTGTAGATCAGGGCGAACCTATTGTGTTCCCTAGTAGCTCAAGCTCCACTTAATTTTTTCAATATTTTTTCAGTTCCCTCCCTCGCCTTTCCCCCCGTCCAACGCAATCTCAAAAACAAACACACTGCAAATAATTAAAAGGCAACATCATCATCATCATCATAGCAACTCGCAGCTATCTTTAATACTTTTATTTGGACTTCTTTTTGATGACTTTCTTTCCTTTTTATACCCATTGTATTTTTAGCAATTGCTGTTTATATTTTAATAGCTTTTTTATTTGCTCAACGCACACGAAAAAAATAGCCGAAAGCCGAAAAAAAAATAAAATGAACAAAAACAAAAAAAAGAAATTAAAAAAACCCTTTTGCCTTGGCCAACGGCAAAGTGGAGATACAAATGTATCTACAAGTTTATTTTGCTTTTTTGCATCTTTGCTCTGGGTCAGTGCTGCCTCGCCCAGTCTTTCTCCCTCTCTCTCCCCTCCTTCTCTTCTGCTCTTGGCTGCTTCTTTTCTTCCTCAATCTGCTTTTCTATCTAAAAATTAGCCTTGGTCTCTCTCGGGTTTCTCTCTCTCTCTCAGCTGTCTTTTTGACCACATTTCGCTTGTCTTAATTTAATTAGCATTTGCTTCGTCTTCTCTCTCTCTCTCTCTCTCTCTCTCTCTCTGTGTCTGCTCTTGTCCTTAACTGCCGCATTGGCTTCTACACACACACACCCTACACAACACTGCGCCCATTTTTAATTAGAACGCAACAATGCAAATTTGCTGACTCGCTCGAATCGGCGCCGCTATAATGCAAATCAAAGTCAAATCGCGCTACATATGTTAATGCCACAGCCCAATGCATTCGACTGACACGCGTGTCTGTGTGTGTGTGTATGTGTGTGTATCTGTATCTATGTATCTACGAGTAGAGCTCACAGCTATTTAGCTATTTGGTTTGTGCATGAAATACCCGACGGACAACGCACTTGGCGACCTTCGCCGTGTACGCCGCGGCATACGTAGCCCAAGGTTAACAATCAGTAACAACAACAACAACAGCAACCGATAAAAGCGCATTAAGTAGAGCAAACGCTGTGCTGATATACCCAACATTAGCTTGCATTTCGAAAAAAAAAAATGTTGCTCAAATTTCATAGGGGGGACCCTTTAGCTAAATTTCCAAAATATCGAAAAATTTCATAATATCGTTTAAGCTATTTTTTAAATGTAGAATAACTCAGATTGTTAAAACATAAACAAAATGCCATTCCGCGTGAAAATCGTTTGATTATTAAGAAAGTTATGATCAGTGTAAAATGAGGGTACCAGGCCTAGAATATGAGTACTGTTGCATTTGTCTTAATTTAATTACCTTTGTTTCGTCATTTTTTGACCTGTTGTAATTAATGCATTGGCTTCTACACACACAATCGATTTACAACACTATGTTTTAGAACGCATTGCTAATTTCTGACTCGCTCAATCGCCGCTATGAAATCAAAGTAATCGCGCTACATATGTTAATGCCAAATGCTTCGCTGATTTGTAATATTTCAAAAAAATTTAGCTATGTTGGTTTGTGCATGATACGACGGACCGCACTTACTTCCCTGTACCCCGAAGGTGCAAAAAAGACATGCGCATGGGAACGCTGCTGTATATAGTTGTTTCGAAAAACAAAAATTTTGTCAAATTTTAATTTAGCTAAATTTCCAAAATATCAAAATTTTGATATGTTTTATTTTTTTAAATGTAGAATAACTCAGGTTGTTAAAACATAAACAAAATGTCATTCCGATCGAAAATCGTTTGATTTTTAAGAAAGTTACGATCAGAGTAAAATGAGGGTACCAGGCCTGTTGAGAGTGTTGCATGTCTAATTTTTTGACCATTTCGACATGATTTTTGGACCAAAATTAAGTATAGTCTAAAATCGATTTAAACACTTGTTTATTACTAATTTTGACCTCCGCAATCGATTAAAATTAAAAACTCGCGATTTTAAATTTCAAAAAAAAATTGTATGTTGGAATTTCATAGGGGGGACCCTTACTTAAATTTTCGAAATATCGAAAAATTTAAAAATATCCATTTTGATATTTTTTAAATGTAGAATAACTCAAGTTGTTAAAACATAAACAAAATGTCATTCCGCGTGAAAATCGTTTGATTTTTAAGAAAGTTACGATCAGAGTAAAATGAGGGTACCAGCCCTGTTGAGTGTGTTACATGTCTAATTTTTTGACCATTTCGACATGATTTTTGGACCAAAATTAAGTATAGTCTAAAATCGATTTAAACACTTGTTTATTACTAATTTTGACCTCCGCAATCGATTAAAATTAAAAACTCGCGATTTTAAATTTCAAAAAAAAATTGTATGTTGGAATTTCATAGGGGGGACCCTTACCTAAATTTTCAAAATATCGAAAAATTTTAAAATATACAATTTGATATTTTTTAAATGTAGAATTAATCAGGTTGTTAAAACATAAACAAAATGTCATTCCGCGTGAAAATCGTTTCATTTTTAAGAAAGTTAGGGACCCTAGCAACAAGACCTTATACAGAAACTCATTAGTTGCATTTCCATTTCACATTGAATAATGAGCTGAACTTAAAGAATCTTGAAAGTACCTGCTAAGTTATAGGCATGTTTAGGCATATTACTGATAAGAAAGAACTTGAAATCAATCAACAAACTGTTTATTCTTTAATTTATGTGGAATTTTAACTGCAAGAAACTACTTTAAACTGTATAATATATGTTATAGTCGAGTGTACAGTCTCTATTTGTATATATATATTTCTTCAAGCGGAACTCTCGGGCAAAGCTCGAAAAACCTTCGCTCATAAACCAATTTCCATAATTTGTTCTGTAAATAGAATTTTATGATAATCGTTTATTTTCTTCAGCTTTTTTTTTTTTTTTTTTGGGAAATACCGTAATATCAATTAACATGCGATTAATTTCCTTTTTGGCGTTGAGCTTCTTCTTCTTCTTATTCGTCTTTATTCAGTTTTATTGCCATTTGAATGGTTAATTAACACGAATCTCTTATTGCTGACATGAAGGAAAGGTTGGTTGCCAACGCTCCCACTCCCCCCTCCCCCATCACTCATTTATCATCATATAGTGTGTCTGTTGCCCAACCCAAAAGCCAACTTGCAACTTCAACACAGCATTGTCTACTAATACTTCTACAACTACCAGGCACAGTGGTTGTTGTTGCTTTTGTTGCTGCCAAAACTTAATTGCATATTGCCCCAACACTTTTGCGTGCGATTTTGTACTCGTAATTTTCGGTCTTTGGCTTCGTGACTTGTAAATAGCGCCAAGAAATAAAAACTCCTCGAAAAGAAAATGAAAAAAAAATGGCCACTTTAATGACACACTCACACACACACACACACACATACTGCGTGCTAATAGTTCTTTGGCTGCCGATCTCGATTGAGTTTCGGCCTCAGCTTTACACCCCGTTTATGTCTTATGCAAGATCTACTATTATCTCTCTCTCTCTCTTTCTCATATTATTATACGAATTTCAAATTGTTTTCAATAACCGTGTGCACGACTGGCTCTCTCTCTGTCTCTTTCTTTCTAATTTGCATTTGTAAATTTCAAGTATTATCAGCACGTCTCACTCCACACAATCACACTGCATTCATTTATATTCGTTTTAGACAAGAGGGTGCTGAGCCTCTGCCTCTCAGAAGTGTGTGTTGTGTGTGTGTGTGTGTTTGTATTTGGCCCATTTGTCTAGCTGCCAGTTTAGAATTATCAACTAATTTGGCACAATTACTTATCGTCGTCTCTCTAAGTGCATATGTAAATTTCATTTAAATATAATTTGTTTTTGAACTCAATTTGCAGTGTGTGTGGGGGGTTTTCCTACCTAAATGTATGTCATAGATACACGTTATTTGCAAATTCATTTTATTCAGTATACTTTTCTTCAGTTAGCTAAGGCTTCCCTTTCTTTCTTCCCTCCCTACTCAACTGATCTTGGGAAATTCAATTTATACATTTCTGTTTTTTTTTTTAATAATACTTTAATAATAATTATGCTTTAACTGATCTATAAAAATTAATTTAGATTATCCTTTCTTCCTTCTCTGATCTCTAAGTAATCTTTCTACCTTCATATCTCTTTATACCTTTCTATACTTATTTAAATATTTTTTTATTTTCTACCTGCACCCAGCCCAATTCTCTTGTCACGCTGAATGACCAAAAAAAAAACAATGTGTAGGCCATTTACCTATCAAAACTCGCGCATCCAGATAAATGTAAGTCCCATTAGCCCCCGGGGGAGGGAGAGCAAAGCGAGTTCAGATTATGCGACGCTGGCAAAGCTTGGGCAACCAAATACAACAACAACAGTTGTGACTTTTAATGGGGTCAGAAGCCAACAAACATCGTAACGGAGACCAAGAGACAGACAGAGAGAGACCAAGAGACAGACAGAGAGACCAAGACACAGACAGACATATAGATAGATAGACAGATCAACGCGCACACACAGACATTCATCATCCGAGTGTTTTCAGGTAGATTGGCTAATTCTAAGCTCTCTGGGGTTATTAACCCCTGCCTCTTGGCGAGGCATAAGCGAATAAATAAAACCAAAAGGTAAATATCAGAGGGTAGATCAATAGATCGATCGATCGATCGCATTCAACACAAACATAGATCGTTTACTACACAAATTTGCATTGCAAGTGACGGAGATAGATATGGATGGATAGAGAGACACATCTGTTGCTTCAGACATACCAAGTTTCATAAGCTTAACCCCTCCCCCGCTTTATAGAGAGCATTTTAGAGTCTGTGTGTGGTTGCAACGACATTTGCTCCAAATAAAGCGTAAGACAATTGTTTGGTTTGTCGCTTTGTTTGTTACTTGTGGCAACAAGAGTAAACAAGCAAACCAGCTGAAGGGACGGAGAGAGGGGGGAGGGGGAACCAAGCTCGAGAACCCAGGAACGTGGCACTCCGCGACAATCGATATTATCAATTGCAGTTAAAGTGAGACACGAAATAAACAAGGCAATAAAACACTCGAATGCAAACAATAAATTGTTTACATAATTTTCATTCCCTCTAGGTTTGTGTGAGACAAAGAGGCCGAAGAATGCACGAGATGCAAACACACTGAGAGAAATATGCGATTAGTTTATGTAACTATCGTGAATGAGTTCTGAAATTTGTTTTGTGAGGCAAGGAATGCCTATGGCAGTGGATTATGAACTGAGCTAATAGATACTTTCGGTATCTACTAAGATATAGACGTTGTATCTCTCAGATACTTTTGAGACTCGCAGATACTTTTGTATCTTATGTGTATTATGGCATTATAGAATGATGACAATGCTTTTGTAGCTTAAAGATACTTTTGTGTATCTCAAAGATAACAATGTAACTCAAAGATACTTTTGTATCCAACAGATACTTTCTTTCAAAAACAAATGAAAGTAGCTCATTCCTTTTTATGATGCTATTGTATCACATAGATACTTTCGTATCTTAAAGATACTGTCGCATCTCATAGATACTTTTATATCTTGAATACATAGTTTATTCCTTTTTATAATGATATTGTAGCACATAGATACTTTTGTAATTTAAAGATACTTTTGCATTTCATAGATACTTTTATATTTTGCATGTATTTCTATCGCACAGATACTTTTGTATCTTATCTATTATCATAACGTATAGAAAGATGAAGATTTTGTATCTTAAAGATACTTTTGTATAGTTCATAGAAACTGAAAGATTTTAATAGGTTTAGTTTGATACTGATATGAAAGAACCATAGGCTGAATTTCTATATACTATAATTATTTAGATTTAGGTACATAATATAGGCTATATCTAGGGCCCATTGATAGTCGCAAGTGACACACAAAAATACAGAGAAAGAATATAAAAAAACAAAACTGGGTGCAACTATTGTGCCAACTACATACAGACACATACATATGTAAGTTTGTTCTACACTTATTTCTACTTATAGAGCGTACGTAGGTACGTCTCCTCGTGGCGCAGTATAAAGAGCAATGTAATGTAATGTAATGTAATTAGTGAGGGGTTTGCAGCGTCAAAATGTAATTTGCGCTTGTGAAATGTGTCTGGGCTGTATGGGGGATGGTGATAGAGATGGGTATAGGTATAGGTATAGGTATGGGTATGGGCTGTGGTTGGGCTGGTGCTGCTCTTCACACGTGACCCACCCAATGCCTTATAACACCTCCCTTTCCCTATACAATACAAACCAAACTAAAGCGAATGCAAAAAAAAACTGACCAAGTCATTAGGTTTCACTACACGCTACGCTAATGAACCCGGATATATATAGCTATATATACAATAGGCGATAAGTATGTATGTATATAAGGCAGGTATATGTCGCATGTCTGTTGTCTAGGTGTTTATATAAATTAAACATGTACATATATTTGTGCCACGCATTTTGTAGCCAAGTGGAATTTCAATTTCTTGCAGCGCAACGCATTGAAATTGAAATTGAAATTCAATTGCAATTGAAGCGTCGCTGCTGCTGCTGCTGCTCTGCTCGCATTTTGTAACTACGTTTTGTTGTTAGCAAAATTCTTGACACTTAATGAGCCACAACAGCAGCGCAAAACCAAAAAAAAAAAAAAACAAATAAAATACCATAAACGCACTTCAAGGTACATAAAACGTATGAGGGAGAGAGAGAGAGAGGAAGTGCTGCAAAAACAACGGCAAAAACATTTTTAACGAGCTTGACGACGCATTGAAAACTTTTCAGCGCCATATGCTAGAATTGCTGCGAATGGGTTGTGTGTGGGAGGGAGAGAGAGGGAGGGAGTTGATAGGGTATATTGCGTGGGTGTGGCAGTTCGTAGGGGTAGGGCGTGACATTTACCTTAGCATTGTACGTTGTTTTTGTTGTTGTTGCTGCCGCTGCTGCTGCTGCCGCTGCCGATGTTGATGCTATTGGCGCTGATGTTTCGAGCCAATTTTCCGGTTTCATATGAATGCTGTTGTGGGCGGCTTAATCCGCACAATGTTGCACAAAAAAAGTGAAGAGGATATTCAAGTGCGAGAGAGCGGGAGAGCGAGAGAGAGCGTGCTGCACTTCAGCTGTGCGACGATAGGGGGCAGCAGCTGCTGTGACAACTTTTTCAATTGCACTTGCACCACACACTTTGTTTTTCTTTCTTTCTTTCTTTCTTTCTTTCTGTAACTCGACTTGTGCGTTATTATCTTCTTGCTCAATTGTTGTTGCACACACACGTCGCAAAAACCAAAACACACACGCGTATATACTCTATATAATTCAACTAAAAACTCTCAATATTGCGGCAATTTGTGTATTTTCTCTTACTCTTACTCTTTCTCTTTGGTTTTGTTTTTTTTTTTTGCGCTTTTTTTTGCTTGCCTACTTAGACGCTTTTTGGCACACACGCACACTGAGACAGCTGCACTTTACAAAGCAGAGCAAAAGCGGCCTCTGGCGGCCAAACATATGTTAGGCTATGGCTATGGCTGCAGTTGTTCTTGTTATTCTTCTTCTTGTTGTTGTTGTTGCTGGCACGGGCGCAAACATATGTTTGTATTGCGACAGGCACGTACGCAGTTCTAATTGTTGTTGTTGTTGTTGTTGCGAAGGGTTCGCCGACAGGAGGTGAACGAGGTGAGAGCGAGCTCAATTGAGCGCGCGTGAGAGCGGGAGTATGGTGAGAGCACACACACACAGACACACGTATGTAGTTACAAAGATGGCTCCTGCTGTTGCTGCTATTGTTGTTTTTGTTTTTGCTCTTTCGGCTCTTCTTCACGCTGTTGTTCTTGCTGCCGCTGCTGCTGCTGTTCTAGAATGTTCTCGACTCTCGTTTTTCAAGCGATGCCTCTTACTCGTCTTGCAGCTGCTTTCGTCTAATTTTGCACACAATTATCGTTATCGAAATATCGAAACTGTTGCTGAACTCTGCGCTCTGTTTAACAAATATTCGTATGTTTATGTTTATTTATTTATTTCTCACACTGTTGCTGCTGCCTGCTGTTGCTTCTGCTGCTGCTTCGTATTTTGTTGTTTGTCTGTTTTGTTTATTTGTCTGTTCGTTGACTCTACAATTGTTGTTGTTGTTGTTGTTTTGCTGATACAATATGATTTGTTTCTGCTTTCAACTACAAATTTTATTTTGTTTTTTTTTTTTTGTGCGATTCCGCTGTGGACTTGCTGGGGCTATCGTGCGCGGTCACTCTCGTTGAACGACTGAATCCAACGGCAATCGTTGGTGGCATGAAACTTGACTACGCGGCGTCAGCGGCAGCGGCCCCAAAGCCGCCAGCGGCGAATTGAGTGAAACGTCTGTCGCTGCCGCTGCCGTTGCGGCCGCTGTCGCAGTCGGCGACGCAGCAACAGCAAAGCTCTCACAAAAAGCACCGTGCGGCGCGCAAGCGACTCTGAATTGAGTGAAAATTAAAATGAAACAAAAACAAAAACAAGAAAAAACTTGTCAAGCATTACAGTGGCCGCTGCTGCTGACGCTGCCGCTGCCCCTGCTGCTGCTGCTGCTGCTACTGCTGATCCCATTCGAAAGTTTAATTATATTTGCGCCACCGACACTAGTTGCTATGCCGTTGCTGCTGCTGCTTTTGGATTTTCGAAACCGGCAAGAGCAGCGCTGCGCAGCGACGTCGTCGTCGATCAGCAAAGAAGCAACAAATTGTACACACGCTCATTGTTATGCTGCTGCTCTCAGTGGCGCTGCGCTGCGCTGCATGTGCCTGGCTGCCTTTGTGTGTGTGTGGATTGGTGCCTGCCAGCACAATTACGTCAGAAATGTTCACACTCACACTCACACAGGCACACACAGAGGCACGCACGGCGACAGGCCGCAAAAAGCTTTTGCACTAAAAGTTTTCTTAGGCGAATTTCGTGCGCCGTTCTTTTTTTCAAACATGCACACACACGCACGCGGCCCCCTCTCTTACACACACACACACATAGCAGCAGCAGCGACGCAGCTCACCAAAAGCTGCACCGGCAACGAGGCGACAAAACAAAAAAAAAAAAAATGAGAATACGAGCGAAAACAAAAATTAAATTAATTAGAAATAAATATTGTACACACACACACACACATAGACTGGGGCTGCCTGCGCTGGTGTGCGTAATTAATGCAATTCACTTTGAAGCGTATTGAAATGGCGCTGCCATAAAAAAAAGCGAACTCTGAACGACAAAAACAAAAAAAGCTTTGCCAGCGCAACTGTAAAAATTGAAAAAATAAATAATTGAAACAATTTCGTACATTTTTGTCGCCTGCACACATTGTGTATTTTTGGCATTGTTTATGCGCGTCGATTGCACAAAGAGTTGAACTATTTTTATATTTTTTATTTTTTATTCTCACACATTTTCAGCGATCCGAAAATCTGTTTTTATTTATAAACTCTACAAAATGCTCTCGATATAGACTGTGCTTCAAGTGCACCCACACACACACATACACACACTCAAGTTCACACCTTTCAAAATATTTTTGGCTGCACTTCAACTCAAATTACTAGGGGTATTCCGTGCTACGATTTGGGAATCTTTAATCGCGCCGGGGGAATCTCTTCCGACATGCCAAGAAACAGTAGCCAAAAATAAAGTAAAAAACAAAACAAAACAAAACAAAATAAATATATATTTAAATACTATACCATACCATACCACAGCTATTTAACAGTTTTTTCCTAACTGAATTTCAAGTTTCGCTTGCGTATTTCCTCATTTCCAAAAAAAAAACCATATGGTGACATCTCTTCTCTCAATATATCTGACTAATCGTCTAATTTATCATATGTTTCGGCGGCTACCTGCTCATTATAGCTACCCACATACCATAATTATTATAACCAAATAGAGAGAGAGATATCAAAGTCAAGTCGTATAGATAGCTTCTTGGCAATTATTGTGTGCATTCCAGCAGTTCATTTTGATTGGTATTTGTTTTTCTACTAGAGTCTCTCGATAAGATTTTGGGATAAGCCCAGGAAAGAAGAAGAAGACGTAGAAGACATGACAAACCTTCAACAAGTTTTGGCCTTGTTTGAGGTTAGTTTTGCAGCAAACTTCTTCCATATACCATATGTTAGAAACAGAGAGATATCTCAAGGTCGCCTTATCAGCTGCATATCGGAACTGGGAACTCTACTCTGGGTATAATACATATATACAATATCGAACACGTGTTGCTTTTCTGGTGTAAATGACAATTATCAACACGATTTTTCTTGCTTTTATCTCCATTGTTTGATTTCAACAGAATACTAAATATATATATATAAATAAAGCGCGTTACGTACACACAAGTTGCGGTGATTTCATCTCAAGACCCGGAGGGGGTCTTGAAAGTAAATGTAGGCGCGAGTGTTTACATACGTATTGCAGTTCAATGCACAGTGCATACGATACAGGCCCAGGCACAGTGGGACAAATTTAGAAGAAGTATAATTTTCGATATCATAATAAATATTAAAGAAATAGGTCTCAAAAACCTATTTTAACTTGTGCTTAATTCTTGCAGCTTTTAAGGGTAGTTTGAGCTTTGAAAGCTTTTTTTTAAATAAGAAGAATATTCTTAAATATATTTAAGTAGTTTTATAGGTCTACTATATCCAGGTATGTCTATATGGCATAAAAATTAAATGTTAAAAAACAAAATAATAATAAAATACGCTTCAACAACCAATTCTAAATACATATAATATTAATTATTTGTGTTTGATTCTAGCAGCTTTTCAGTGTAAAAAAGCTTTTGAAGCTCTATTAAAAATAATAATATATTTTCTTATATAATTTTCTAGCATGAGTAAGGATTGACTACATATTTTTTGACTCTTAATTGAGATATAGGTGAAAATATAATAGAGTTTATAAAGTACTGTAGTTATTCAATTGTAATATCATACTAGATCAGCCCATACACAAATTTTATTTAAATCATTTAAATCTCATTTATATAATCAACATTTTAAGGCGTATATTAGTCAACTTTGCCCACTGTAGCTGTAGGTATTTTCCTAGCTAAATAAAGAGTAAACATTTGCAGGCTATAAAACCAAATCAAAGGCAACTTGTTGGATCAATGCAATACCCTGTAAGTGGCACTACTAGCCCCTCTCTCTCTCTCTCTCTCTCTTCACACTCACTGCAGCTATCTCTCTCTCTCTATCTATCTCCTCTAACTCTCTCTCTCTCTTTCTATCTGAGCAAATAATAAACAAAAACAAAGTAAATCAAAAGCAAACAGGATGCATTTGCAGGGGGGGGGCGTAACTGGGTTGGGTTGGGTTCTTAGGGGCTGTAGGGGGCGTGGCAAATGTTGCTGCCTGCTGCTGCTGTTGTTGTTGTTGTTGTTGTTGCTGTTGTTGTTGTTGTTGTAACTACCTTGTCAGCCGCTTATCTCTCGAGTTTGTTGCCCGTCAATGCAGACGCCCTTGGCGAGTGTGTGTCGTGTTCGTGTTCTTGTTCTTTCTCTTGTATCGTGTGTGTGTCTATGTGTGTGTGTGTGTTTTGTTTGTTGCTTTATACTTCATTACCCACTGTACTTGTTGTTGTTATTGTTGGCTTGCCATGCTAATTGCAATTAGGCCGCAGCGTGAGTCTTGAGACGTGACACGACACGTGCGCGCGATAAAGAAGCAAAAAAAAAGCAGAGCAGATAGAGACTTGAAATGGGGGTACTCAAAGCTTCCATGAAATATCTTCTTGATTTTTAAATCAGTTACTTTGTACTGATTAAATTTAATCTTTTCAATATGAGATTGATAATCAGGCGAATTGAATTCCTTTGATTCTAAATCAAGATAGAAAGCAATAAATTGGCCCTTAATTTGCCTAACCCCCTTCGTCACGCCCCTGTAATTTCGAAT
Organism: Zaprionus tsacasi; assembly: GCA_018904105.1. NCBI lineage: Eukaryota > Metazoa > Arthropoda > Insecta > Diptera > Drosophilidae > Zaprionus > Zaprionus tsacasi. Next base: position 12,530,747 of record JAEIFR010000295.1, read on the forward strand.
GTACGCGAATATTTGTGCATAATTGTTTCAGAACCCCCCATTATACATATATCTACTAAGCAGCGATTGCAATAGAAATGGAAATTGAAAAAAACAGAAAATAAAAAACAAAGCAGAACACCCCAATAAGACAAGTATCTAGATAAATTTAAATAGAGAAAGAGAGAGAGAGAGAGAGCAGTTGGGGGCAGCTAGGGGTGGGCGGGGCAAGTTATTTTTGTCTAAATAGTTTTGGCTTTTTTAAAGCCAAAGAAAAACGTTGAGATTCTTGTGCGACGTCGTGTGTTTGTGGCATGTGACCAGGGGCGTTAACTCAATATATATACATATATAAAAGATATATGGTTTATATACTCTATATAGTGTATAGGTATATTAATAAATTACGTTCTAAACTAAAAGTGGAGCTTAAAGAACGTACAACAACAACTGAAGCGAAACTGGCCACAGAATTTGTATCTCTCTCTCTCTCTCTCTCGCACCTTCCCTCCTTATCTCTCTTTCCCTCTCTCTCTCTCTTTCAGAGTGTGTGTCGGTTCTGCCTTGTCTCGAGTTGTTTTGCGCAGAAAAAAGACCTTGCTTTCGATTTTCAAAAACGCACACACACACACAGGCAGACACACACACAGGCACACACACACACACACACACAGACACACACACACTCTGCACAGACAGCAAGCAACGTTTAAATTGCTATTTTATGCACTCAAAAGCGATCTGACGCTGTGGAATACCAAAACAACCAAAATTGATATTAAAAAATAATCAAAAAAATAAAAAACAGCAGCAACGTCTCGACATTTTTTTTTTTTGTTTTTTCGATAGATATAAAAAAGCAAAAGTCATTTATAAATTGTATCAATATTGTAGTAAGCCTGGCGACCCAGTAATGCCACGCCCCGTCTGCCTGCCTCCACTGCCTCCTGCCACCGCCCTACACTTTGCTGCCACGCCCTGTGCAACCGCCCCGTTCCCTACTATAGCCACATGAAGCCAAAAAAGCAGCAGCGACAGCGTCAACATCGCAGCTGACGTCAACGTCAACTGCGACTGCGACGTCTTGATAGCAGCGCACGCTTGAATGCGTTAACGCTGACGTTGACGTCAACGTCAGCAGCAGCAGCGACGTCGACGGCGACAAGCAACTGCGTTGTCGATCGTTGTTTGTAGAACTTGTTGGGCCAAATGTTTTAGTTTTTTTTCAAAATACCCTGTAAAAAGCAGTCGAGCAGGGGTGGGCTATATAAGGGTTAAATTTGCATTGATATTGATATTTTGCAGCATATTTTATCGGCAGATATAACAATCATATCGTTTATATTGTAATTTATCGATTTAATATCGATATAGACCTTAATTATCGTTTAAATTGTATTTTATCTTAACAATAATATAGAATAAATATAACAATCATAGTTTATATAGTAATTTATCGATTTAATATCGATAGCGAGCTTAACTATCGTTTAAATTGTATTTTATCATAACAATAATATCGAATAAATATAACAAGCATAGTTTATATAGTAATTTATCGATTTAATATGGAAAACGAACTAAACTATCTTTCAAATTGTATTTTATCTTAACAATAATATCGATTAGATATAACAAGCATAGTTTATATATTATTTTATTGATTTAATATCGATAACGAGCTTAACTATCGTTTAAATTGTATTTTATCATATTGTATATGAAATAATATCGATTATATTTCACATGCTACTTTTTTCGCATACAAATTACAGCGTATCTACCTAGTTGAGCAAGCAAAACTCTTTCACGCTGCGCTGTATTTGTTTATTTTAACTTGTTGACTTGTTGGCCTGGCTTGCAAGTTGCTCTTGGTTTGCGCCCTGTTCGGCCTAAAGCAACAACAAGAGAGAGAGAATAAAAGACACCTTTCAAGACTGGTTTAGTTATTGACTGCACACAGACAGAGACAGAAATGACAGAGACAGAGACAGAGACACACAGATAGAGCTTGCTGTGTGTGTTGGCTTCTTGTTGCGACTTCTAGCGGCTGCTGCTGCCACTAACTAAGGCTCAAATGCAGCACTTGTGTGTGTGTGTGTGTACAGTTGGGTGTTGGCCAGCTGTTGTTGTTGTTGCTGTTGTTGTTGCTGTTGTTATGGTTTGTAATTGCCAACAACTTAGAAGAATGTCGTTTGCTTTTAGACGCGAATGCAAAGTGAATTGTTGAAATGCCTCAGAGCAGGCAGGCAGGCTCCATGGGGGAGGCATCTCTGCTGTTTGTTTTTTTTAGACAATTATCTGCCCACCCCTCTACCTTCCCCTTCCCCTCATTCAACTTGCCACAGCTGTTGCCAAAAAGTCGCTGCCGCAGCTGCTGCTGCTGCGCATTGGCGCGATTATGCAACATATATGTTAATTACATTGGCTTTATGCAAGAATTTCAATTGCAAAAAGTGAAAGTCAAACGCCAACACACTCACAACACACACTGACACACACACACACAGACATACACGCTCACGTTAAGCATACGCCACGTTGCACGCTCGTGTATTGCGCGCTCGTTTTGTCTGCTGCCACGACAACGACAACGACGACGGCGACGCATCCTGAATTCCAGACACGTTGCCACAAATTTACGAGCCAAGAACGAGAAAGGCCACAAAACGTGAAGCAGCAACAGCAGCGACCTTAATTCTGCTACAACAACAACAACAACAGTGGCAACAAGAACTGAGGCAGAAGCAACAGTGCAACACACACACACACACACACACGACACATCACAGTTGAAACAACGCCAAGGGCAGCGACAATGTGGCATGCAGCAAGCTACACTCGTCTCTTCAGTGTGTGTGTGTGTGTGTGTGTGTGTGTGTATCTGTATCTTAAGCTGTAGCTGTATCTTTTAGCTACTATCTGTAGCTACCTTTATGTAAATATGCACCACATGTAACTGGGTTACACTGCAAAAAAACAGCTGCAACATTTGCTTTTTATATTTGCCATAAAATATATATATTTTATATGCTATACTTAAGCTAGAAATTTAGGAAGTATAATATTTAGATTTACCCACTTTATAAAGACATTATAAACCCTGAATAATATTCAAGATTTTTGCAGTTTCATATGAAGAAAAGTGAATTTGAATGTGTCCTACGGTATAGTGTAATATATTCAGAACTAGCATCCTCTATATATGGTATATGTGCTATATCTTCCACAATTTGCAGCCAAAAATGTTTTCAAATTGATTTTCAAGCTTATTTAAACTTGCCTAATCATTTGAAAACAGAAACTGAGCTTTTTAATTTTTTAAAAAATTCCAAATTTTTACTAGGGGGAGGCATGGAAATTTTTGAAAAAATTTCAATTTATTAAATTTTAAATATTTTGATGATAAATGAAACCAAAGGCAAAAACAAGTAGAAAATGGGAAACTAAATGCAAATCGATTGATTTTTGCGCAAGTTATGAAGTGTTTAGGTCGCAATTGAGGTTAAAAACGATTTTAGGTTACTAAGGAGTGTATAAGGGAAAACTGCAGGCATATACTGCAATTTTCTGCAATTTGCAGTCTATTACACTTGCAATTTTTCGCAGTGTACGCTTGCTTGGCTCTGCAGAAGCCAAAAACGCTCACTTTGCAGGCAGGCAGCAGGCGCATTAGAATGGAACTGGTTGCAGTAGCTGAGGCAGGGACAGAGGCAGAGGCAGAGGCAGAGGCTGAGGCAGAGGCAAGTTGCCGCTTGAATTGTGTGTCCTAACACTTGGCGCAACGCCTCCGTGCAGCATGCAGCAGCAGCAGCCTCCGCCGTTAGGCGTCGCGTTGTTAACGAGCTCGTGCCACGACGCACAAGAATTGCCATGAACCAATTTGATAATACACACACACACACACAGAGAGGCAACACACACACGCACAACAATTATTTGCTGCAAAATTGAAAGTTGCCTTCAACATTTTGTGGCACATTTGAAACGTGAACAGCAGCAGCAGCCGCAGCCACAAGCCGCAAGCAAAGCCCGAAAGGCGATGGTGTTGGTATTGTTGGCCTAAAATATGCCACGCCCTCGCCATGGCCATCGCGCCTCCTTCTCCAGATCGTGACAAATGGCCGTGAAATTGATGTCCTGTCGTGTGGCTGGCGTCAACTGGCTGCCACAAGTTGCAAAGTGTGCGAAAGCGCGACTTGTAGATACCCTACAGCAGTTGAAACTTTTTTTCGCATAATAAATTTTAATTTAATTTTTTTTAGGGTTATATCAATAAATAAGATATTTAAGGTCTGCCTACCCGCGAAAACTCTAGAATTATAGATTCTAGATAGAATTAAATACTTTTAAATGAATTTACCAATCATTTATATAGTATAGAAACAAAATTTTTATATTATAAAAATAAATATGCATATTTCAGAAAATATTTTTTAGTTTCTACTCCTAAAAACTGGCGTAAAATAAATGTATTTATATTGTCAACCAGCAAAACTATAAAAAAGATTAATTCACACTTTCGATCCTATGATAAGCTGTAATATCCTCCACACATATACCTTCCCATTCCCTGATATCATCTATCAAATGTCTTTCGACAATCCAGCGGGATTCTAGAGCAACACATATGGCAATTTCAGACTTGTAATCTCATAATCCTCGAGCTATCAATTGTTTACAGGGTATATCACTCACACACATACACATATGCATTATAGAAAAGAGGAAAAACAACGCGTCAGCGGAAAAATCACGGCAAAACAATTTCCTGTCTGCATTTCATGTGGGCGAGAAAAAGAAGAGTAGGAGAGAGAGAGTAAGAGGGAGAGAGAAAAACGCTCGCAAATTGTTGATAAGCATTTAATGCTTATCAGCATGAAGCACACAAAACACACCACTGCACACACACACACACACACACGCTTGACTTAACTTGATTGAGGGTCCTCTTCTTATAGCGAATCTATTTACAAATTGCCAGCTAAAAATAGAAACCGCCTGCGTATTCAGCTCGATTGCATTCTCGCCTTATTCTCATTGTTTTTTTGTTGCTTTTTCCACTGCTGTTTGGCGTGGGCAGAGCGAAAATGTTTAAAAGAGAAATGCGCCAAAACGAGAGCGAAAATGAAAAGAAGAAGAAAATGTCCGAGAGAGTTTTATTTAGCGGGAAAAGTGAACAAGAATTTCACATACACTTTCTTTAGTGAAATGAGAAATATATGGCAAGAGAAAGAGAAAGAAAAGAAGTAGTAAAACAAAATCTAACCTCAAACATGATATGATACCTATATTTTAATCTTTAAATTTCATCTAGTTCAATAGGTTCAATTCTAATCTAACTTTCAGTTAGTTCAGTTCGCTTTTCTTTAACTAGTTCAATTTTAACCTCAATTTCACCTCGCGCTCAATCCTAACCTCACTTTTTGGTTGACTATTTTCAGTTTTAACCTCAATTTCACCTACCTAGTATTCAATCCTAACCTCCATTAATCTCCACATTGTGTAATTACTGTAAATTTTTTCGTATGCAATATTTCAATAGAGTCGAGCCAATCTTTCTTCGCTTTTCCAAAGCTAATGGCAGTTTATGCAAATGGAAATCGCTTGGAAATTTGCATTTTTTTTCCAACTCTTTTTTCAACATCAGCTACACGAAATTCCCAAAAAAAAAAAAAAAAGTCTCTAATCTAATTTTATGCACAAGTAGTTAAATCCGAATAAACCTGATTTCCAGTCTATATTAGTTAGTTCATCTCTGTGTGTGTGTGTGTGTTGCATGTGAGTTTCCAGCTAACAAAAAGCTTGCACATCAAGTTAAGCACATTTTTCCTGCTTCTTCTTTGCCTTCTTCTCTTTTTTTTTTTGGCCAATAAAAACGACACGAAATGTCGTAAAAATGTCTACTAAATTTTTCTACAGTTAAAGTGTCTCTGCAAACGATGTTATTTTCTATCGATACTCTATCGCTTTAGATTGCAGAAAACAAGTGAGGAAAAAACTGAGATAAAAGCGCAGTAGAGCAAAATTAAGAAATTCATCAAAGTAAGCAACTATCGATAACTTGTCATCGCTGATTTTATTATCGTTTTAATAAACTAACGATTGCAGAGACAGAGAGATACAGAGAGCGAGAGAGAGAGATACAGATAAAAAGAGAGAGATATAGATATAGATATATATAATAATTTATATAAACTATAAAAAACTATCGATACTGCAAAAAAAGGTTTTTTTCAAGTTATTTTGAAAATTATCCATGGGAAACTCTTTTAACATAAATTTCAATGCTAATTTTAACTTTTCTAAATATTAAACAACAAAAAAAAACGTTTTTAATTTTTTTTTTAAATTTTCAACATTTTTATAGGGGGCCGTAGAATTTTTGAGAATTTTTCAATTTTTAAATTCAAATTATATTGTTGGAAAATTAATTTAAATGCAAAAACATGCAAAAATATCAAACCAAATGAAAATCAATGGATTTTTCTGAAGTTATGAAGGTTTTCAAGTTGAAAATGAGGTTAAAAACGACATTGTAGAAGGGGATGCTTAGATAGAATAGGGAAGGACTTCCGTAAACATTCTTTAAGTTTTTTAAAAGTATATGATCTATTGTTATATATAGTTTGCATAGTTGCATACATAATACAAGGATTTTCCCACAAATTTATCGATAGTATCGATAGCAAACCAAACCAAATATCGCATAAGCTCAAACAGAGCAGAAAGTGTATTTTTTTGCAGTACGATACAAAAGGAAATTGGCCGCAAGTGCCACAGCTGCTCTGGCTAAGCCGCACGTATACACAGAGTGGGAGAGAGGGAGAGAAGGAGAGAGAGTGGGAGAGAGAGAGATCCTTGAGGCTGACGTTGATGATGACGCCAGCCAAGAGGAGAAGAGGCCAAGACACATTGACAGCAGCGTCTCCAATGATGCTTGCTGTAATGAAAAATCGATGTCCCCAGAGGGAGAGAGAGAGAGAGAGAGAGCAAGGTGGCAGCAGCTGTTGCCTCGCTGATCCCACTCCCCTTGCCCACTCCCCTTGCCTCTGCTATTTGCCGGCTTCAGCTGCGGCACAGTGGTTCGAGGCGTGATTAACTGCTGCCACTGGGCACCAGTGGCAACTGGCAACGGGTAACCAAATGGACAATCAACGTAGCAGCCGACAGGCGCCCACGCGCCACGCCCACACCAGGATCCCAAGCAGAACACAGTTCCTTGCGGTTTTCTGTAGAATGACAGAGAGAGAGAGAGAGGGAGATAGAGACGACGCCCAGCTCAATTTGGAGCACGCACACACACACTCCTCTGGCTGCCTAGCTGGCGCCCAAAAGGGCGTGGCAGTTGCGACCTCCTGCTGCGCAGCGGAAGTGGAAACATGGCATATTCAATTAAGCGCAATTTAAGTTAAACTAGTGTATTACATAAGCAGAGGCGTCGCCTAAAAGGGGGGAGGGCCGACAATTTGGCAGCGCGCAGCAGGCAAAAATTGTTGCCAAGGGCGCCATCACAATACATCATATGTTATCTCTTATCACAGCGTAAAAACTCCTACGCAAACATATATAACCTCAAACACGTTTCAATGCCTACGTCAAGTTCAATACACACACACACAAACACACGTTTCCTTTGCGTAATTTACACGCAGAAAAGGATTAGAAATCACACAAAATCAAATGCAAACACACACACGCACACACACACAGCAAACTCTCGCACTCTCCCACACACATTTGCAAACTCTTTTATTACCTTTCTCGCCCACTCTTACGCATGCTGACGTCATTGTGAATGACTCTGCGAGAAGCTTCTACAAAAGCCGCAAACTGCGTCATTCATTCACAGGCAGCGCACACACACACACACACGCACACAAATTGAGAGTGGGAGAGCAGGAGCAGCCTGAGTTGAGAGAGAGCGAGGCACGCGCGCGGAACACACATAGCCTGCATTTCATTCATAAAAATGACAAAAGAGTTGGGAGAGAGAGAGACAGAGAGAGCGCAAGTACGTGCTGAGCGCTGAGAGCGCCCGCGTCAGTCAGGCAGCGCGAGAGAAAGCTTTTTTGCAAGGGCTGCGAGAGAGAGAGTGCGTACTGCGAGAAAGCGCACCCATTGAGCTGAGTCCTTTTTTTGACCTTTGCCAATGCGCATGGCGTGCGCTTAGTTTGAGTGAAAGCTCAATAAATTGCGCAGTTAAAGCAGAAAGAGGAAGAGCAGAGATAGATAGAGAGAGCAGCAGCAGCGCTGCGTGGGCGTTTTAGAAAAGTTGCAATGTCAAAGCCAAAATGACCTTTAAGACAAAAACAGTTTTTGGTTTGCCGGTTGAAGCGTTGCTGCTGCTGCTCTGCCCACTCCTCTTTCCTCTCCCTCTCTCTGCCCGCTCTCTTGCAATCACAGCATATTGTGTTGCATGCTAATCGATGCCATCAACTGTTCGATTTATGAACTGGCCTACAGTCGCATCAGCAGCAGCAGCAGCAGCAGCAGCTTCACATTTGATTTCAAGGTTGACTTGAAATGTCAAAATTGCAGATGCGACGCAGCGGCAGCGACAGCAGCAGAGGAGCGGCAGCGGCAGCGACAGCGACAGCAGCCCCAAATGCGAATCAAGTTTGCACCTTGGTGCGAGACGCAATGAAACCAAATGAAACGAGTTTCCAAAGAGCATTAGAACCAAACAGCATGCGAATATACTATATAAACCATATAGTACTATAAATACATATATACAAAAATATATAAAGATATATATTATATATTATATAGCCTCTTTATTCACTCCACGCTTAATAAAGACCAAGATGCTGCCTCTGTCAACGTACATTCCAAAAAAAACCTTTTGCCAGACAAACTGACTGAGTGACAACAACAAACTCGTATTATAATTTATTGTGTAATGATTGCAACAACAACAACAACAAAAAGAGAAAAACAAAAATGAAGCAAACCTGTGTGTCTGTGGTAAGCACGACTTGCAGATACGCGTTCTCCCAGAGTTGATAAAAAAAAAAAAACAAGAAAAAAAAAACTCATCTTGACTTTCAGTTGTGGTTACACTTTTTTCATAAATCAAGCAAACTTTATGGCAAAATTGAACTTTATAAAGTTAGGTCTACCCCCATCCGCCCCTCCCTTTCAGGCAGAATCAATAAGCGTCTTCGCCCCCTCGGGGGGGAGAATCGTGTGAAACATTTATATAGAGTAAGTCATCAAAAGTTGAGTTCATTTTTCATGTGGTTAGAGAGAAGAACTTTGGGCTGATGAATTTACTACGCAGTCTACCAAAATAAATACTTTTTGAAGTCGTATAAGTTTACACCAGCGACTACTGTGGCAACTCTGCTAACAAATGTGGAAAATGTAGACTGGAATATCTTTAATATTTATGCCAAAGAAGAAGTTTGTAACTCAAATACTTTCATAAGTAAACGCTTATTAACGATTTGCGTGCGCAGTGGGCGTGGCAGCCAATATTTTAAATAAGCTGCAGCTAAGTAAGATCTGCCAAATTTTGTATTTGTAGCACTTGTAATAGTTAAGATCTATGTGTTCAAACAGACGGAGAAAAAGAAAAACTAAAGAATATGGCTATATAAGTTTGGCTACTGATTTTCAAGGAATATATAGACTTTATGGAGCCTGATTCATAACATAAAACTAGAATCTATAACTAGTATTGATTTTTATCGATCTATTTTTACATCTTATACCATTTTATAACCCAATACAATATATAATATTAAATTTTAATAGACATTGTTACTAAACTACTTTATCAACTAATTTATAGGGTATACAGAGTCGCAAGGCAATAAGCAAAGCATGTAAAAGAAAAATCATCAACAATAACGATATGCATAAATGCAAATACAATATACCGTTGCTTTTCGTTGAGCAAAGAACAACAACAACAAATGAATATTACTTTCAAATTAAAAAAAAAAAAAAACAAAAAATAAATGAATTTGAAGACACTGTGAGGCGGCAGCACTTTTTCAACTCATACAGCTGGGCTAATGCTCTATTTTAAACATGGATTAACATATTTATATATCCCGGAGTGTGACTGACTATCTTTGCTTTTGTAGGGTATTATTTTGGGCCCAGGGCTGGTCCAGTTTGTGCGCTTATGCAAATTCTGCGTTGGCGCACAACCTGTTGAGTTGCCCAAGGAGGGGGAGGGAGGGAAGTAGGAGGGGTTAGGGTAGGGGTACGACAACATTCGAACGGCGGTGGCGGCGGCATTAAATGCGGCTCAGTGTGCCAGTCAGTCAGTGAGCTGAGCTGAGCTTAGTCTCGACGTCGCTGTCGACGTCTTTGCTGGTTCTACACAGACTGCAGCACGTACAATCTGCGGCTCAGAAAAGTGAATGTCCACCGAAAGTCCTTGAAACCTGAAACCGATCTTTCCAGTTTACAAAACTGACTGCAGTTTTACCAACGTCAACTGCGCCGACGCTGCTGCAGCGCGACAACGAACTCAAAACTTGGACAAGATGCTGTTGCCGAGGCTGGGGCTGGTTACAGCAGTCGCTGGCTTGGCCTGACTTCGCTTCGCTTTGCTTTGCTTATTTCCAATCCAATCGCAAAGCGAACCAAGCTCGAAAAAAAAAATAAACAGAAAATCAAATACAATCCAATTGGAATCCAATTCGAAACGAATGCAATTCAAGAATACGCTGCTAATCCTTCTTTTGTGCATTGCAAGTGACGATCATACACTGAGAGAATAGTTTAGAGCAAAAAATAAACATATATATATTATAAAAAAGTTTCAGAAGAACATATAATATATTTCATAAGAAAAACTGTACTGAAAATAACGTTTTTTACTACAAAAGTCTACATAATATATTTAAATTCCTTTTTAAAATTCAATAGAAGTACAAAAAACCGACTGTAACCTAGTCTAGAGTTTTGCAATCTCAAATAACTTCTCTATTTCTTTAACTATCCTTATTAAATTTCTAAAAATCATTTATCTGCACATAATATTTATACACAGCATAATTGAACGTGCTAGCTTGAAAATTACGCTTGAAATTGAGTTTTTGATTGATTTACAGAGGCGTTTGTAGTGTGAAGGGGCGTGGCTGCATACTAAATTAAACTTGCCACACAATCAACTGCACACACAAAATATACCGACTCTAGCTAGTTTTATCTACAAGATCTAAGCGTTCATACAGACGCAGCGACAGTTGATGGCCTAAAAAATCAACTTTATATTATTATTTAATAAACTAACTCATATTAAAACATGAACATATTTTATATATATCTAGATCTCGTTTCTATACATTTTACATTCTTATATACCGATTTTCTGCATTTTATTTTTTACTGTTTTTTTTTTCGCAGTGCATTCTCGGCAACTTGTCAAGAATTTGGGTTGCGCTTGAGCTTGGCGTTGGGTGCGGTTCGTGAGTGTGTACGACGAGAATGGGTGGAATGAATTATAGAAATAAACAATAAACAGATTACAATGTTGACATGGGGGGTACCGAGCAACCATCCTTGCTACGAGAAACCGGATCTAAGGTGCCATAATAATTATACAGAGATCGCTTTACGCATTAGCATCACATATCGTATTATATCTTGTATCTCGTGTCAATTGTAGAATCTGAACATTAAACAAGCGACAGATAGACAGACAGAGTGAGAGAGAGATAGAGTGAGAGGGTATACAAATCAGCCCGCGGTCAAAATCAACGTAATGCGATTACAAAACACCCAAAAAAAAAAAAAAAAAAAAACGCAAAGCGAAACAATTAACCGAACAAGTCTGCAGACTTTATTTTCAATATACATATAGTATATACAATCGAAAAATTTGTAGCTGTATCTGTGTATCTGTATCTCTCTCTGTCTATATGTCTGTTTGTGTGTTCGTTTAACGAGCGTTACAGATAAATCAAAGCGCCAACATTTTCGGTTTTTTTTTCAGTTTTTTTTTTTTTTTTTTGACCAAAAAACCGAAAGCTGCTGGCTTGGGCGCAGTCCGCACCTGCATTGAATTGACATTGAAGCGGTTCGGTTATTGGATTGTATTGTTGTTATTGGAGTGGTTACTGCTCTTGTTGTTTTTTCTATATTACTATTTAGATAGATATAGGTACAGGTATTTATTTTTTTTTTTTTCGCGACCAAACCTACCTGCCTGCCTTTCATTTCTTGCAATTGGCGTTTTAATTTGCCGTCTACTGCGATTGCATATAGAATAAAAAGAAAAAAATTAAAAAAAAAAAATACCAGACTCGACTCGATCAATCTAAAACAATCATTATATACACTAAAATACCGTACGTCACTTCACATACACTTTGGTAATCCATTAAAAATCTATTCAAAACTATAACTCCACACTTTGCATTTCTAGATCAAGGGAAGTCTAGAGATCTTTTAAAAAATTATGTAAATTCACAGCTTAATTAAGTAATTACAAATGCAAGTGCATTAGTTAAGCCAAAAACAAAGTTGTTTAGACAGTTTTAAGCATAAAGCCGCCGAAAATTAATTCCACTTAATTAAAAGCTTAGCTCAGCTGATTGACACTTATATCTAGGCACTTGAGCAGAGCTTTCACTTTAGATGAGAAGTAAAAGCTGTTTAACGAGATTAAGTAAGTTCATATCAATCTGTTAGCTTTTTTTTTAGCCAGCATAAGCTTAAGGTATCAATAAATCACTGGGTCAAGGCACTATCAAACCCTAGTTCACTCTCGAACTTAGTACACTCCAAAAACCCAAGCGAAACTTTCACTTTCCGATGCAAATGATAAGAATAAAGTAATGCTTTAATGCGCTTTCAAGACTCAATTAAGCAAAAAGAACCAGATTGATTGTATATCTTTATCTGCTACTTTAAATTTGCTTTCACTTTCCGTAGACAGACAAACATGATGCTGCAGATAAGAGAGCAGAGAGAGAGAGAGAGAGAGAGAGAGATAAAAGCTGCAAGTGCCGACAAAAGTTTATTTTGTTTTTTTTTCCAACACATTTACTAATTAGTTAGTGCTATTAAAGAATATTAACTGGGAGAGGTAAAATATACAAATTGCTGCCCTTTAGCTACTACTACTTTAATTTGGTTCTCAGGGTTTTATTTATTTAGGTGCCCCCTTTCGAAAAGAAATAACGTTATAAAAACCAATTAGAAGCTAACACCTATATCTCCTCCCCTCCTCATCGGGCAGTTTATACTACGTAAATACTCGACCATAAAGTGAAGTGAACCTTAATTGCGTTGTCCAACACACATACGAAATAAAATAAAACATGCAACCCTCTCGCTCGCACTACCCACATTCCAAAAGCAAGGTGCCAGCCAAGACCAACTCGAGTTTTGAAACCCTTCGGTTGCTTGGCTTTTTGCGCATTATAAAAAACATACAAGTCAGTAAAATTACAGTCGAAAGCGCCCCACAATAAGATACCCTTCGCCCAAAAAAATTGTGTGTTGAAATTTCATAGAGGGGACACTTTACCTAAATTTTGAAAATATCGAAAAATTTAAAAATATCCATTTTGATATTTTTTAAATGTAGAATAAATCAGGTTGTTAAAACATAAACAAAATGTCATTCCGCGTGAAAATCGTTTGATTTTTAAAAAAGTTACGATCGGAGTAAAATGAGGATACCGGGCCTGTTATGGGTGTTGCATGTCTAATTTTTGGACCACTTCGAGATGATTTTTGGGCCAAAATTAAGTATCGTTTAAAATCGATTTAAACCATTGTTTAGTACTAATTTTGACCTACGCTATCGATTAAATTTAAAAACTCGCGATTTAAAATTTTGAAAAAAAATTTTTTTTGAAAAATCATAGGGGGGACCATTACTCAAATTTTCAAAAAATCGAAAAATTTCGAAAAAGCCGTTTTGCTAATTTTTAAATGTAGAATCAATCAGGTTGTTAAAACATAAACAAAATGTCATTCCGCATGAAAATCAATTGATTTTTAAGAAAGTTATGATCGGTGTAAAATGAGGATACCAGGCCTGTTGAGTGTGTTACATGTCTAATTTTTTGACCATTTCGACATGATTTTTAGGCCAAAATTAAGTATCGTTTAAAATCGATTTAAACACTTGTTTATTACTAATTTTGACCTCCGCAATCGATTAAAATAAAAACCTCGCGATTTAAAATTTTGAAAAAAAAAATTTGTTTGAAATTTTACAGGGGGGACCATTGTCTACATTTCCAAAATATCAAAAAATTTCAAAAGGTCTATTATGATATTATTTAAATGTAGAATCACTCAGATAATCAAAACATAAACAAAATGTCATTCCGCGTGAAAATCGTTTGATTTTTAAAAAAGTTACGATCAGAGTAAAATGAGGATACCAGGCCTGTTATGGGTGTTGCATGTCTAATTTTTGGACCACTTCGAGATGATTTTTGGGCCAAAATTAAGTATCGTTTAAAATCGATTTAAACCATTGTTTAGTACTAATTTTGACCTACGCTATCGATTAAATTTAAAAACTCGCGATTTAAAATTTTGAAAAAAATTTTTTTTTGAAAAATCATAGGGGGACCATTACTCAAATTTTCAAAAAATCGAAAAATTTCGAAAAAGCCGTTTTGCTAATTTTTAAATGTAGAATCAATCAGGTTGTTAAAACATAAACAAAATGTCATTCCGCATGAAAATCAATTGATTTTTAAGAAAGTTATGATCGGTGTAAAATGAGGATACCAGGCCTGTTGAGTGTGTTACATGTCTAATTTTTTGACCATTTCGACATGATTTTTAGGCCAAAATTAAGTATCGTTTAAAATCGATTTAAACACTTGTTTATTACTAATTTTGACCTCCGCAATCGATTAAAATAAAAACCTCGCGATTTAAAATTTTGAAAAAAAAAATTTATGTTTGAAATTTCATAGGGGGGACCATTGTCTACATTTTCAAAATATCAAAAAATTTAAAAAGGTCTATTATGATATTATTTAAATGTAGAATCACTCAGATAATCAAAACATAAACAAAATGTCATTCCGCGTGAAAATCGTTTGATTTTTAAAAAAGTTACGATCAGAGTAAAATGAGGATACCAGGCCTGTTATGGGTGTTGCATGTCTAATTTTTGGACCACTTCGAGATGATTTTTGGGCCAAAATTAAGTATCGTTTAAAATCGATTTAAACCATTGTTTAGTACTAATTTTGACCTACGCTATCGATTAAATTTAAAAACTCGCGATTTAAAATTTTGAAAAAAATTTTTTTTTTGAAAAATCATAGGGGGGACCATTACTCAAATTTTCAAAAAATCGAAAAATTTCGAAAAAGCCGTTTTGCTAATTTTTAAATGTAGAATCAATCAGGTTGTTAAAACATAAACAAAATGTCATTCCGCATGAAAATCAATTGATTTTTAAGAAAGTTATGATCGGTGTAAAATGAGGATACCAGGCCTGTTGAGTGTGTTACATGTCTAATTTTTTGACCATTTCGACATGATTTTTAGGCCAAAATTAAGTATCGTTTAAAATCGATTTAAACACTTGTTTATTACTAATTTTGACCTCCGCAATCGATTAAAATTAAAAACCTCGCGATTTTAAAATAATAAAAAAAAATTTTATGTTGAAATTTCATAGGGGGACCATTGCCTACATTTTCAAAATATCGAAAAATTTAAAAATATCCATTTTGATATTTTTTGAATGTAGAATAAATCAGGTTGTTAAAACATAAACAAAATGTCATTCCGAGTGAAAATCGTTTGATTTTTAAGAAAGTTACGATCAGAGTAAAATGAGGATACCAGGCCTGTTATGGGTGTTGCATGTCTAATTTTTGGACCACTTCGAGATGATTTTTGGGCCAAAATTAAGTATCGTTTAAAATCGATTTAAACCATTGTTTAGTACTAATTTTGACCTACGGTATCGATTAAATTTAAAAACTCGCGATTTAAAATTTTGAAAAAAATTTTTTTTTTGAAAAATCATAGGGGGGACCATTACTCAAATTTTCAAAAAATCGAAAAATTTCGAAAAAGCCGTTTTGCTAATTTTTAAATGTAGAATCAATCAGGTTGTTAAAACATAAACAAAATGTCATTCCGCATGAAAATCAATTGATTTTTAAGAAAGTTATGATCGGTGTAAAATGAGGATACCAGGCCTGTTGAGTGTGTTACATGTCTAATTTTTTGACCATTTCGACATGATTTTTAGGCCAAAATTAAGTATCGTTTAAAATCGATTTAAACACTTGTTTATTACTAATTTTGACCTCCGCAATCGATTAAAATTAAAAACTCGCGATTTTAAATTAAAAAAAAAATTTTATGTTGAAATTTCATAGGGGGGACCCTTACCTAAATTTTCAAAATATCGAAAAATTTAAAAATATCCATTTTGATATTTTTTGAATGTAGAATAAATCAGGTTGTTAAAACATAAACAAAATGTCATTCCGAGTGAAAATCGTTTGATTTTTAAGAAAGTTACGATCAAAGTAAAATGAGGCCTGTTGAGGGTGTTGCATGTCTAATTTTTGGACCATATGTTACATACATTTGCACAAAATTGGTATACCCTTTTCTTGACCATTTTCAATGGTCAAAAGGCCGCTAGCGAAAATATAAACAATAAATTCATAATAAACACACACACACACACACACACGATATATTACCAAATAAATAAATAAAATAAATTGTACGCTCTGTGAAACTCTGTGAAACTGTTAAAGTGTTCAAGATTTGTGTTTATCGACATCGTAAGCGAAGACAAGTTCCAAGAAATGTTCAACAACAACTGCAGAAACCTACTGACAGTTATTGCAATAAAGTGTACATATATGCTGTGTGTATGTGTGTGTGTGTGTATCTCTCGAGAACGACCTTGCCGAAGGCAGTCTGCCGAACTCTTCCAACACACACTCTTCCATGTCTTTCCATGGTGCGCAAGGCAGTCGCAATAAAAGAATTAGCGGCGCTTAATGCGCAAGCGTAACAGCTAAAAATCGCTAAATAAAAGAGCTAAAAAAAACAGCTAAAAAAATAACTAAAATGAAAAAAAAAAACACACACAATTTTTGTTTCTTCTTTTTTCTCACATACTTGGCTGCTTTTCAATGGAAGCGACAACAATAGCGGAACAAGCTAAATGATTTTTAGCTTTTTTTCCGTTTTTTTATTTTTTGGAGTAAATGCGCCATTCATGAGTTACAGTGTGTGTGTGTGTGTGAGTAGATACGCTTGCTAACATATGTATTCATAGATACACAAGCATAACTCTATCGCACAACTGCGATGTGCTCGAAGAACTCCACATCCGCATTCTACATGGCGCTCCAAATAGCTAAAAAAAAAAAAAAAACAACAACAACAAAGCGAGCTACAACAATAATTTTTGATTAATCGTCGTCAAGTTGAAGTTTTATTTCAATGTTAATTGCAGCTTCGATCGCAGCACGTGATATTTCCCCCTCACAGAGATGACTCAGTTTAGAATAACCCAAACCGTTTACTACACTTACTTTACATATAATATATGGTATATTATATATAGTATATCCCCACTTCTCGACATCGACATCACAACAATTAAAAGCGCCATCGTGTAATTATTATAAAAGTCGATGAAACTGAATTTTTAATTGATAATTGCACGAAACTGACAACTGACGTGTGTATCTGTCAGATACGATATAAAATCTTGTTAGGCGAGGGCACTGCTAGAAGGCGCTTTAGGGCAGTCTCCATAGAGCGTTATTAGAATAATGCTATAAATATACTTAAATCAAGTGGTTTATTGCAATCTTTATAAGCTTTTAAGTTCTTTAAATAAATAAATCTTATATATTTATTATAAAGTGCAGTCTTAAGTCTCGAGAGCTGCAGTCTAAGTGCCTCAAGAGACTGTAAAGAATTCCTTTAGAACTACAGATAAGTTTAAAGTATTCTTATAAAATATGCTCAAGTTCCAAGTTCTTTTAATACTTTAGAAATGCAAATATCTTAATTCCGCTAGAACTACAGATAAGTTTAAAGTATTCTTATAAAATATGCTCAAGTTCCAAGTTCTTTTAATACTTTAGAAATGAAAATAGCTCAATAAAATAGAACTCTTTTCATCCAAAACTTTTGACACAATCGTATAGTATCGTCTACTAAAGCCTCTCTTATCTCTACAGCGCAAACTTTCCATAGAAATGTACGGTAAATGTCAAGATATCATTGCAATGATAACGATCTCTCAGACCTGTTTAATTAGAAATATTCATATTGTGTTTCAATATCGAATACTAATCAGCTTCAGAAAAGAGAGAGAATTAAAAATCTGTTTGGATTAAGTGATATAATACCTAGAGGCACACAACTGTACTTCGTGGGTTTGTCAACGGATTGTTACGATAGTGTTATGGCCCAATTCGGTGCGCGTATAATGAAATATATTTCAGTCACATTTGCCTTGTCATAATTGCTCTCAAATTGGCTTAAATTCGATTTTAAATATAGTGTTTACTACACATTTTTTTCCTAGTTACTTTTTTTGCAAGTCAGGGTAGCCTAGGCTAAAAATATAATAATCACCTGTTTGTATCGGTTGTTATTATTGTTGATATATATTCGAATTTAACCTTTAATTTTCATTTTTTTTGTTGACACGAAGCAGAGACAAAAACAGAAATAGCAAGAAACGTTATGTCGAAACAGAATTTAAAATTGATATAGAAATAGAAAATTTCATAATTAGCGGAAGTAACTTGTTTCAGACAGTTAGACATACACATATACAGACAGCGAAAATATTCGGCATGCAATAGAGAGATAAGAGCAAACTTTATCAAGCAATTTGGCAACACTTTGTTGTTTTTGTTTTTGTTTTTTCTAAAGGCATCTATTTTTTTTTTCGCAAGACACATTGTTTTCCGTGTTTTCTTGGAAACGGTTTGTACAGAAAATACCGATGGCATTTGTGGTAATTATGATATCGCAACCGAAAAATTTTTATTTTTTTTTTTTTCAGCCAGCAACAAACGAAACTGTTTTAAGAGCCCCTGAAGGTGATAAGCCTCCCTTTTACGCTGTTATCAGTGCAGCCGC
The DNA here is from genome assembly GCA_018904105.1 of Zaprionus tsacasi. Classification (NCBI taxonomy): domain Eukaryota; kingdom Metazoa; phylum Arthropoda; class Insecta; order Diptera; family Drosophilidae; genus Zaprionus; species Zaprionus tsacasi. The sequence goes on from JAEIFR010000295.1 coordinate 12,549,815, forward strand.
AAAGCCAACAAAAAATTCCCCCAGGGTTTCCTTAGTTCCCATATGTGTTCCCTGCTCTGTTCAAGCCAATGAACCCGCTAAACTCTAAAGCTAATCGAAACTGAAGTGCAGTCTTTTAAAGTCGTAGGAAAGGAAGAGCCCTTGAAATATGACGATGATAAAGTTGTGCACAATTCTCTTTACACAGCGACTCATCGTCGTAACACGACCCGGACTTAGTTGAAGGTGGACCGGCTTTATAAGAGCTATGACGTTTCTCTCTCAATGAGACGAGCTTAAAGCAGCAACATATGATGATCGAGAGCATTTATTGCTCTCAAAACGAAGCTTTAAGTGGATAATAGCTAGAATTAATCGCTGACAAAGCTTTTATTCGCTTTAAGACATTTTTAGCGTGCTTTCTGGCTATACTTAATTGTTAACGAAGCCTTTTAAAGGTTTTATTTTCTTAAAGATGCTTTAGATAAATTTAAATTTAGTATGAGCTTAACTGTAGCATATGCAATGTATTTCTGTAGGATAGTGTAGCTAGAAATGCCGAAAAAGCTTTAATGTGCTTTTAACAATTTTACAAGGAGTGAACATCATATATTTTATAGATTAAGTATACTTAAGAGTTTTCTATATTGTTTAAATCCACCCAAAAACTCAGTCAAAACTTTAAACACAAGCTGTAAATTATTTAGCAATTAACTAAGGTCAACTAGTTTGACTTTCACAACAAGCGCAGCTTAAACTCTGTATTTTTTTTACAGTTACTTAAGTGATTTTAAAGTCGAGTTGCTGTCATTATTGATATTTTACTTTTTGGCAGCTCTGCACGAGTTATAAGACACTTAAAAGCTACCCCAATTTTTTTTTATAATTTTATGTGTATTGTGTTTGGCAAAGCTCATGCGGATTAAGCCGCTTTAAGTACCACTTGGCAGCAGGTAGCTAGTGTCATTGAGCCACAATTTGCTGCTGACCGCGCAGGGCTGCGGCTGAAGCAGAGGCAGAGGCAGAGCTGCCTCTCTCGGCATCGACAGCGGCAGCGTCTTCACGGCTTAAATGTCAGCCAATATGCGGGGCATAAATGTTAAATGTCTTTTAAATACCAAGTGCGATGCGACTTTATTTTCGTTTTTTTTTTTTTTTTAATTTTTTTTTTTTGGCGCCCGTGCCTGTGTCCGTGCCGGGGCAAACCGTGCCACAATTGTGGTTCAAAAGGTGATGCATAATAATTACAAATCGTTTTATTGCCGTTAAGTGCAGAGTGCGAGTAAGTGAGCTTAACAACACATACACAACTTTAAACAATTTACCGATTTACAGCAAAAAAAAAAAAATAATAATAAAATAAATGCGGCCTTCTCGCCTCTGCCTCTGCTGCTGCTGCTGTTGTGGCAACTTGCAACAGCAGCAGCAGCAACTACCACGACGACGACGACGACGATTGCAATTCGAACTCAGATTAGGCGAAAAAATTTGAAAGGTGCACACACGAATGCATTGCAAGCATTTCGAACAAAGAACTACAACTACAGCTCTAAACCAACCGCCTCTGTCTGCCCGTCTGTCTCTCCGTCTCTCTGTCTCTCCGTCTCTCTGTCTGCCTGTCTCTGCGTTTCAGCCACAAACATAGACAAACAACTTTGGCAACAACATCGCCAGCAACATTGCCTATGGCATGCCATGCATACAGACATATATCGCCAGCTATGCCAGCGATTAAATTGATTGTTTATGTTCGTATTTTACATCCTTAAGATGACTTTCCGATAGTTTCAATTATCGAGTGTACTTTTGTTATCGACTGTGTATTTTATTATCGACTGCTGACCCCTCGTCGTTTTTAATATAGTTATAAAATACGATAGTATGCTTAACCCCATTACACGATGACTTTCAATGCTGTCTATCGATAGTATCGATAGTTGCAAGAAACTATTAGCATGCACTGGAAGGAGATGGCTTTCCAACACTTAAAAATCATCAGATTTTTAACGGGAGATAACATTTTTATCTCCTTTCAGACTTTTAGAACCCTATAAGAACTTCCAAAACTTATAACTTCGTTAAAAATCATTAAATTCTCATAAGTAATCCCATTTTCTTTATTTTTCGACCTCTAGATGGATTCCTCATCAAAATATTATTAATTTAAAAATTTGAAAAGTTTTTACTTTCCCCTTAAAAGACTTTGGAGGCTTTACAACACCCACAACTCCCACAAAAATCATTAAATTGTTGAGACAGAGATTTATGTTAAAGCATATGACAACTACAACATATGTCTGACAAATATCACTATGTATGACAACTTTTAGTATGACACTCAACTGTCATATTGTGTCAACTTATGTTTAGCTTGCTGTCATACACTGTCAACATATTTCTCATAATTTGTTGACATATGTCCCTGTCATCCCGGGCGAGAATAGAATATTATTAATTTACGTCATATCTACTTTAGACACAGTCATATCTTTTATTTTCTCTGTTCTGATGCGTCAGATTGGCGACTATCACGTGTGCAACTGTTGCAATGTGCAGTACAATCAAGAAATATGGCACAATATGGCACAAATGGTTTTATAAAGAAATTTATTTGTGGCTAACTCACTGTCATATATTTATTATAGTATCGTTATCTTTTCCTCTACAGAAACATATAATAAACTCATTTAAGTTGACAATCTCTTACAGAGATATATTATTAAATTATAATGCTAGTACATATAATTAAATTATAATACTTAATAATCACATTTACATATTTACATAATGCTCTGCAAACCTTTCGAAACCTGTTTCACACAAAGTGTATATATCTATAATATTATTTATAATCTATACTCACAACATTCCTAAAGACGACATAAATTTGTGTATACATACATATGTACAATATCTGGAAAGCACAGTTATATGAGCACACACAAACACATCGACATGATGCAATCTGGTCTGGCTTGCAAGCGCAATATTTGCCAGTCCCGTCTGTCTATCCGTCCCACTGTCTCTCGGATACTTAATAATCAATGAACTCAGTTTGAATAAATATTGATTGAGTCAAGTGTTTGCCTGAGTCTTTCAAGTGCAATCATTTTCGATTAAGAATTGCGAATAAAAAGCAAGAAAAAATAAAGACAGCGATACTTAATTCATAACTTCAGCGAGAATCTTATCAAATTCAAATTGAAATCACAAATAAATAACAGTATTTTATTATGTAGTATATTCTCAGGCCATATAGAGACTCTCTCTGTATGCAACCACAAACCACATTTCAAGCTGTCCTATCTCATATTTATTTTTTCCTTTTATTCCTTTCTTTTTTTTTCATTTTGTTATTATGATTTAATTATGCCGTTATTTACCCAATACATAGCAGAGTTTTCGAGCTATATATAGGGTATATATAGAGTATCTTATCAGGCAGAAAGTGACTTAATTCGCGGCATATACATTGTTGCGCTGCCCCCTTGTCAAAACGCGGGTCAAACTCACGCAGACTTTGTCATTGTCTTTGCTTCTTTCCCTTTCCCTTTCCCTATAGTACTTCCCCATCTCTCTCTCTCTACTTCTTTGTCTATTTCCTCGCCTTCTTGTTGCCTTTCTTTGTCGCGCTAATGGCGCCTAATTGTGCTCTCATTGTTGGGGCCGCACACAATGCGTTACGCTCAAATTACCAAAAAGCTTCTAATTAGTCGAGTTTGGTCAAAGGTCAAATTATTCCGGCGTCGACGTCGACGTCGTCTCTTTGAAACTTTGACATGTTCTGCTGTTCTGATGTTTGAAAAGTTTGTTTTTCTCCCACTATCGAGTAAAGCTGTTAATAAGTTGAGCTTTGGAATTAGAAATTGCTAGAAATAAATTCCATAGCATATTTCTAGGCTGAAAATGTTATAGAGGGGAGGGAAAACTTCTGAGCTGAGTATTTTTTTAAAGCATACTTTTGAGTGCTAGATACGAGTTCTATAACTATTTTAAATATTTTCATAGACCTTCCGTTTCAAATAGTAACTGCTAAATAAGTTGATAGAATAGATATTCTAAAGAAAAGTTTTCTATTTTAAATTTTTGAAATATTTTTTAATTTTTACAAATATAAAAGGTTTAATATTTGTATATGTTATAACAAGTTATACAATGACAATATTATATATTATTTATATATATATTATTTTATAGACCATTTTAAGAGTTTCCACTTAAACCACATAATAAATAGGTTATACGCCATGTTATCAAACTGAACTGGACTTCTTAAGCTGCTCAAGAATATATATGTATTATCTATCTCCCTCTGACAGGCCCTTTTTATGTTTATTGCGCGACAAATCTAACTATCTCTGCCAGACTATTAATATACCACACACATACACATATAGACATATAACTATCTCATCAAGTGGACTATCTTGAGACTTGTGTTGTCAAGCGACAAACTTATTGAGATTAGAAGTTTATCGTTTTCCAATAAGGCAGCATATACACACTCACACACATACTATATCTAGGGTATTTTTTGCGACGCATAACCGCCAAGTTGTCTGGTTTGTTGTTTAATTAAAGCGCTGCTTGTTGTTTTTCTTAATTTTCGCACCTCTAAAATGAGACGCTGTGCTGGCACTTTGAATAACAAGTGATTGTACATTTATTTATTTTTCTATTTGTGTAAAACCAACAAAGACTTCTAAACACAGCTGTGTACTATGGGCACTTTCCCCCCAGTGCGCCAGTCATTTTTCGGCAATTTAAAGTGGGCAAATATTTTGTTGAAATTCTGATTAAATATTTATTATATTTTGCACGGTTTCTATTTTCTAACTATGTACCCGCACATGCACACACGTGATAACAAATTATCATAATCATCATTATCGTTAACGTTATTATCAACGTCATCAGTCTCCTTCTCTCTCCAACTCTTTGCCTATCAAAATAACCCATACGATTGCATTTTTTGGTCTATTTTCAACCATGTCAGCATTTTGCTTTTTTACGACGCAAATTATATAGAGATAGAGTTAAGAGCGATGGCACGACTTACGATACCCTGTATAGGTCACGAAATCGCTACGTTATTTTATGGTTTCCAATTAAAACACATTTTCGACGATTTTACTAAAAATAAATCAAATTTGAAGCTAACTACCCTAGACTAGCCCCCTAACCACCCCTGCAGGGTATATAGAAATAAACGCAAGCTGTTCAATTTAGCCTAAAAGCAATTACTGCCCCCGTACAGGGGTGGGGAGGGGGTAGAGAAAAAATATCACAGTCAACTGTGATCGGCACAAAATAATGGGCAACAATTAAAGCTTCTGCGACTATTGAAATACCCAAACACACCGCCTATATAAATATTTATTTATCTACCCAATTAGATATGAAGAAGTAATGAGATTAAAGTAAAAGTTACGTACACTCCCCTACAGACAACAAATCAACAAGGTGCTAATACCCTATATCTATAAATGTCAAAAACTAAGTCAATAACGATAGTTTAAATAAATAAATGTATGGTAACTATCGAAAAGTAAAACCATCGTATAATAATGTTTAGATAAGGTTGAAGGTTACTACGACTTTTCTTGATTTATCTAGAAATATATAGTAAGTACCCTTTTTAAATACACAATCTTTATAGTCCTAGAATGACTTGCAACTATTGATTGTACCCAATAATACTAGATATACCCAGTACAAGTTGCCTACTACTACTCAAGAAAGAAAAAAACAGAATATATATAGTAGAAACGTATATAAACATGTTGTACATATGTTTGTCGATTGTCAAGTTCGGGGACATCATAAATTTGAATGGCATATTATTTATGGTACATCTGTACCACATTTTCAATGTCGTAGGTAATTTAATAAAAGTGGCGAAATCAAAAGGAAATACCAGTGAAATAATTTCACGGGCGAATGACAGTTGTCACAGATGTGGAAAATTAGTTTACAAGTTTCGGAATTAAATTTAGAGTTTTTTTTTTGTCTGTGTTTTGTTTTCTTAATTAGCCACGAAAATTGTACACATTGTACACATATTACGCGGTACAATACTCCCTATACATATATATAGTAGTAAATATAGTATATAATTTATTATCGATTGGAGTCGCACTCTCTCTCTCTCTCGCCCTCGGCTTGTTTGACGTAAGTGACAAGTTTCAATATTTACACTGCGCCAGCCAGTTTGCGCTTTAGTGTATTCTACCTTTTTGTTTAATAATAATTTGTTTGTTTTTTTGTTATATTTATTTGAGTACTCTGATGTGCCTGCCCCTGATAAGGTAAAAACAGCTACAAAAAGCAAACGATGCGTGATTCTTTCAACACTTTCAACGGATTTTAGATCAGAAATCAAAAAAATCCCCCACAACTCGGGCGAGATGCATGCGGTTAAGCCCGAAATTCTAAATATACATACTATATACTCTCTATATAATTTTATATTATATATATAGTATCTGTAGCTGTATCTGTAGGTATTTTGGTTTTATGATGACAAGGTGTCGCTACTATCTTATCTGAACGTCAACAATTTCCGCTGTACGTTTTGCCACGTGTTTTATTTCAATGCGTTTTCAACAGCACTCGACCCACTGTGCAGCAAAAGCGTGATGACAGATAGAGAGCGCGAGCGAGCAAGAGAAAGAGAGAGAGAGATAGAGAGACCGGGTGAGGGTGAGCGTAATAGAAATGAGCGAGTGATTCACTTAATAGAAATAATAATAATAAGAATATTAATTTGTGAGAGGGCGGAGAGCACTCTGGGTAGGGGGAATGTGGTAAATAATGTCAACACAACGAAAATGTGTGTTAAGATTGTTTGAAAAGCGCTTTTGAAGGTCGTGAAAACAGACAAACACACTGACAAAATACTGTTATGTCTATCTATCTCCCACCTCCTCCTGCTCGCCATTCATAATACCCACGTAAGAGTTAGTATTGTCATTTCTTCATAGGTCTAGCGCACTTGTTCAAATTACGTACCTAAGACCCAGCCCCATATTGACATTCACCATATATAAATATAGTATGTCTCTGTCTCGTCTGTTTTTATCAAAACGCAGTTTGTGTGTGTAAAGTTGTTTTCAATTTCGCTTTCTAAACCGTAGAACAATCAAATCGTATCAAAATTTGCATTTGTCTACTCCATATGTTTCGTTTTTTTTTTTTTTGTATCCAAGCGATGCTTTTAATCAATTTCAGGTCGCAAAACAAGTTTCCCTTTTCGCATACATTTCAGAACTAGTTTCATACAGATGTCTCAAGATGCTTGAGGTAACCAACCTATTGATAAACTGACGCACATGCTAATCATCATACTTTTATTTATTTTAGTTTTATTTCCCTTTATTTTTATTTTTTTTCCTACTTCTTCCTTTTGCTAATCACACTATTTTTCCCACATATGCTGATTTTGCGAGACTCGCGTGATTTGCATAAATAGATATCTCGTGGGCTTTTCTACACTATATAGTATTATATTTAGTTTTTTGTTTTTTTTTTTATTAACTTCAATCCGGCATCATCTTTTCAATATTCCAAGGCGATTTCCGCATTAAAAGAGGCTGCACACCGTCTCAAACAACAAAAAAACAGATCGTCAATCAAAATCACAAGCTTCTCAAACTGAAATCGAAAACAAGAAACGCCCAGGTAATACCACGATGCGTATACGTAATGTACGACTAATGCCGTAGAATGCAAAGTGCACTGATAACACTTCGCTCTCTCTATCTCTCTCTCTCTCTCTATCTGTCTCTTCGAACCCAACAAATCATACAAAACAAGCAACGTAATACAATGTCAACTTTCGTAACTAATTACACAAAATATCTAAGGGGGAAATACAGGGGGAGTTTCCCATTTGATAACTTGCAACTTTCTCATACTACTATATGAAGGTCTCTTGTTTACTATATAGTATATTCCCATTTCATTCAGTGATGCAATCTGCAGCATCTAGGTATCTGCGCATAATGATGACTAATTCTGTTGACAATAACAGAGTTTCTTTCCCTCTCACTCTCTCTCTCTTTTCTAAACCATACTCTATTTTCGCCTTATCATTTTACTCTTTTTTTGCGCCATTAATTAGAATCGCTTCCTTCGGTAGCTGATTAGAAAGAACTACTCGAATCTATACGAATATGTACGTGCTGTGCGTGTGTGTGTGTTTATGGGGAAAGAAACTACTCGTCGCAGTTAAAGATAAATGGAAAGTTACGAAAGATTACCGAGAATAATATTGCTACACAGGTTTATGTAGAAATCGACAAACAAACAAAAAAAAAACAACGTCATCTTCGTCTATTAGAAAAGAATCGATTGTAATGCAACAAATAAAAGAATTGAGTATAGCTTCGTTATTGAAAATTCTTTACTTTTTCATTCATCCTATAAAATTTCAAAAAAGGTTTGAGCTACACCTAAAAAAAATCCCAGAAAAATCTTTTCTAGAGATATTCGAGCATTGAAAAGGTTTAGAGCTTCATTAAGAAAAATTCCAGATAATTCTTTTTCTAGAGATCGCAACACCAAGCTGCATAGAAAAGGTTGAAAGTTCTAGAAACTTCCAAGCGATTAGTAATACCTAGTTTCGCAGAAAAGGTATATAAATAATCATATAATATAATCATATTACACTTCTAGAGATGGCGTAGGAATGTTTAAGATTGCTTATGAAAAATTCTATAGAGATTTTCAATTGAATCGCCTGACAAAGATGCGAAAGAAAAGGTTTATAGAGGTTATCATCAGCATTTAATGAAAACTTGTCAAGTAAATGACTGAACTCAAATAAATTTTAAATAAATCTTTCTAATGAAAGAACTGAAAAAGTTAAGGTCTTAAACCTTATCTTTCAAACACTTTTAAAAGTGCCGAGGTTTGTTTAAAAAGTAAGGTGACTTTTTATTAAAAAAAAAAAAAACTAATTAATAAGTAAGCTCTCTCAGATATAATACATTTATGTCAATTTTTCAATTCCCAAAACACTTCTCATTTCCCAAAAATGATATTTACTTGAAACTTGGTACAGAAATTCGGAAAAAACAAAAAAAAAAATCGATCGTGAATTTTAACTTTTTGAACACACCTCGTATATAATAATTAAAATTTTTGCTAATCAATTGCGGAGAATTCTTATCTCAAGTAGCGCGCTCGCATTTAAAGTTGATCCCATAAATATAAATAGTAAAATAAGTTAATAAAACTCACCTGCATTATGGGATAGGCGACGCGTCCCTTGCCGAAACGCTCGATGATGGTCAATTTCTGGGCACTGGCTATGACGCCGGCAATGTTCGATGAGGAGAGAACGGGACGCAGAGGCTGTACGATGGGCACAAAATCACGATTACGTTCAGCAAATGTGCGATCAAAGGAATTGCGACGATCGCTCTGCGATCTACGATAAGGCACATGATTGTTGCTGTTGCTGTTGTTGTTGCTGCTGTTGTTGCTGTTGCTGCTGTTGTTGTTGCTGTGCGTCGATGTTGATTTGTTTGCATACTGTGGTACACCCATATAGGATTTAGATTTACGATATTGCTTGCTCGTATATATTATTGGGGACGTGGACGACGACGATGACGACGATAGATCCAGTTGGACATGATGATGATCGCTACCAATGCTGCTGTAGCTGCTGCTGCTCATGTCCGATCTGGTGCTGCTGCTCGACGAGGATGAGGATGATGATTGGAGCAGCGATTGTGGCAGCATTGCTGGTTTTGAGCATTTGGCACATGGTACAGTGGAGACAGCGGTCAAAAGGTCAACGGGATGCAATTTGCTAACTGTTGTTGTTGTTGTTGTTGCTGTGGTTCTTGTTGCTGCTGTTGTTGCATGTGATATGCTGCTGTTGGAGCTCTTGTTGCTGCTGCTGTTGCTGCTGCTGTTGCTGCTGCTGCATGTATCCTGTGGCAACAACAACTGATTGCTGTGGCTGTTGCGACTTGGCGGCTGAAAGAAGAGTTTCTGCCTTTGGGGTCGCGCCTTCTTGCTGCTGCGCTGTTGCTGCTGCTGCTGCTGTGATTTGTTGCTGTTGTTGTTGTTGTTGCCAGCATTCTTAGCGCGTGACGAGTTGTTGTTGCATTTGTTGCTTTTTACCTTCTCACTGTTTATAATCTGATTGCCGTTGCTGCTGCTGCTGCTGTTGTTGTTGTTGTTGTTGCTGTTGTTATTTTTGTTGCTGCTCTGTAACACCTGTTGCTGCTGCTGCTGTTGCTGCTGCTGCTGCGCCGGTTTGTCCTTGTCCGCCTTCGCCTGTTTGCCATTGGGTTTGTTTACCATTTTCACAACGGTAAAACGTTTCTGCTTGCCGTTTTGTGCTTCACCCACACACTGCGCTGCTTTGCGTTCGATTTCGATTTCGATTTCGATAAATTGCCTCGCCTCGATAATTACTATATTTGCCTTCTCCTGCGTTGCCTTGCCTCGCCTTGCCTTGCTTGCGTGTTTGTTTATTTTGTTTTGTTATTTCTGTTTTTTTTTTATTTTTCTATTTCGGCTGCTTTGCGCTTGGGCGAAAAACTGTTTTGCTTCTGTGCTTGTTCTATGCGCAATTGGCTTTGCTTTTGCCGCTACGCTTAACTACGTCGCTGCTGGTTGCTGCGCTCTCTGCTCGCGCGCTGTTGCTATCGCTGCCGCTGTCGCTGCTGCTGCTGCTGCTGCTCTCACTTAATTGCTCTCACTTGCTGCTTGCTCTCACTTTTCGAACGGCACTTGCACTCTCACCGCTGTGTGGCGCTTTAATCGTATGCTCTCGTTTCGTTGTTCTTTCTCTTTGTTGTTGTTGTTGTTGTTATTAGTTGACGAAGCTTTCTGTTTTAGTTATTGCCACGTTTGTTGTTGTGCGCGTTTTTGCCTTAATAACATTTATTTTTTTTTCTTTTTTGCTTTTGTTTTGTTTTAATTTTTTTTGTTTCCTTTTTGCGTGTGTGGGATTTTTTTCTTTTTGGTTTATATCTGCTCTTGTTGTTGAGTTTCTTTATTTCGGTTTTGCTTTTGTTGTTTTCACGTTTGTGTTCTGATCAACGCCGTGATTTTTTATTAAATGAGCTTTTGTTGTGCCTTCGAAATATTTATAATCACAAAATTCATTAACTTCTTTTTGTTTTAATTTATTTTTTTTTCTGTTTTTTTTCGGATTTTTTAACTACTGTTGCTGTTATTGTTGTTGTTGTTGTTGGCTGCTGTGGTGATTGCTGGTCCTGCTTTTGTTTTTGTTGTTGTTGCTGTTGTTGTTATTGCTGTTCGTTTTGCTTGGCACAGGTTCTTTTTTTTCTGCTAGCAGGCTCACTGACGTTTTATTTGTATATGTGCATTCGCTCTCTTTATCTATATACGTCTTCTCTTTGAAGTGTCTCTGTTGTGCTCTGTTGTTATTTTTGCTGTTGCTGTTGTTGTTGTTGTAGTTGATGCTGCTGCTGTGTCATCATGCCATAGTTCGTCATCAAAGAATTTGGTGGGGGGAGAGGGGAAGAGAAAGAGAAACAACATTGTAGCATACTAATAAATGTATTTTGTTTGTTTATAGAGTAAACAACAAATAGGAAAAATAAATAAATAAACAAGTGCGAAAAAATGTTGGGGCAGCGCTTTGCACTTTGCGCTCTCTCGTTCTTTCGCTCTCTCATTGCAATTTTCGCTCTCGATGATGCGACTACCTTGCCCAACTAACTGACTAAGCCCTGCGGCCCAGTGAGCACACACACACTCACGCATAATCCGTGTAACCTTGTGATGTCGCATTTTATCAATTTTGTTTTGTTTTGTGCTTGCGCGCGCGCGTAAAGGAGCTAAGTTCTTGTTGTTGTTTTTCTTGTTCTTTTTTAATTTTGACGCGCAATTTCTATTACTTTCGCGCAAACAAAACGAAAACACACACGCACACACACACACACATGCACCTCTGCCTGCCAGCCCGCCTGCCTGCCATATTTGGCGTTCGCTCTCTCTCGCTCGCTTGCTCATTCGTTATTCCACTCTCTTGTTGGCCACACCGGGCGCTCTCTCTCTCGCCCCGAACAAGATGATGTAAGTTTTTGAAATGCAAACTGTACATACGACACACATACATACAACGGTTTGGAACTGTTCTGCATATGGTTTAGGTGTGTGCGTGTGTGTTGGTTCACAATTGATTTTGTTATGTGTCTGTGGCAAATCTCTTAATTAGTGGGCCATTAAAAATTGAAATTTCTACGGCATTAATGTGCAATAATATATTGTTGCAAAATCTACATAAGCTGATGCAACGTATATATACCCTAGAATATTTATGTCGAAATGTAAATAAACTGGGATAAGCATATACCCAGACAATTATCACACTTATACCGATTCCGAGAATCGAAAAACAATTAAACAATTGTTGATCAATCAAATTGACGCTGGGTATACGTAATACGCCGCCGACGTTGAGGCCTGACATACGAAACTCCAAGGCGTAGAGTACTCATACCCGATCAATTTAATTAGTCACAATTATATATGTACATATGCAAATGAATCATGCGTAACTGGAAAATTCGTCGGGCAAACAATATAATACTAGAATAAACTAAATGCAAGGGTAAACAAAATTCTACGAAAAGAACTTTCCCAAAATAATACTATTTAATCATGCGATTTCCAACTTAAAACTGCTAAAACTGTAAAAACAATTTAGCTTATGGAGAACTTTTGCAGTCTTTCTATAGACTGTCTCGCCATATCAAACTGTATGCAGATAAGGTGTTTTCTTTTCGTTTTGAGTAACAGTCTTACCTCAGTAAAAGCTGTTGAATTTCCTAATCACCTTGGATGGATAAGCGAAACTTACAATATCTCCTCATACTGTCTGTGGTAGGTTGCATGTGATTTTCATCTGGTGATTATTTTATTTGCTGCCTATAAGCCGGTAAGAGCTTAGAAGCCTCAGGATTATTGTCCACAATATCTCCAATCAGAACGGAATTCGAAAATTTATTGATTACATGCTGTTTAAACTGACTGAAATTATTTTTATTTTTTTATTTATATCATGAAAATAGTATTGAAAACATATGTTCATGATATATGTATTTTACAACTTTGGCCTGCTTTGTTCAAGCTATCGATAGTATGTTGCCTAAACAGTAAAGCCAATACATATCTCTCCCCCCAACAAAGATAAGGTGCCAACAATCAAAAGCTAAAAAAAAAAAGCTAAAGCTGAAAAAAGCTAAAATTGAAAAATGCTTTTTAACATCGACTTGAATGCCAGAGAAATAAAAAGAAAGAAATATATCGAGTGACCAGGAAAACGTACAAAGTTCTGTCATGGCCGCGATCCCAAACTGTCTGAAGGTCTGAATTTTAGAACAAGCCCGGAAATTGCGGTTTCCTCACGTGTGAGAGTTCGGTAAATCTACATTGTGTGCAGCGAGGGAGAGCGAGAGAGAGAGAGAGAGAGAGATAGAAAAGAGAGTAGAAAAATTGACAGATAGAGGGAGAGAGCGAGCGAGAGAGTGCGTTCGCTGAGATTGCAATGCGGTCACGTAGTCACATATCAAATAAATTGTATGATCAATATTTTGATAAAGAATTCTCTTCAATATTTACCTGAAAAATCGAGCGTGATAATTCCGTGCTTAAACTGCCATAATCCGTATTTTTGCAGTGTATAATAAAGACGCGATCAACGATCTTTAGCGTCTTCACGGCGGCGTCACCTTTAACACTTTGCTTTCTTTATAACACGTACGCGCACAACGTACGAGACGAGACGAGACGAGACCAGACGAAACGTTGCGAGAGCGCAGAGCGGACAGAGCGGGAGAGAGAACAATTGAGCCACGCGACGGACAACGGAGGACGACGATTTGCTGCTGTGGCTACTGCTGCGGCTGACTGTGCAGGTGCAAGTGAAATGGCGATGGCAAAAGCAAATCAAGGCACGTCCGAGAGTGACCGTTTTCTTTATATATATTTCTTTTTAACCGTTTCCAACAAAATGCGTGTGAGGAGGGGGGTTGCAATAGGCGGCGCGACGAGATGCGTTATCCCCGTTACAATTGCTCTCTGACGTTATCGGTTACGGTTACACGATTACAAAGTTTCGGCACACGCTTCTCTCACATGTGGGTGTAAGTATGTGAATGTGTAATATATAGAACACACACATACACATACACAAGCACACAGCTAGACACACTTGCAAACGCACGAACAATACACAACACTGAATTTAAATAAATATCAGTAAAATAAAGAAGAGTACGGGAGAACTGCTGCTGCTGCTGCTGCTGACAAAACGAAGAAGTCGGCGAAGAGAGAGAGAGAGAGCGGAAATAAATTGCAAATCGTTTTGCGCTCTCTTAGGTGCGTTGTCAAGGTAGGCGTCGACGACGTTGACGTTGCAGTTACAGTTGCTTTTCTGCTAGCGTTGTTGTTGTTGTTGTTGTTTGCAGACGATCGCGCAGGATATGCAGGACCGAAAACTAAGCACAAATTGGTGAAATTGTGGGTGAAAATTGAAGGTGGTAAATTTGTATTGTTTGTTGAATATTACGTGAACACGAACCAGCAGACGGCCCGACTGCAGCCGCTTGCTACTTTTTTTGTATTTTTACACTACACTATTGTCTGACATGTAAAACCCTAATTACTTTGCTGCTTTTGTTTCGTTTTTTTCGTTGCTTTTTAACCCTTTACAGGCAAACACACACATTCACGCACGCACGCGCTCACGATGACCAAAAGCAAAAGCAATACTAAGACACACACACACACACGCGTGAACACGTTGTTCGGATGTCCGTTGCGCGAAAAAAGTTTCGAGAATGTTGTGGGCGGCAGCACGCTGAAACGTTGAGAGTGCGAGAGTGAGAGCGAGAGTCAAAAACAGACAAGAAGTTGCCTTTACTATTGTTCGCACTACGTTCGCTTTTACCGTTGCACAATTCCAACTTCACTTTATCTCTCGCTGTATGTGTATTTGTATTTGTGTGTGTTGCTTCGTTTCTCGATGTTCTGTTGTTGTTGTTGTTGTTACTGCACGCTTTTGTAGTTGGTGAGGGTGGTCAGATCAGATCGGTTGCTTTGGCGTTTTTTTTTTTTTTTTTTGCACTATTTTCGAATTAAATTGTCGAAATTTTTACTTGGCGTGTCTCTTATACTTGAGTGTCGAACATGTGACGAGCAACTGATGGCCGTTGCTTAAGCAGCAAAGGCGAATGTTTGTATAAATCGCGGCAGCTCAGCGTCGTCGTTGTGTGGATGTCGTCAACGCACAGTGGGGCCAGATGCCGTTGCCATCGGACAGAGAATTTAACACAAAAAATTAAATACTATATATACAAATGCATATATAGAGCAGCTGTGCTCTATATACTATTTTCTAAATGATGATGATATTGCACACTTAAATTCTACAATGCTTAAAAAATAGACAAAAAACAAAATTATTATAATTTTTTTTATTACCTTGTGCTATTGTAAAAATTTGACACTGAATGCACATATCGATAATATTATATTATAAACATTTTTACAGAAGCCCTACACGTCCCACTGTGTGCGGTGGCGACAACAATTCTAGAGAGCATTATTGACAAGAAAAAAATAAAATAAAATAAAGTCGAAATAAAAAGTGAGCAGAGCGAAAAGTTCACAAATAACCAAGTCGCCGGCGGCATTATACATAGCAACAAAAAGCAAATATGTATGTATGTATGTAGCTGTACATTTACATAAGCACAGTTGTGTGTCCATATGTACATACATATGTATGTGTCTATACATTCGCACATACCTACAAACGTACACATTTAATCGCCGCAAATTGTACAACAACAATTATTAGATGATTCGAGCGAGAACGATCGCGATTGTTGCTCAGTACGGCACTCTCTCTCTCACTCACACACACTCTCTCTCTCTCGGTGTATCTAACGCTTGGCTGCCTCAACACGCTGTCGTAGTGGGTCAAGCGAGCTGTGTATTGTTTTGGCAGCAGCAGCGTTTTCACTTTTAAGCCCCGTTTTTTTTTTCTGCGCCACAGCAACATGTGGCTGCCTGCTATTGTCGCTGTTGCTGGGAGCTCACCACGGACAAGGCGAAGAAGAAACGGAGAGAGAGAGCGCGTGTAGCCGAGAGAAGAGAGAGAGCACTGTGTCAGAGCTTTTGCTGGCTTTCAAATTGAAGATTAGCAAACGCATTTGGTGTAATGTGAAATTGTCTTTGTTGTTGTTGCTGCTGCTGGTGCAAAGCATAATAAAATACCGGCCGGCATCGCAATAAAGAGAGCGCCAGTGCGCTCTCTCCCTGCGAGAGAAAGCGATAAAGCATGGCGACGGCGGCACACGGCCTTGCCGTACATAGTGTGGCCAGTGTGTGTTTTTCACGGCCAGTGCTGCCCCCTTTGGCTGCTCCGCGTGGGGGAGGGTTATCAACATAACAAAATACGTTGGGTATTTTTGAAATTCAAATAAAAACATACGATCGCACACGTGATGAAGTACATGTACATTTGAGTATGTAGATGTGTGTACATATGTAATAAGATGCAATGTTTTCAGTGTGCAATTGGTGCAGCATATTTCGGGCTGCGTATTTTAAAATGCAGCAAATAAACTAAAATAAATTAATGTACATATGTCTGTATATATGCATGTGGCACATACATACATACGATTTTACCCATGTTCTTATAATTTAGATTGCCAAAATGCGATGCGTAGTATTTACGCCGAAAGCGCCAAAGAGTTATTTGACATACACCCACGATTACATTAATAGGTACACTTGAAAATTTGTGAATCAGAAACAGCTTGATCATGCAATGATTTGCTATACGTTTTCACAAAATAATTAGAGAACTTACCACACTATGCACTTGTATAATAATATAATATGCAAATATATTTTAGTTTATGGAAAAGAAATGTTTAATAATTAAGAATTTCCAAATTGAAAGTTATCCTTCTGTCTTTTAGTCTGTATTATAATTCTAAATTAAAACTTAAATGTCTTTATTCACCGCTTAAACCCGTAATCCATTAAGGGTATAAGAAAAACACACCGTATAATTTCTTGATGTATCGCTTTTGTACTTATTGTGAATATGAGACGAGTAAAAATGCTGAGCACTGCGGTTGAGTCTACTGCCCAGCTGCTCTCTCTCTCTCTCTCTGGCACACACACAATTTTTGTAATTGGCTAAACATTTAACAATAATCTACACGGACAAAAAGTAGGCGATTGGTAATATATATATATATGTATATATAGAACATGCTTTGGCTCTGCAAATATAGAAGATTTGCGGGAATAGCATTTGGACTCTAGAATTGGAATTGGTTATTGCTTGTGTTGCAGCTGCAGCGGGTTCTCCGGTTATGGCGAGTATTATGATGCCTTCGCAGCCATTATCGAATCGTAGTGTAGACCCGTATAAAAGATTATCCACGTCACTAAAAATCCGGCAAACGATGTCATAAATCCTTCCTTAACCAATTCCCAAGCGCCACCGTAGGCATCCTCATCGACGTTCTGGAAATTAATGGCATAGAGGTACACAACGCCACAGCTGATGCCGGCAAATCTGTAAATATGAAAATAAAGTAGCTGTACCACGTTCTATATTTAGGCCAGAGCGCTAGTGCTTACAGTACAAGACCCAGAAAACCTTTTAGCGGCACAATACCCCAGATGATACCGAGTAGTATACCAAACACCTGTCGCGACCAATAGATAACGTCCAAGAATTCATCCTGCAAGCAGAGAGTTTGTGTAAATTTATTGTCGAACACGCGTTGTTCTTTGATCTCTTTCCATTTTCTTACCTTGTCTTCCCATTCTGATTTGGTCAAGGCCCGCGCGAAAATTTCTCGTACTGATGATGACTTGGCGGTGCCGTTTGCGTTGCGCTCATTTGTGCCCACTTTAGATGCCATTTTTGGTGTGATCTTTTCTCTTAATGTTTTAAATTTCAACTTGTTTTATTAATTAATTAATAAATTTTTCACTATCAGTAATGTTGGCTATGCCGATAAAAAGTTACAGGTAATATCGATAAGTAAACAGCTGTGCTCGCGGTGATAGCTGTTAAGTTAACAGAAATCATTGAATAACACAAAATATCGATATGAAATGTTATTAGCAGCTGCGCTAGAGATGTGCATTTAATTGGCATACAAGAAGCCGTTGCTCATCTCTATTTTGTGTGGTTATGTGAGCGTTGTTTGGCAAAATACAAAATATGCTTAAACTAAACTCACTTTGTATTACAGCCTCAAATCTAATAACTGGTAAGTAACCTTTGACACTATCTTCAATGTTATTCATTCAACAACAAACATGAATTTCTTTTTGTTCGATGGCAGCACAGAGACATGTCTCTCTCACCGCAGCTCGGGCCATCGATCAGAGGTGGCGAGAGGCTAAGGGATTGCCAGAGAATCCGAATGCATTTGGTCCCCTCACCAATTTGCCCGACTATACGTACCTTGATGGCCGGACGACGCCGTTGGGTGTAAGTTTCCTTACTTTATATGCATATAGATATATTTCAAATCATGCTTTTGTTTGGTATTGTAGTCTAATCAGAAGAAACGCCTAGTGAAGCAGAAGGAGATCGCTGAAAAAATTGTGGAACTAAGCGGCGAACTGGAGTTCGCAAAACAACGTCACGAGAGGCTCAAGGCCGAGGCTGAGGCCAAAAAGCAAAGCATCTTGCAGAACAAACTGAAGCCAAAGGGTCATCTACTGTTAAAAAAGAAATAATCGTATTGTTAAACGGAATATTTCTCTAACTGTAAACTAATTAGTATAGTTAATGCAATTATATCGACATAATTATTGTCATTTATTATTATTGTTTTTCGTTGAATTGAGTTGCGAGTCATTGTGCTTAGAACTTAGGAGGTCTGCGCTATCATACACAGAGAAAGAGAAAGAGAAACGTAAACAACTAGAAATTAATACTAAATGGATGATAAATCAATTGTGTGACGCAGTTTGGGGACAAACCTGTACAGCAATCAACGCATGTGATCATGTCTAGCCAGGGAATAATGGGGAGAAGTTCAACTGGGAGATCACGTATACCCCTAATCTGCGAATCCTAACCTAAATGTTGTAAACACGGAAATCAACATGTTTATCTGTAAGCAAGGTCGCGGCGCCACTGCCTCTCCCTCCCCCTTTCCGAATCCCGTCCTGCGCAATGTGCCTCATCTTGCCGGCCCCATAGTGTTGATCGTGCTGCGACAAAACAATAACGCGCTTTTAAATATTTATATGCATTTCCCATTTGCAGGTTTTTGGATTTACACAGCTTTTGCGTGTTTGTGCTCTGATAATTCGAGCATATTGTAATTATCAATTAGACGTGAAATATTTTGCACGCCATGCAAATGTTTGCCATTTGCGAGAGATGCGATCGAGCCCCGCGTTCTGGATCGATCATCTTTTGACTTTCAGGTCAAATATAGCGTATACACGCACCGTGGATACAATAAATGATATCTACACCCAAATTTGGATTTCACAGCTTCCAGACAGTCCAGTCCAGTCCACAGCAACTGGAGGTGGCAGACATAAAATTTTCCACAATTTCTTTGTTCAATTGAACAATGAACTTAACGTAAAAGTGCTATAATAAAATATCGCCTCATTTTTTGTTATATGTTTTATATATTATAAATGATTACTATCTATTTGCTTTCACACATGGTCGATGGGCTTGGCCTGGGTGAAGACTGAACTTGGCTGAACCTCTGCCCTGGCCAAAGAGTGGCCAAAGAGAGAGGGAAAGAACGATCCCAACAAAACAAGTGTCGCACTTATTGCACTCAATTAGATAGAAGGTATGAATTTTTCTGGGCGAAAAATTAGAATTCCGAATAATAATAATATGTGGCTGGCAAGGTGCGAGCTTGGACTGCATTGCGAGGGTCTGGGAACGTGCAGGCGAAACGTGATCCATGGTTCAGTGCGATGACCAGATGCAAAACAATTTGATCTTGATGGCATCGAAAAAAAAAAAAATCTGCTAAGAAACTTCATTTGCTGCATAGTACTTTGTAATGTTTGCCAACTATTCCTCTACCTTATGTATTTATAGTTATTTTTCCTGCTCACATTTTGTTTTTTGCAAATTTTCACACTCCAATTGTGGATGCCAAAATATTTGCAGTTGCTCCCTATGTATTTTGCGCATGGAATATTACGAGAGTCTACAAAGAAAACAAAAACCCACGATCGTTTTTGTTGTTGTTGTTTACGGGACAGAGATTATTGTATTTATTTTTATGCCCACGGCGCCTTTTTCAATTAGCATGTTTATATTTATATGTAATCGAAATTAATTATTTAAATTTCGTATACAAATAATACACTAACTTTTTCTTTTGCGGCTTACAGGAAATTTGCCTTCTTATTTGAGATCTATACTAGATATATTAATAACTGACTCATGGTTCTGAGGGAGTTTTTTTTTTTTTTTACATATATTTTAGTCTATTCATAGCGTGTTTTATTACGACTTCACGCTAATCTAACTGTCTTATATATAGCTTCAGTTTAGTCTCATCTCTCGATATATATATAGATTTAGATCGTGCCCCGGTCTGGGCGACAAACCGCAAAGCAAGTGCCAGGCACAAATATATATAAAAAAAATAAATATAATGAACCCCAAAAACCCCGAGCAGAACCTGGAAATTATTGTACTCCAGAAAGTGTATGGAATATACAATAATATCATAACTTTCCAAATAAATGGAAAATAAACACAATCAATTAATAAAAAAAAAAAAAAACAAAAGAAGAACAACAAAAGGCATTAATTAATTAGATTTGTGAGCTCGCCAAAAATCTTTCCGCATTGTTAGAAGTTTTCCAAATCGAACTAGAACCGAACACGCGGCGGAGCGGCAGGCTGAGCGGCAATTAGAGCCTGTCCACAAAGTGAATCATGACGAGAGTCGGGCATGTGCGGTGGCCAGACGATGAAACTGGCCGGACTGCTCCCGGGAGAGATGAGTTGAGAGATGTTGAGATCAATAATTGCGTCATAGCTGGGCCTGAGTACCCCCACCCTGTCGGGTTTGGCGAAAATGCGAAAACAAAACGACAGATCATATTTTCGCATTTGGGTGCGAATCGGGGCACATTTTGGTATAAAAGGCCGGGATTCTGTGGAGTTGAGCATACAGAACGAGCCAAGACAACGCTCCAAGCACACACACGCACAGCAAAAGCAAAACCCTTTAAGGAATACTAACTAAAGATCGCTAGAATGGAACTAACGGTAGGCATAGGCAGCTGCATTTCCAGTTCCCAAAGCGAGTTGCTTATCCCATTCTCTCTCTCTCCTTCTCCCATTACCATAGCAAATCTACACCTGGTGCACGCTGCTGCTCAGCATCCTCATCTGCAAACTGACGCAGTGCAGCGCCAAGCCCACATCTTACTATGATCTGGACAGCTACGAGACTGGCTATGGGCACAGAGCGAGCTATGACAGCGGCAACACGTACACCCTAACCTATGGCAAACCATTGACAGGCGATCATCTGAATAAGCTGGGCACGGGATATTACTATGTGGATAACGGTTATATTGCACCAGTACCAGGACATACCGCCTCACAGCGCAGCCTCAGCACCAGCTACGATGATGATGTACTCTCCGATGGCTATAGATTCTCTCCAGTTGTGCGCTATCGCAGCACCCGCACTAAGCGCAAGAAGCTCTTCGTGCCCAACTTCTTTGGCTAAGCTGGATGGCCGGCCGGATGAGGGGGGACTGGGAGAGTACAGACTGAGACGATGTTTGTTAAAGTATTCTTACTATATACCATATATATATATATACACCTTAGCTGTAGTGTTAGTATTGTGATTGCCACACCAACAAGTACCTTATTGTATTTTAAACTAAGATCGTAAATATTTACAAAATATATACTATGTTTAATAACTATTAAATTGAATGAATTATGAATTATTTATCATCAATTATAATCGAAATATATTCAATACTATTTCACATTTATTTAACGGTTTGCCTCATACTTGTCATATTTATTTCTTTTATAAAATTAGCAAATTTCCTCTATAAGTCTTTTTTTATTTCTTTCTTTTATTTTAACAATTTGTATAGTTTCTTTTCACTTGA
Source organism: Zaprionus tsacasi (assembly GCA_018904105.1). Taxonomy (NCBI): domain Eukaryota; kingdom Metazoa; phylum Arthropoda; class Insecta; order Diptera; family Drosophilidae; genus Zaprionus; species Zaprionus tsacasi. The sequence goes on from JAEIFR010000295.1 coordinate 12,571,970, forward strand.
AAGAGCATGCGTATAACAGTTTAACTCCGTTAACTTGGTATCAGGAAATGATATCATGTTTATTCGGATGATATGCTTGGCTGGACGCCCTGGCACTTCATGTAAAGCAGCATAATGTGTATGATCACATTTAGTCTAGTAAATCTCACGTTAAATCTAGCACGCGGGTGTTAATTGGCCACTTAGGCGATTGAAGGCATGCAAAATAAGTAGAAACAGGTGGCAACTGTTGGGAACTGAAAACTTTTTAAATAGCGGATGGTTAATGTGAAATTAGGAAAAACTACTTGAAAGTGAAAACTATTCTAGATGCAAATAGAAATTTCGGTTGAGCGTATAAATTGATTAATTTGCATAAAATATAAGTAGAAATTAACAAGTTAATCATGGAGTGACTTTACAATTTCGATATGGAATGTTACTTATCATTAATTCAAAGCAATTCCTAAAAAACTGATGTATTTATTTTTTTAAATTAAATTTAAATTAGTAGACCGTTATATTCAAAATAAATGCACGGCACGTTAACAGAGCAGCTGCTACTGTTACTTAACAGCATTATGTTAAATGCAACCAGGGATGGTAAAAAAAATACTAAACGATATACGAACAGCTGATAGCCAAGCTGTCGTCATTTGCAAAATAAGAAGAAGCACTCGCAAAAGAATTCAGCGTCTGCAAAGTGTTTTGTTAATTTCAAAAATATCGAGATGAGTTTTATGCAACCAAGTCCCGTTAAGTACGCGTGCTCCTGCGGCATCCTAAATCCTATCAATAAACTCTTCTTCTGTCGCCACTGTCCAAAACTGAGATGTGGTTTCTGTGTCTGCCATGAGATTGAGTCACACTTCTGCTCCAATTGCTTGGAGAATATTCCCACCACGGAGGCACGACACAAGAAGAACTGCTGCGCCAATTGTTTTGATTGTCCTTGCTGCCAGCATACGCTTTCACCACGTGCTACCACTGCGCCAGTTGTACGCAAAACTGATGAATCTAAGGAAGGTGAAAGTGCATCAGATGCCACGCCCAGTCCAAAGCCTTCAGCCGTGCCCACAACAAAGAAAATGTATTACTTACTATGTCTGTCGTGCCGCTGGACGTCACGCGATGTGGGCATACCCGATCAGGGACTGGCCACGGGTACTTGGCCGGATAACGAATGCTTGTACCAGGCGCGATTTAACAATCTCATCGAATACTATCAGTCGGTAGTACTCCAGGAGAAGCAGGAAAAACAGGAGTTTCTACGCCGCAAAGCACCGAAGCAGCAAAAGTTTCCCAGTCTGACCGATCGCACGGGTCTGACAGTCTCGTTGATACGTCGTCAAATCGGCTGGGGCGACAAGAGCTTGCCCAACACGAAGGCCATGAACATAACGCCTGCCGAGGCTAGCGCAGATGTGGAAGCTCTGCCAGATGACATATTCACGCAGCCCATCAATCTGCGTAACATCACAACAATGGAACAACGTCACAGTCAACCAGCGGATCAGCCCACCGCTGTTAGCAAACTCTATCCGCAACGACGTTCCTTGTGGATCAAGCGATCGCTGCGTTGTCGTCAATGCGAGCACAATCTTATCAAACCGGAATATCATCCCACATCGATCAAGTATCGCATACAGCTCTTTGCCAGCTATCATGTGCCGGAGGTGGTAATGGTACGCTGTGAGCAGCCGCTACAGCCTGGCCAGAGCAATGCCATATTGCTGAAGTTCACCAATCCCACCATGTATGACATGACCATAAGTCTATTGGAGACAGCACCGCAGGAGGCATTGATAGATAGCATTCAGCAGGCATGCAGAATCAAGGAAGAGGCTGTCACCTCTTCTCCCCTACTTAAGGCCACTGGTGTCACCTTGGCTCGCCAGAATTCGACCAGGGAAGTGAAGCGTGAAGTGCGGGAAAAAACGAATGCATCAATTGTGCCGCTTGAGAGTGAGTTTGTACTCAATCAACGCGATGACTCCAAGGAGTTCGATGAGGATGTGCAGGCACCAGTTGAGGAACCTAAATTCATTGTCTGGCGCAAGGGTAACAAGGTGCTGATAAGGCTGCAATTTACGCCGGACTCCGAGCTGCAGTCTGGCAATAATGTTACACTGGGATTCTGCATGCAGTACACATATGTCAATACCGTATCCAATACGCCCGAAAAGAAGGAGCCAACTACGCATGCTCTCTTCTCCCGAGTCTTTATCCAGGCGGGAAACATCGCCTAACCAACATGATCACTTGTATTATCTGGCATTAAACAATAATCGATATTAGCCCGCGCTTGGTAACCTAAAGGTTGGCAGCTCTTACCAAGTGATCTCTCTAATTGTGTTCGGGACCTCAACTAATGAATGCTAAGCAAAATCTATTTATGTTACTAATTTAAATGAATGCTTATAAGGCGAAAAGTATTACGCTTTACTATGGTAATGTAGAACGCAAACTGCTGCATCCATTCTATACATACATATATAAAATAAAATTCTAAAATCTAATTCAGTTTTAGTTTTGGTGCTCCAGTCCATTTCTCGCTCTCTTGCCACAGGAACTTGGCGGCTTTCTCATCGGTTGCTTCATCTCCCACCTCCTTCGGCTTGCAGTCACTGTAGTAGGCACCAGTTACACCCTCCAAAGCAGGATCCAATGCTGCATACAATGTAGTTTGAGCACCACTCTTTGGAGACTTTATAAATGGCCATAAAAGGGGCTTAAAGAAGAATCTACAAAAGATATTCAAAACATATTTAGGAATTTCTTTGTTAGTTCAACTGATTTGGAACTTACTGCACAACATTCGATTGCAGGATTGCAGTGTTTCTAAAGATTTCCGTAGCCACCACACCGGGATGTAGGGCACTCACAGTAACACCCGTTCCCTCCAAGCGTTTGGCCAATTCTCGTGTGAACAACACATTCGCCAGTTTGCTCTGACAATACGCATCGGTTTCATCGTAGGACTTTTCACTATTCAGATCGTCTATCTTAAACTTGCACTTTGTGTGTGCCAAGCTGGAAACGTTCACTATGCGACTGGGTGCCGATTTCTACAGATGATATGAGAAATAGGATACTATGTAAAATAGACCCAAATTTATGAAATTTTCGCGATATTTTTGGCCATTCGGTCAAGAAACACCTCAAAACCCGTTTAGTATACTATTTTTGATTAGCCTAATCGATTTAAGCCAAAAAATAGTGTCTTTAAAATTTCTTGAAAATTTGAAATTTTTGTAAGGGGGTGGCATGGAAAATTTTTCAAAAAAATGTCATTTTGAAATTCCATTATTTTTGGATGACAATTCATTCACGATCGTAAATCATAAAGAAAATGATATGCCAAACGAAAATCGCATGATTTTGGACAAAGTTATGAGTGTCGAAAGTCAAGATATCAGCAAATCCTACAATGATAATGGATATTTTTTTCCTACCTTGAGCAGGTCAATCAATAGAATGGTGAGCAGAAAGTGACCCATGTGGTTGACGCCCATTTGCAGCTCAAAACCATCTTTGGTGAGTCGTCGGGGTCCACGGAATATGCCGGCATTGTTGATAAGAATGTGCAGTTGGTCATGTTCCTTTTTGAAACTATCGTAGAGAATTGGAGATTAAACTCCTCGTGACTCTGAAGAGTTAACTTACTTTTCGGCAAATTTGCGAATAGAATCCAGGGAGGACAAGTCAAGTTCCCGATAGAAAATATTCTTGTTATTTGTTGCCTTTATAATCTCTTGTCTCGCCCTTTCAGCCCTCACTTCATCGCGACATGCCATATAGACAGTGGCTCCGCGACGTGCCAGCTCCAGTACGGTTTCCTTGCCAATGCCCGTATTCGAACCGGTAACAATTACAACCCGACCCTTTTCATCGGTCTTCTTCTTGAACTGACCACCTTGCATATATTCTCTGCGCCGAAAATCTATAATATTAGATAGTTTGAAAGATAACTGACAAAGTTCTTCCCTTACCTAATAAAATAGACCGCTAGGCCGATTAGAGCGGGCCCGGCTATCAGTGGGTGCAGTAGACCTTCACTAATCGTAGGCATTTTGCTAGCTACTTTGGAACTTCCAGTCTTAACTGTTCAGAGTGCCGAATCGAACTGAACTGAGAGTCATTTTCCTTCCCTGATATCAGTAAATGACAAAGCTTTGGAAAGTGGTAGAATAAGCTACCAGTACAATGATGATATGTTTTTTTTTTTTTTATCAATATTGTTAGTATGAGTGTGAGTGTTCCCAGTAGTTTCGTAGTTAGTTCTTGACTTGCAACTTTTACGAATAACCTATTAGTCTATTAGTTTTAAATAGTTGGTTAAGCTTTATTAACATAGTTATATCTATACCTATAAGGGTGTAGACATAGTATGGCATTACGAAATGTTTGATCTGTTGGAATATGAACTTTGGCTTATAGTTAGTCTTATAAGACATGTATTCCCTGGGGTGATGACTGAAAGAACGGCAGGAATTAATCCAACTTCCGTAGATTCGTCCATTTCTCGCTTTCCTCCCACAGCCGCTTGGCGGTGTTGTCATCTCTGGCTGCAGCCGAAACTTCCTTTGGCTTGCAGTCGCTAAAGTAGAGACCGGACACCTTTTCCAAGTCGGGATCCAGGGCAGCATATAAGCTCGTTTGTGCACCACTCTTAGGGGTTTTGAAAACCAAATGATACAATGGATAAAATACTATGCTGCAAGAAAAATAAAGGAGTCAGAACAAGTTCAGGATTATCTCAGGGCGAAACCAACCGTCCGATAAAGGTATTGGCAAACTTCATGTGTCGCATAAGCTCTGTCTGCACCACGCCGGGATGCAGGGAGTTAACCGTCACTCCTGTTCCCTCCAAGCGCTTGGCCAGCTCGCGAGTGAAGAGCACATTGGCCAACTTGCTTTGGTCGTAAGCCGTGCTATCGTTGTAGGACTTCTCACTGTTCAGATCATCGAAATTGATTTTACCTTGGGCATGCACCAAGCTCGAGACGTTTACGATACGACTAGGGGCCGTTTTCTACGAAGACGTAATCAAAATTATTTTCTTTTCTTGCAAATTGTGAAATATTATATGATCCCTTACCTTCAATAGATCGAGCAGCAAATTGGTGAGCAGAAAGTGTCCCATATGATTCACTCCCAGCTGCATTTCGAAACCATCCTTGGTCAAGGTGCGTGGGCAGCGCATAACGCCGGCATTGTTTATGAGTATGTGCAACTTATCCTGTTCCTTTTTGAAACTAATGGAATAAGATTGTTAGTTAAGAAATTGAGAATAGATTCGGATCTCTTGGCTAAACTTACTCGGCAACAAACTTGCGTATGGACTCGAGGGATGACAAGTCCAATTCGCGATAGAAAACATTCTTGTTTTTCGTTTCCAATACAATCTCCACACGCGCGTGCTCAGTGCGATATTTATCACGGCAGGCCATATAGACAGTTGCACCTCGTCGTGCCAGTTCCAAGGCAGTCTCTTTACCAATACCAGTGTTGGCGCCGGTGACAATCACTACCTTACCTGTTTCATCGGTCTGCTTGGTAAACTGTCCACCTTGGCTGTACTTCCTGAGAAAGGCATATGCCCCATGAGATACTGTGTAGCGATAATCATGGATAACCTTGACCTACCTGATGAAATGTGCGGCAATGCCAATTATAGCATGCCATATCATAAATGGACTGAACAAAATATTAATTAAGCAACCCATTTTGTAATCCTGGCAGAGAACCTTCTCTTTACGATCGTTCCAACTTTCTGCACTAATGGGGAATTTTGTTGGCTTTATATACAGAAATCACTGATTGAATTGCCTAAGCGACATATGTACGCAATGGAAAATCACGATGACAAGAGCTTTCAGCAGTTTGAGTCAACCAATTAAAATATATTTCCATGCATTCTAGAATATTCATGTGTGGCTAAACATTTTGATAGGGATACAATTTTCGAAGGTAATACAAATGTATAGGGGGACGTCCTAATCTAGTCTAGTCTATTTCACGCTCTGCTACCAGAGGAAGAGGAAGAGTCTTGTTATCGATGACGGCAGGTGAAATCTTCTTCTTCTTCGTTGCAGTCGCTAAAGTACACACAAAGTGCTCACACTCTCCAATTCAGGATCCAGTGCGGCATACAATGTAGTCTGTGCAAAACTTTTGGCAGTCTTTAAAGAGGCCACAAAAGCGATGTTAGAACCGCGCTGCAAATAGTCTATACATTAGGATATTCCATGGCAAGACCCTTCAGTCACCTGAGCTTGTTCTATTCCTTCAGGAAACTAAATGAATATTTCCCATTAGCAAAAAAGTTAAGAAAACTTAAACAATATCAGTCCTCATCCTGCAGCAAACTTGCGAATGGAATCCTGGGAGCCCAGTTTGAGTTCGAGGAAGAAAACATTGTTGTTTTCGGTTTCCAATATAATCTCGTCTCGAGCTTGCTCTGCACAGATCTTATCCCCCACCTCGCATTAAATACCTGAAATAGGCATATGTCCCATAATAATGTAAGACCTTGACCTACTTAACAAAACGGGCTATACCGATCAATACGATCCCAATTATAAATTGACTGCACAAAAACTCGATGAATTGGCACATTTAGAATTCTCCAGGCACAGAACGAACCCACCCCAAACACTCATTTCAATGTTCTGCGCAAATATAACTTTTTCACACGCTTTATATACAGAATTAATTGATAGCATTGCCTAACTGATAATGTGGAAAATCATCACAGTTCTTATCAATGTATGTTTATTATGTTACACAATTTTTGGAAAACCTCCAAGTATTAGTCACTCTTCTTAGCACGGGTCCATTTCTCGCTCTGCTCCCAGAGGAACTGGGCTGTCTTGTCATCGGTGGCGGCAGGTGCAACCTTCTTTGGTTTGCAGTCGCTGAAGTACAATCCGCTTACACCTTCCAATTCAGGGTCCAAGGCGGCAAACAATGTGGTCTGTGCACCACTCTTGGCAGTCTTCAAAAGTGGCCACAGGAGCGTTCTTAGAACCCATCTACAAGAGGTCCAATACATTAGAATAAATCCTGTCTACACATTTCAATCACTTTACTAACCGCCCGATAAAGGTGTTCATAATTTCCACATGTCGACCGAGATCTGTGTCAACAACACCTGGATGTAGTGCATTAACAGTCACATTGGTTCCCTCCAAGCGTTTCGATAGCTCGCGAGTGAAGAGCACATTGGCCAACTTGCTTTGGCTGTAAGCATCGCCCTCGTTGTAGGACTTCTCGCTGTTCAAGTCATCAACTTTGATTGTGCCGCGAGTGTGAGCCAAGCTGGACACGTTGACAATACGACTGGGCGCAGATTTCTATATATAAACTGGAGTTAGATTCCGTTTGAAATATGTATCAAAAAACTTGTATACCTTCAGCAAATCCAACAGCAACTCGGTGAGCAGGAAATGACCAATGTGGTTGACGCCCAGCTGCAATTCGTAGCCATCCTTGGTCAAGGTACGAGGACAGCGCATGACGCCAGCATTGTTGATGAGTATATTGAGCTTGTCCTGTTCCTTAAGGAAACTAATTGGATATAAATCTTATTAGCAAGAAATTATTAGAAACCTAAAAATAAGATTAATGCTCACCCTGCAGCGAACTTGCGAATGGAATCCTGGGAGGCGAGGTCAAGTTCACGGAAGAACACATTCTTGTTTTTGGTGTCCTTGATAATTTCCAAACGAGCTTGCTCTGTTCGGGTCTTATCACGACAGGCCATGTAAACTGTGGCGCCACGACGAGCCAGTTCACGCACAGTCTCCTTACCAATGCCGGTATTCGAACCGGTTACAATGACAACCTTACCCGTTTCATCAGTCTCCTTGGTGAACTGTCCACCCTGCATGTATTTCCTGCATTGAAGTTAAGAGTCGCATTAGTTAAGAATATGTTGGCATATTTAAATATGAATTCAATTATACTTAAGAAAATAGATTCCAACGCCAATTAGAGCCGGCCAAACTAGGCAACATTGACATAAGATGCATTCAAAAAAACAAGCCATTTTTTGCTATATTTATTCACAAAATTTGGAATTGTTTAAACAGCAAGCGATCTGACCTCTGTCACCACTTTTTTAAGACTAATTGAGGTGCGGTCTGTGTGACTGCAAAATAAACAATGACTGCGACTATTCAGTTATCAAATAACAGTGCATACACATACACATAGAAAATGTTAACATTCCAATTAAAACATATTGCGAAATCAAATGAAACAAGAAGAATAAAATATTTAATATGTTTTTATTTTTATTTACTTTATTTAGTCGAATGTATATGTTTTTTTAAAAATACGTTATTAAACGCATTTTACATTTAGCTAAATACTCGGTAAGTAATTGGCAAGTCACGATGTCATTTCACTTCAGTGAGAAAGAACGAGAACTTCTGAAGCTTACTGCGATTATTTATTTTTTTTTTTGTTATCGATATTTATTGATAGACATATGTACAAATAACGAACAGTGATTTTCAATTTACATGGTTTTTGGCATTGCCCACAGACTATATTTAAAGCTACTCCTTGTCCTCGTTCTTTTTGTCGACGTTTTCCTTATCTTCATTTTGTTCTACATCAATTGATTCGACATGTGTCCACTTCTCACTTACAGCCCAGAGCCATCTGGCAATATGATCGTCAGATGCAGCTGGAGCGACATCTTTGAACGCACAGTCGCTAAAGTACTGGCCAGTTACATTTTCTAATTCCGGATCAAGTGCTACGTACAAACTTGTCTGTGCTCCATTCTTGGCCGTCTTTACGAATGGCCAGAACAATGGTTTTACAAATATTCTAAAATAAAATAACAGTTACTAGAATTTCTCATTTAAATAGTATATACTTGTTGGTAACAACCCCGCAACGAAGCTAGTAAAAAATCCCATATGCCTAAAGAGTTCCGTGTCTACAATTCCTGGATGAACGGCATTAACAGTCACACAGGTGCCCTTCAAGCGTTTCGCAAGCTCCCGGGTAAACAATATGTTTGCCAATTTGCTCTGATTGTAAGCCTTGCTTCTCATCGTACGACTTGTCGCTATTCAAATCTGCCGTATTGATTTCCCCACGTGTATGAGCCAAACTGGAAAGGATGACTATCCTACTGGGCGCCGATTTCTAGAGAAGAATGGTCATTGACATGATGTGGCCAACAGCGGGATTTGGTGTACCTTCAGTGTGTTCAACAATAATTTGGTGAGTTGAAAGTGACCTAGATGATTGACGCCAAGCTGCATCTCGAAACCGTCCTTGGTCACAGCTCGTGGACAACGCATAACACCTGCGTTGTTGATAAGTAAATGCAGTTGTTTCTGTTCCCGATTGAATCTGCAATAATTTGCAAGAACCATTTACATAGATAAAGACGAAATTGGACAGTACTTACTTGGACGCGAATTCCCGAATAGAATCCAGCGAAGCTAAATCACATTGACGACAATAGACATATTTGTTTTTTGTCTCAAGAACAATCTCTTCACGCGCCTCTTCACACTTTTTCATATCACGGCAGGCCATGTAAACAGTTGCTCCTCGGCGTGCCAGTTCCCGCACAGTCTCCTTGCCGATGCCAGTGTTGCACCCAGTCACAATGGCAACTTTACCTGTTTCATCTGTCTCCTTTGTGAACTTGCCGCCTTGCATAAGGTCTCTTTAACCCGAAATGATTTACGTTTGGCATTGTTTCCAATTTTTGAAAGAAGTCAATGTTAACTCACTTGGTAAAGCAGGCACCGCCCACTGCCGTTCCAGTTACACTAATCCAAAACAGTGGACGGCTATTTAAAAACGCGAATATCGTCATTGTATGTTTTTGTAAACATAAATATACACGGAAATGCACTCGCGGAATTATGTGTGGCCATAGGGCACAAAACTCGCGGGTGTTCGATTCCAAAATACCCTGTATGTAATTGGCGAATAACTTCGCGTCATCGCATTTAAAAAATATTGGAATTTATATGTATTTAATAATTTAACTGTACAAGATAATTTGCATTTTTTTCAAATACTGAGTGTAACTTAAAATTTAAATATATATATTTTAATATTATTAATTTATATTGTTTATTACAAAAAGATCATACTCGTTTATCACTAACTACTGGGTGCACCCAGGGTTGCTTTATTATATTTATTAAAATCGTACAAAGACTTACTTTAGAAAATAAACAATAAATCCAATTGTCAGAGGCCATGTTAAAAATATACAAAAAAGGCAGTCAGGCAAAATGCACATTTCGGTAGGTTTTTTTATTAAAAGTATTTTTTAACAGAAAATATATTAAGCTGTGATTGTGCGAGCGTAAAACAGGGTGTTTCTAGTACAAAAAACTTGTCACACTTAGACGTGGGGCTTGTGTTGTGTTTGTTTTCGTCTAAAATTTCACGTAAATATATACACTAATTGATTGCCTCGCTAATGACCAGCATATCACTTGCCGTCTGAGTGCCAAGTGACAGTAAGGGCATCGCCAACGGAGACGCATTCAACCATATATCGAAGTGTTCACAAATAAACAATGCGTCGCAATGTGTAAGTCAACGCCAACTCGACTGTTGCTTCTACGAGAACGTTGCCATAATGCATGTGTTAATATTACAGGCGCCAACACCACTATAACTGGGAGGACGGGCAACAGGAAGCCATGGACGATATATTTGCCAGACCCACAAATGACAATGACGGCAGTAGCGAGTTTGTCGATCTGGCTCAATTGTCAAACAGATCCAGCAACGGCCAGGCTAAGCAGTCTCGATTTGAGAACACACTGGAGGTAAAAGTACAGGAAGGTGATACATTGCAAGCCTTGGCGCTAAGGTTTCATTGTACTGTGGCGGATATCAAGCGCTTAAATAAGATAGATCGAGAGAATGAGATACATGCACATCGGATTATTCGCATTCCTGTCACGGTGCACAACGTTTTATTGGGACACAGCGATGCGGATGCACTTCCCACGGTTCATCGGAGTGGCAATAATAGTCCCAGACACAATCTCGAGAAGGAGTCTTCGTCCATAGAGCGTAATCCGTTGGAGGATGCCCACTTGAAGCTGAATGAACGACTTTTGGTGGCTGCAGTGAATGCTTCTGGTGCTGTAACGAGTGATGCTCAGCCCTTAACTAATGCCAGCACTAGTTATAAGGCATCTCAAAGGCTTGCCGATGATGCAGGTGAGCTAAAAATAATATTATTTAAACCTTTTTGGGTGGGTTGCATAGATTTTATGTTCAAAAAAATATCGAAGCAAAATTTAACAGCTGGTCGAGCCAACCAAGCAAAATCATTTTAATCTTGAGTTACCCTGTTATTGTGTGGAGCAATTCTGTTAAATATCTGTTAAGTCAGAAGTTAAGTTGGCTGTTGCTAGCAATTTGTTTAGTCATTGGAAATACGGCCACACTCGCCACGAAAAACTGCTGGAAAACACAAGCGTTGGCGAAAAACATATAAATTTTATTATTAATTCGATATTAAAGAAGCAATTCAAAATGCCGGACTATCTGGGAGATGATCAGCGCAAGGTAAAGCATGACGAGAAGGAAGATAAGGAGATCAAATCGCTCGATGAAGGCGACATCGAACTGCTGAAGACATACGGCCAGAGCCAGTACCACAAAGCCATAAAGAACATTGAGGAGGACATACAAAAGGCTGTGAAACAAGTCAATGAGTTGACAGGCATTAAGGAGAGCGACACAGGTCTGGCACCTCCAGCTCTTTGGGATTTGGCTGCCGATAAGCAAATATTGCAAAACGAGCAGCCTCTGCAAGTGGCCCGCTGCACAAAGATCATTAACGCCGACTCCGATGATCCCAAGTATATTATAAATGTCAAGCAGTTTGCCAAGTTCGTTGTGGATTTAGCTGACTCTGTGGCACCTACGGATATTGAAGAGGGTATGCGTGTGGGCGTTGATCGCAACAAGTATCAAATCCACATACCGCTGCCACCCAAAATCGACCCGACAGTCACCATGATGCAGGTAGAAGATAAGCCAGATGTAACTTACAGTGATGTCGGTGGCTGCAAGGAGCAGATTGAGAAGCTACGTGAGGTGGTGGAAACCCCACTGCTGCATCCCGAGAAGTTTGTCAACCTTGGCATTGAGCCTCCAAAGGGTGTCCTCCTCTTCGGCCCACCCGGTACTGGCAAAACCCTGTGCGCTCGTGCTGTGGCAAATCGCACAGATGCCTGCTTTATACGTGTCATCGGTTCGGAGCTGGTGCAAAAGTATGTCGGCGAGGGAGCACGTATGGTGCGTGAACTGTTCGAAATGGCCCGCTCCAAGAAGGCATGTCTAATCTTTTTCGATGAAATCGATGCTATTGGTGGTGCACGTTTCGACGATGGAGCTGGCGGTGACAACGAAGTGCAGCGTACCATGTTGGAACTTATCAATCAACTGGATGGTTTTGATCCCCGTGGTAACATCAAGGTTTTGATGGCCACCAACAGACCTGATACCTTGGATCCTGCTCTAATGCGTCCCGGCCGTTTGGATCGTAAAGTTGAATTCGGTTTGCCCGATCAGGATGGACGTTCTCATATCTTCAAAATTCATGCTCGCTCAATGTCCGTGGAACGTGATATTCGTTTCGATCTGCTGGCGCGTCTATGCCCGAACTCGACTGGTGCTGAGATCCGTTCAGTATGCACTGAGGCGGGCATGTTCGCTATCCGTGCACGCCGCAAGGTAGCCACTGAAAAGGATTTCCTCGAGGCTGTCAACAAGGTTATCAAGAGCTATGCCAAGTTCAGCGCAACACCACGTTATATGACCTACAATTAAGTTATGATTTCTATGCCGCGCTCCATGCTAAACTGTTAGATCTGCAGCTGAGCCTTAAGTGAAAATAAATATATATACTAAATAAAATTTATACATATATATTTTTGGGGTCTTTGTTATATATTTCGCCTTTGTTCTCGTTATAATTCTGCATTTCATTTTGTAGCCAACATGGACCAGACGGTGGACGATGGAACGGCCTTGCTTGATGACATCTTGGATCGGCATACGCCCGTCTTGCGTCCCATACCGGGTCCTTCGCTGCGAGCCATTGACTGGTCTGGCTCCGATTGTGACATGTCGTGGATATGTCTGCTGATATTCATACTCGCACTCTGTTTTGTTATACCGCTTGTCTATGTGGTCTATCTGGCCGAGCATCCGCATCACAATCATAGCTTATAGTGAAGAGCTTTACACCGACATCTGGTCACTACCCCATCGAAGTGATCATCATTCCAAATGTGCTAATTCAAATGATATACTGATTCAATTGGATGGCGTTGGCATCTTTATTTTGCTCCAAAGGATTGCATTGTAAATGCAGCCGACAGATATAGAATTTATTTTTATAGAATTATACTATACACGATATCGCATAGAAATAAAGTACCGATTGTGACTTGTACAAATCTAAGTGTAGATCTGACAGGGTAAAAAAAACTATGCTAGTTTTACTGTCGCATTTTTGTGTTGTATTCGCATCTTCCAAAATCTATGAAATTATTAAACCAAATCTCAATTCACTGCATTAATCATATGCTGTGAAAGCAAAAAGTAAAGAGCTCAACAATTTATTTTATTATACTGTAAGTTTTACTCATAAAACACAATGTAATATTAGTAAAATAATGCCGATATATGTATATAATGAATATATCGAGGTACAGGTCCAATATTTAAATTGTTCAGCGATTAACAACTAATAGATATTTAATAAATACTATCCATGGATACTTGAAATTATAATAACAATAACTACTATAGCTAAACTGGGTGTGAATCCTGCTTTAAGTACTTTCCGAACAATGTATGTGTTGTATGTGAACTGTGTGTCTGGCCATGGCACATGATTATTTGGTTTTTAGTGATTTTGGTATCCGGATATGGGATGTGCGCCATTATTGTGCCTATTCCCGATGCAGGGAATAGCAGCAAATGGTCGCACATCTATCTAACTGTAGCACAGGCCGATATATTCACTTGAACTTTAAATTCTCAAAGAAAGCAATATTACTCCTGAGGAATCCTCGTCGCACGGGCACAGGGCTAGCCGGCGAGGCAATGGGTAATGGGTAATGTGACTGACTCTCCGATTGTATAGATGGATCTCTGTGGATGACAGACAAAATTAGTATTGGATTCAGCACATACGAGCATCACTTACGTTTCCAGTGATGATAGATCGGAGGCAATGGTTGACTCATCGGCCACCTCAGCCATGGAGACGGCATGTTGTAGCATATGTTTACGCGACACTGGCGTACTTGGCTTTTCGGGTGTATCGGGGGGTGCGACCAGCTTGAGGTGCTGCATCATCGTCAGGCATCAGAATGTGAAGAGTTAAACGACTTCTATAGATTTTGCTTACCTTTGCCCGCCAGCGTCGCTCGGGTTGGGTGCGTTTGCTGGTCAGCAGAAAGGCTTGGGCCAATGCCTTGACCGATGGCATAGAGTGGGCTACCTCATCTTCAATGGGCGTCTTTTCCACGGGACTTGGACTCGGTTCGATCTGCCAAAGTGGGGGGGAATTAAATTTCCTGCTCCTGGTGAACACTTCAAACCTGCTTACCACTTCATCTTCGTCTATGGACAGCACTTGACTGGGTTCGATGAGACGACGCTTGGGCTGTAGAAATCTAAACGCGGGCGGCGTAGAGCCACGCGATGTGGACATTGTGGGAGATGCACAGACAGCGGGCACCGTATCGGCAGGACCAAATTGCAGCACCACGGGACGTTCACGTTTGCGAGACGCATCTATGGAGGCGGAGGAGGAGGAGGTGTCACTGGGCACGCTACCCAGTGCTGACTCCATAGATGCTGTGGTCGTGCTTGTGCTCGTGCTCGTAGTGCTGATCGCCTGCTCTGGAATCTCTGTCGTGGTTTTAAGCACCGTTGTCTCCTGCTTATTGAAATCATATACACGCACCGTATCCGATTCATCGCTGGTTGTTAGCTGCGATTGCAGCGAGGGATTCGATTGAGTCTCCAGGCTGGTGGCATTGCCTTCGCTGCCTTCCAGCACCTGAACGGGTAACGCTTTGTAAAGGGTTTCCTTTGCCTTTTGATAAAACACACAGGTTTGTTTTGGTTTGTGTTCAGGTTGTTTTTGTGTGTATCGTTGTTGTAGTTGGTTTTAGATACAGTTTATGTTGGTTAGTTTTAGTTTACAGTTTTATATGAAAAGAAGAATTATAAGCGTGTGAAAACAAAAGATATACATTGTAAGTTTATCAAGCCAATGCGGGGGAGTCCTTCAAGAGTGCTTCGTGAAAGTTCCTCGGTGATGCTGATGCTGAGATGCTGGTGATGGTGACTTAGAAGATGCTATGTATCTATGTATATGTGTATATGTGTATGTGTGTGTGTGAGTGTTTTAGTCAATCAGCGACATGCAGAAAGTCCGCTTAGTTACAGCTACATACGAAAGAATTGAGTTAGGTTCGGTGAGTTTAGCACAAAGTGAAACAAATGCTGTTAGTAAATTCCAAAATTAAAAAATTCCAAACGAAAATAAATTATTAATTAATTACTCACCTCACAATTTACCTAAGATTTTTTTTTGTTATTTTTGTAAGATTTACTAAAAACATTTGTTTCATTTCTTTTTGATTTGTGGTTTGGTTTTTTGTTTAACTTTTGGCTTTATTTGAATAGGTTTTGTTGTTGCTTTTATTGTTGTTGTTGTTGTAGTATAAAAGAAGTTAGCAATAATTAAGTATGGTTTTGTTTTGTTTAACTAGGTGCACATACAGAAGATTATTGAATTGATAAAAAAATTAACAGCGAAAAATCATAATTAAAAGAAAACATACAAATGCTGCATACTCTTAGGCGCATTAGCGATTAGCAATTAAAATTGATATATTATCATATTATATATATATAAGATGTACAAATTGGGCAGATCGAACACTAGCTCAATATTCTCAGCCAAAGAAGAAAAAGGAAAGAAAGTACTGTGACTGCTACTGTGACTGCTACAGTGACTACCACAGTGACTGCTACCAGTTGCTGCTAGAGTGATTGCCAGAGTTGCCACCCCGTGTGCATATGGAGATTCTGAATCCTTCTGAACCATGAAATTGTGTTGTGTTTACTGACTAGCGGGCTCTATTCTAAGTAACTTGACTAAAATTTAGCTATGCGTATTTTGGCAGAAGAACTACGACTATAAAAAGCTCGAGCAGGCAGGTCCCCGGAACCTTCTCCTTCTAGAAGAGTAAACTGTTGTTGCTGTACTTGGCCTCCGCATCGGCGCCACTGAACCCATTCAGACAGCTATCGACCCCCGAATCCTGATCCTCCATGCTCGGCTTTGTTGTGGACACTTCACGTTCGAATAGTGGATTCATAACGAAATCCTTCGACGTGGCGGATACAGCACGAAAACTATTACGCTTCAGATCCTTGTGCAGCAACTGCTTCTCGAATTGTGTGAGCACTGCAGCCGAAGGACCCGCAGCCTGTCCACGTCTCTTGGAAGCGGACGAACCAAACGATAAACCGCTGGCATTGCTATGCAAGCTCAGCGTGGACTGTGTGTATCGCTTGGGCAACGTGGCCGGGCCAAAGTAGCCCGAACTACTACGCCACGAACGATGTGAACGTACGTCAAAGTCATCTAAATCATGATCTGCTATACCACCTAAACCGGAATCACGATAATGCGAGGCCGATGTCGCAGGACGCTCCATGGCGTGTGCGTAGGCTGCTCTAGATGTGGCTGAGACTGGGGCTGCAGCTGGGGCGGCATAGGCGGATAATGTGGGGGAATTACGTTTGTTAATGAATTTAAGCGAGCTGCTGCGTCGCACTGGCGTCGACAGCGTCCAATGTGAGGAGAGCTCACTACTTGTTGCCATGCGGCCATGCGATGGATTTACCTCATTGATGACAATATCCACTTCGTTGGGCTCTGGCGTGGTGGATGCTGCAATGCTGCCCACGCTGACGCTGCCACGTCCCCCCTGGGCAGTACCATCCGCATTGGGTGCATTATTGATGTAGTAGTCGCGGCTGTAGCTGCAGATGCAAGTAAAGAAATTAAGATGATATTTTTCTAGGCTTGCCACATGGCCACATACCGTTTGTAGTCCTCCACACGATTAGGGGGCTGAATAGCATCATTTGCTGCACTGGACATGGCACTCACTAAAGCCTTCTGCTCGGCACTGGGACTAATGTTGGGTACATCCATGAAACGTTCCTGGGTACCGCTAATGCGCTGCTTGAGCGCCTCAGGTGCATACGGATTGTTGGGCATATCGACGGCATTATACCATTTCTTTACCTCACGTTCCGCAATGGAGCCTGCAAAGGAACGTGGAGAAGGGCGAGAGAAAAGAGAGAGAGAGAGTTATACTCAAGCTTAGCTATTACTAGACACATAAGCAAGATGTTAGCAGATCTAAAAACAGAACAGAATGAAGCGATTTACGAAAGGAGACAACAAACACCGAGTGATGGCCAGTAGTGCATGTTACCTGGGGCATAGCGCCGCAACAGTACAACATCATCATCATCAACATCATCAATTTTAATATCATTATCATTGGCATCTTTAGCCTGCCTATCGAGGCCATTCAATGTGTTGGTCGCTCGTTTTGACCATCTTAGTGAACCATTTGTTAGTTTGCCATGCGGCCGTGTACGTGTTTTGTTAGTATTGGAGTTCTTGTTGTTGTTGTTGGGATTGTTAGTAGTTGTATTATTATTATTATTAATGTTAGTTTGGTTATGTGTTGCCTCATCCAAAATCAAATCTGATCTGTAACTATCATCAGGATCGTTTATTGAATCCGCGTCACCGTTAAAGGTCTCTTGCGAGGTAGACGGCGCGCTCTCTACGCTGTCATTTGACTTTGAGCTTAATTGATCTGAGAAGAGAATTTGATTAATAAAATTGTAACCAATATCAGTCAAACTACCAACTATAAGAAACTCATCATCGATATCATCCTCAGCGATATCAATTGAAGTTTGACTGGCAATATCTGACAAATTGGCATCTAATACTATATGGAAGTCTTCATCTTGTGTTGCGTATTCTTCTCTAGCGTCTGACGAACTATTATCAATATTATATTCTACATGAAAATCGCTATAGTTCTCAGATATAAAGTGAGACTGTTGATTTTCAGTACTATAGTCTAAGTTAATAGGCTCATACGAGCCCAATTCGTCAAAAAGACTGGGATGTGTCTCATATTCTACTTCATCGATAGATTCATCAAAAGAATCAAAGGAACTCAGGTATTTGTGCATTATTAGGGAGCGTCGGCGTCGCTTTTCAATCGTCGCTAACAGTCGTTTGTCTTTGATGTAAAACTTGCAAATGGTCCCTAAGAGATTCACACTTTTCGCAGGAGACTCTCCATCGCTCGGTGTGTTTGTGTCTGGGATATTCGGCTGTCTTCGCAGGCACTTTTGAGTCGTTTTACCTAGAGCGGAACTATCGCTCTGAGTTATTTCTGGCTCAACTTGCAAAATATCAGAGCAAGGTTTCTGAATGTTAGCATTCTGACTGTTGAATTCTTCAGTCTTTGCTATTTCTGATTCAATTTGTGGCTTTGGTACAGTCTTCACACTACAAATTTCCTCTATAGATGCAGCTTCCATCACAGCAGGCTTCTCAACTTTGGATTCCAAGCTTACAGCCTCCACAATTGCTTGTCCCTCAACAGCAACCTGTGTCTCTGGAACAGTCCCTGCAACAGCAGGCTCTG
The DNA here is from genome assembly GCA_018904105.1 of Zaprionus tsacasi. NCBI lineage: Eukaryota > Metazoa > Arthropoda > Insecta > Diptera > Drosophilidae > Zaprionus > Zaprionus tsacasi. The sequence goes on from JAEIFR010000295.1 coordinate 12,590,746, forward strand.
CTACGGCTTCCACACAAGCAACCTCCTCAACTGCTGGTGCTGGAGGTTCCTCTGCAGTAACTTGTGGCTCTGGCGCAGGTTCTTCACTAGCAACCTCCTCAACTGCTGGTGCTGGAGGTTCCTCTACAGCAGCCTGTGGCTCTAGAACAGTCTCTGCAACAGCAGGTTCTGGTACGGCTTCCACACAAGCAGCCTCCTCAACTGCTGGTGGTGGAGGTTCCTCTGCAGTAACTTGTGCCTCTAGCGCAGGTTCTTCACTAGCAGCCTTCTCAACTGCTGGTGCTGGAGATTCCACTACAGCAGCCTGTGGCTCTGGTACGGCTTCCACACAAGCAGCCTCCTCAACTGCAGTTGCTGGAGGTTCCTCTGCAGTAACTTGTGGCTCTGGTGCAGGTTCATCACTAGCAACCTCCTCAACTGCTGGTGCTGGAGGATCCTCTACAGCAGCCTGTGGCTCTGGAACAGTTTCCTCACTAGCAGCCTCCTCAACTGCTGGTGGTGGAGGTTCCTCTGCAGTAACTTGTGGCTCTGGTGCAGGTTCATCACTAGCAACCTCCTCAACTGCTGGTGCTGGAGGTTCCTCTACAGCAGCCTGTGGCTCTAGAACAGTCTCTGCAACAGCAGGTTCTGGTACGGCTTCCACACAAGCAGCCTCCTCAACTGCTGGTGGTGGAGGTTCCTCTGCAGTAACTTGTGCCTCTAGCGCAGGTACTTCACTAGCAGCCTCCTCAACTGCTGGTGCTGGAGGTTCCTCTACAGCAGCCTGTGGCTCTAGAACAGTCTCTGCAACAGCAGGTTCTGGTACGGCTTCCACACAAGCAGCCTCCTCAACTGCTGGTGGTGGAGGTTCCTCTGCAGTAACTTGTGCCTCTAGCGCAGGTTCTTCACTAGCAGCCTCCTCAACTGCTGGTGCTGGAGGTTCCTCTACAGCAGCCTGTGGCTCTGGTACGGCTTCCACACAAGCAGCCTCCTCAACTGCTGGTGCTGGAGGTTCCTCTGCAGTAACTTGTGCCTCTGGCGCAGGTTCTTCACTAGCAGCCTCCTCAACTGCTGGTGCTGGAGGTTCCTCTACAGCAGCCTGTGGCTCTAGAACAGTCTCTGCAACAGCAGGTTCTGGTACGGCTTCCACACAAGCAGCCTCCTCAACTGCTGGTGGTGGAGGTTCCTCTGCAGTAACTTGTGCCTCTAGCGCAGGTTCTTCACTAGCAGCCTCCTCAACTGCTGGTGCTGGAGGTTCCTCTACAGCAGCCTGTGGCTCTGGTACGGCTTCCACACAAGCAGCCTCCTCAACTGCTGGTGCTGGAGGTTCCTCTGCAGTAACTTGTGCCTCTGGCGCAGGTTCTTCACTAGCAGCCTCCTCCACTGCTGGTGCTGGAGGTTCCTCTACAGCAGCCTGTGGCTCTGGTACGGCTTCCATACAAGCAGCCTCCTCAACTGCTGGTGCTGGAAGTTCCTCTGCAGTAACTTGTGCCTCTGGCGCAGGTTCTTCACTAGCAGCCTCCTCAACTGCTGGTGCTGGAGGTTCCTCTACATCAGCCTGTGGCTCTGGTACGGCTTCCACACAAGCAGCCTCCTCAACTGCTGGTGCTGGAGGTTCCTCTGCAGTAACTTGTGGCTCTGGTGCAGGTTCATCACTAGCAACCTCCTCAACTGCTGGTGCTGGAGGTTCCTCTACAGCAGCCTGTGGCTCTAGAACAGTCTCTGCAACAGCAGGTTCTGGTACGGCTTCCACACAAGCAGCCTCCTCAACTGCTGGTGGTGGAGGTTCCTCTGCAGTAACTTGTGCCTCTAGCGCAGGTTCTTCACTAGCAGCCTTCTCAACTGCTGGTGCTGGAGATTCCACTACAGCAGCCTGTGGCTCTGGTACGGCTTCCACACAAGCAGCCTCCTCAACTGCAGTTGCTGGAGGTTCCTCTGCAGTAACTTGTGGCTCTGGTGCAGGTTCATCACTAGCAACCTCCTCAACTGCTGGTGCTGGAGGATCCTCTACAGCAGCCTGTGGCTCTGGAACAGTTTCCTCACTAGCAGCCTCCTCAACTGCTGGTGGTGGAGGTTCCTCTGCAGTAACTTGTGCCTCTAGCGCAGGTTCTTCACTAGCAGCCTCCTCAACTGCTGGTGCTGGAGGTTCCTCTACAGCAGCCTGTGGCTCTGGTACGGCTTCCACACAAGCAGCCTCCTCAACTGCTGGTGCTGGAGGTTCCTCTGCAGTAACTTGTGCCTCTGGCGCAGGTTCTTCACTAGCAGCCTCCTCAACTGCTGGTGCTGGAGGTTCCTCTACAGCAGCCTGTGGCTCTGGTACGGCTTCCATACAAGCAGCCTCCTCAACTGCTGGTGCTGGAAGTTCCTCTGCAGTAACTTGTGCCTCTGGCGCAGGTTCTTCACTAGCAGCCTCCTCAACTGCTGGTGCTGGAGGTTCCTCTACATCAGCCTGTGGCTCTGGTACGGCTTCCACACAAGCAGCCTCCTCAACTGCTGGTGCTGGAGGTTCCTCTGCAGTAACTTGTGGCTCTGGTGCAGGTTCATCACTAGCAACCTCCTCAACTGCTGGTGCTGGAGGTTCCTCTACAGCAGCCTGTGGCTCTAGAACAGTCTCTGCAACAGCAGGTTCTGGTACGGCTTCCACACAAGCAGCCTCCTCAACTGCTGGTGCTGGAGGTTCCTCTACAGCAGCCTGTGGCTCTAGAACAGTCTCTGCAACAGCAGGTTCTGGTACGGCTTCCACACAAGCAGCCTCCTCAACTGCTGGTGCTGGAGGTTCCTCTATAGCAGCCTGTGGCTCTGAAACAGTTTCCTCACTAGCAGCCTCCTCAACTGCAGTTGCTGGAGGTTCCTCTGCAGTAACTTGTGGGTCTTGTGTAGGTTCTTCACTAGGAGCTCCCTTAACTGCTGGTGCTGGAGGTTCCTCTACAGCAGCCTGTGGCACTGGTACGGCTTCCACACAAGCATCCTCCTCAACTGCAGGTGCTGGAGGATCCTCTGCAGTAACTTGTGGCTCTGGAGCAGGTTCTTTACTAGCAGCCTCCTCAACTGCTGGTGCTGGAGGTTCCTCTACAGCAGGCTGTGGCTTTGGAACAGCCTCAATAACTGCAGGCTCTGATACGGCTTCCTGACTAGCAGCCTCCTCAACTGCTGGTGCTGGAGGATCCTCTGCAGTAACTTGTGGCTCTGGTGCAGGTTTTTCACTAGCAGCCACCTCAACTGCAGGTACTGGAGGATCCTCTGCAGTAACTTGTGGCTGTGGAACAGCTTCCTCACTAGCAGCTTCCACGACTGCTGGTGCTGGAGGTTCCTCTACAGCAGCCTGTGGCTCTGGAACAGCCTCAACAACTGCAGGCTCTGGTACGGCTTCCTCACTTGCAGCCTCCTCAACTGCTGGTGCTGGAGGATCCTCTGCAGTAACTTGTGGCTCTGGAGCAGGTTCTTTACTAGCAGCCTCCTCAACTGCTGGTGCTGGAGGTTCCTCTACAGCAGGCTGTGGCTCTGGAACAGCCTCAATAACTGCAGGCTCTGGTACGGCTTCCTGACTAGCAGCCTCCTCAACTGCTGGTGCTGGAGGATCCTCTGCAGTAACTTGTGGCTCTGGTGCAGGTTTTTCACTAGCAGCCACCTCAACTGCAGGTACTGGAGGATCCTCTGCAGTAACTTGTGGCTGTGGAACAGCTTCCTCACTAGCAGCCTCCACGACTGCTGGTGCTGGAGGTTCCTCTACAGCAGGCTGTGGCTCTGGAACAGCCTCAACAACTGCAGGCTCTGGAACAACTTCCTCACTAGCAGCCTCCTCGACAGCTGGTGCTGGAGGTTCCTCTACAGCAGCCTGTGGCTCTAGAACAATCTCTGCAACAGGAGGTCCTGGTACGGCTTCCACACAAGCAGCCTCCTCAACTGCTGGTGCTGGAGGTTCCTCTGCAGTAACTTGTGGCTCTGGTGCAGGCTCTTCACTAGCAGCCTCCACGACTGCTGGTGCTGGAGGTTCCTCTACAGCAGGCTGTGGCTCTGGAACAGCCTCAACAACTGCAGGCTCTGGAACAACTTCCTCACTAGCAGCCTCCTCGACAGCTGGTGCTGGAGGTTCCTCTACAGCAGCCTGTGGCTCTGGAACAGTCTCTGCAACAGGAGGCCCTGGTACGGCTTCCTGACTAGCAGCCTCCTCAACTGCTGGTGCTGGAGGATCCTCTGCAGTAACTTGTGGCTCTGGTGCAGGTTTTTCACTAGCAGCCTCCTCAACTGCAGGTACTGGAGGATCCTCTGCAGTAACTTGTGGCTCTGGAACAGCTTCCTCACTAGCAGCTTCCACGACTGCTGGTGCTGGAGGTTCCTCTACAGCAGGCTGTGGCTCTGGAACAGCCTCAACAACGGCAGGCTCTGGAACAACTTCCTCACTAGCAGCCTCCTCGACAGCTGGTGCTGGAAGTTCCTCTACAGCAGCCTGTGGCTCTGGAACAGTCTCTGCAACAGGAGGTCCTGGTACGGCTTCTTCACTAGCAGCCTCTTCAACTGCAGGTGCTGGAGGTTCCTCTGCAGTAACTTGTGGCTCTGGCGCAGGTTCTTCACTAGTAGCCTCTTCAATTGCTGGTGCTGGAGGTTCCTCTACAGCAGCCTGTGGCTCTGGAACAGCCTCAACAACTACAGGCTCTGGAACAATTTCCTCACTAGCAGCCTCCTCGACTGCTGGTGCTGGAGGTTCCTCTACAGCAGCCTGTGGCTCTAGAACAATCTCTGCAACAGGAGGTCCTGGTACGGCTTCCACACAAGCAGCCTCCTCAACTGCTGGTGCTGGAGGTTCATCTGCAGTAACTTGTGGCTCTGGTGCAGGTTCTTCACTGGCAGCATCCTCAACTGCTGGTGCTGGAGGTTCCTCTACAGCAGCCTGTGGCTCTAGAACAGTCTCTGCAACAGGAGGTTCTGGTACGGCTTCCACACAAGCAGCCTCCTCAACTGCTGGTGCTGGAGGTTCCTCTGCAGTAACTTGTGGCTCTGGTGCAGGTTCTTCACTGGCAGCCTCCTCGACAGCTGGTGCTGGAGGTTCCTCTACAGCAGCCTGTGGCTCTGGAACAGTCTCTGCAACAGGAGGTTCTGGTACGGCTTCTTCACTAGCAGCCTCTTCAACTGCAGTTGCTGGAGGTTCCTCTGCAGTAACTTGTGGCTCTGGTGTAGGTTTTTCACTAGCAGCCTCCTCAACTTCAGGTACTGGAGGATCCTCTGCAGTAACTTGTGGCTCTGGAACAGCTTCCTCACTAGCAGCCTCCACGACTGCTGGTGCTGAAGGTTCCTCTACAGCAGGCTGTGGCTCTGGAACAGCCTCAACAACTGCAGGCTCTGGAACAACTTCCTCACTAGCAGCCTCCTCGACAGCTGGTGCTGGAGGTTCCTCTACAGCAGCCTGTGGCTCTAGGACAGTGTCTGCAACAGGAGGTTCTGGTACGGCTTCCACACAAGCAGCCTCCTCAACTGCTGGTGCTGGAGGTTCCTCTGCAGTAACTTGTGGCTCTGGTGCAGGTTCTTCACTGGCAGCCTCCTCAACTGCTGGTGCTGAAGGTTCTTCTACAGCAGCCTGTGGCTCTGGTACGGCTTCTTCACTAGCAGCCTCCTTAACTACTGGTGCTGGAGGTTCCTCTACAGCAGCCTGTGGCTCTGGAACAGCCTCAACAACTGCAGGCTTTGGAACAGCTTCCTCACTAGCAGTCTCCTCAACTCTGGGGCTGGAGGTTCCTCTACAGCCGCCTGTGGCTCTGGAACAGTCTCTGCAACTGAAGGTCCTGGTACGGCTTCTTCACTAGCAGCCTCCTCAACTGCAGGTGCTGGAGGTTCCTCTACAGCAGCCTGTGGCTCTGGAACAGCTTCCTCACTAGCAGCCTCCTCAACTGATGGGGCTGGAGGTTCCTCTACAGCAGCCTGTGGCTCTGGAACAGTCTCTGCAACAGGAGGTTCTGGTACGGCTTCTTCACTAGCAGCCTCTTCAACTGCAGGTGGTGGAGGTTCCTCTGCATTAACTTGTGGCTCTGGTGCAGGTTCTTCACTAGCAGCCTCCTCAACTGCTGTTGCTGCAGGTTCCTCTACAGCAGCCTGTGGCTCTGGAACAGCCTCAATAGCTGCAGGCTCTGGAACAGCTTCCTCGCTAGCAACCTCCTCAACTGCAGGTGCTGGAGGTTCCTCTACAGCAGCCTGTGGCTCTGGTACGGCTTCCTCACGCTAGCAGCCTCATCAACTGCAGGTGTTGGAGGTTCCTCTGCAGTTACCTGTGGCTCTGGTACGGCTTCCACACAAGCAACCTCCTTAACTGCTGGTGCTGGAGGTTCCTCTTGAGCAACTTGTGTCTCTGGAACAGTCTCTGTAATAACAGGCTCTGGTACGGCTTCCTCACAAGCAACCTCCTCAACTGCTGGTTTTGGAGATTCCTCTGCAGTAACCTGTTGCTCTTGGGCAGCTTCCTCACTAGCAGCCTCCTCGACTGCTTGTGCTGGAGGTTCCACACTAGCTGCCCCCATAACTGGTTGTGGAATTGGCTCCAGTATTTCTGAGTATTCCTCTTCGATGATATCCAGCGAGTGGTGAGCCAACTCCATTGTGCGAGCATTTATTTCGGCAAGTGCTAGATCACTCAGTTCTTTCAGTGTGTGTATTTCCGTAGCAGTCATTATTGGAGGTTGCTCAGACGCTGGTACAGCTAGCATCGGTCCCAGAGCCATCGCTGCCAGTATTTCAATTACTGAGGGGGTATTGTCGAGTTCCTGTTCGAGAGAACTGTCATCGAGATACTCTACGGCACCGAAGCCAGTACAACCCTCACTGAGATCATCTGTTTCACACGAGGCTGCTGTAACACAAACCGCTGCTTCAAAACAATGCACAAATACTCTGAGATTGAGGTTCAGGTACTTTACGGGAATGGTCTGGAGACGCTACAGTAATATCAAAAGGTACTAAAAGTCCTAAACTAATCAAAATTCGAGGCTTATACGATACATCCAAGTTGGTTAGCATATAAGGGATTAGTTGTGGGATTAGATGTGATAAATATAAATCAATGTGCAATTTACCTGCTATAAGCTGCTGGGCGGGATCTTCATTCTCTTGATTATCTTGGAAACTCATTGGTGGAGGAGGCGCCAATGGTTTACCCTGTATGTTTTGATCATCTGGCACGGTTTTTATTGTGGGCTGGGTGACAAACGTATTGGTCGCATCAGTAAAAGCAGCTTCATGTTCCTCGGGCAGAGTGTGCGATGTTAGGCTTGTACGATCCACTAGTTCATCTAGCACTAATTTAGTATTTTGTCCACCAATGAGGTGCTTGCTTAAAAGGCGATCGTTCAGATCATTGCAACGCAGTAAATCCAAAGAGGATTCCTCGGCATCTGAACCGATTTCGGATAGATCGCTAACCTCATCGGCGGTACGATCACCGATCTGTGCACGAACATTCTCCTTGGGTGCCGGCACAAGCATACCAATGCTACCCGGAGCTCCCGAAGTTTGTAAAGTATTACGTTTCTTCTTGAATAGCCAGTTATCCTCCCAGGTACCATCACCGATCATGCTTGATGTTATTGAATGGACATCTGTAAAAGATTGAATAGAGTTAGCTTAAGATTGAGAGAGAGAGAGGGTAGTGTTGTGTAGCGACTTACCATCCTCCGACTCGGTAACAGATGCTGAGAAATCCGGTAGAGGCACCATATGCGCAGCAATGTAATCACTTAAAACCGATTCACGTTCCAGGTCCAGCTGTAAACCCGAATGTGAATCGGTTTTGCTAGGCTACAAGAGCAAAGGGAAATTCATTATAATATATAGATAATACCTTGAAGAGATTTGAACCTACATTAAGTACCAGTTCATTGTCGGTTAGGCTGGAGTCACTGCGCGGCTCAATGGAACTACCGGACGTGGTGCTCAAAGCTTCCGCATTGTAATTTTCATCAATGTTGCGACCACTCAAGTCCGGTGTACTCTCCGATATGAGCCTGGTGTTGCCCTCCTTGTCTGCAATCTGTGGAAAGTGAGGAAAGCCAAAGATATTAAAGAGTTTCAACGAAAAAGGGAGATGGAGAATGGTTGAATCGATAATGCCATGACGTCACTGGGGATTTTCAAAAGGCTTAGGCAAAGATTTGACGTCAGCATGATATTCAGCTGGTAGTTGATTATAATAAGTTACTGATATCATATCAATGTGAAGTCATTCTATGTGGCTAATCGGTTATTACTTGCTGATCTGGTTCTGTCATGTTGTGGGTTCTATCAAAGTTATTGAATGAATCTCAGTTTTTTTTTTGCAGTCTTAATTATCCAATTAGCGTCTGGCTGGGCAATTTCGATAGGTAACTCTTTCTTGCTGCGCGTCTGTACACCTGCAACACTGACTTGCAACTAATTAGTGGCAACTGTCGCTGTGTTGGCTTTGGGTCACATTGGAAGCCCAAGAAGTGCAGCCGAATGAAAGGGAAAACCCAGAACGGAAGTAGCCACATGGATCGAAGGGATTACGAGCAGGAGGAGGGAGAGAGGGAGGGGGTTGTCGAGGTTGCCACATGTTTCTTACCTTATTCAGCACCGCTGTGGCCAACAGATCCTGATAGATTTTCGGCTCGAAATAGTGCTCGGTACGATGGCGCCGCTTGTTGCCATTGCTGAGCACCGATAGTTGTCCATTGGAGCGTGTGTCCAGGCTGATCTCGGAGACGGCGCCGCTGGGGCAAAGTGCGACGCTGCCGGTGCTGCGCAGCGTTTCCGCAATGATGCTCTCGATGAGATTGCGTAGACGTGTCTGCGATAAGTCTGCCAGCTGCGAGTCCCCATTTAGTTCATTGTTATTGTTGCTATTATTATTATTATTGTTGTTGTTGTTGTGGCTCTGTCCGTTGACAATGGCAGGCAGATCTGTAAGCATGCGAAAAGGGGGGAGGGGTTAACAAAAGCGTCTAAGAATACGACGACAACTGGTTAGCACGAATGTTAGGAAAATAACAAAAAAAAAAAAAAAAAAAAACAATGGGAAAAGTGAAAAGTGGCGAAAGTGAGTGAGTGAATTGAGGCAAGTGAATATTGAGTATTTATTGAGTTATTATCGAGCTGCTGCTTCTGTTGGCATACCTAATTTCACCTCAATGACGTAAACAACGTAAAATATAATTACGGCCAAGACGGCGTACATGCCCGTTACCAGGCCCAACGTAAAGTCCATGCTGCATGCACATACATGTATGGTAGAGTATAAACGGTTTATATGCAGTATATATACATATATTTGTATGATTGTTCAGTTGTTTATTTTTGCCTGTGTTTTTAGATAATAAAGCGTTATAAAGTAACAACTTGGCCGCACATTACGCATACGCAGCGTTGCCTGTCAGCGCGAAACAAGAATGAAAACAAAATATGCGTTCATTCAGGCTTACTCAGGCTGAAAATCGCACACACACAACACACACACACACACACAGTTAACACACACAACAAAACAATCGGCAAATCGATATTGTAGCCTCAGCTTTTGGCCAATGTTTGCTTACGGTAAACATAATTAATAACCTTAAGAGAGTTATCTATTTTGCCTTACAAAAGCCCGTTAAATTTCTTTATCGCTTGCCTCGACGCCTCTCTGACATTTCTATCTTGTTAGTAGAGTTGTTGTTGTTGTTGTTGTTGTCGCGCCTTTGTCTAACGCTCCATTTGCCGTTAGTCATTCACAAAGATGTCAAAGATTGAAATATACCATATATCTGGTTTTTGCATAGTATATTATATTATTCCCCCCCTTGACTTAATGAAGCAGAAACAACCGGTCAAGCAAAGCTTGAATCCGTGCCCGGTTTAGTCTGTGTTTTATAATAATACAATTATAATATCATATATGATGATATTAAGTGTACTGTACAAGGTACAGAGAACAATTCAAGTCAAGTTACACGCGGGTTCAGAGTTCGATAAAGTCGCTTCCAGGTAGTCTGAAGCGATTAAATTTTATACGCATTTTCGAGACACACGCTTATGTTAATTTTTCTTGGACATCGTAGCCCCCAGAGACTATCATTAATATTTATTAACATTGTTTAGCCTTCTTCTCCTGCTTGCTACTTGGGGCATTTTTTTTTTTTTTTTTTTTTTTACCAAATTCAGCTTGAGGGTCAAGGTTGGCGATAACTTATAACGCGTGTATTACTTTCTAGATGCGAAATATGTTAACGAGAGCGCAGAGAGGGTCTCTCTGTGTGTGTGTGTGTGTCCCTGTGTGTGTGTGTGTTATCTGTTATCTGAGCATGCAACGGTTTCGTTTGGCAGCTTCTTCTTCTCACATTGCTATTTATGTTATCATTATCACTTTTAGTGTGTCTGAGTTTATTTTCGTTTTAATTTCAGCTTTTACTACGCTTTGCACCTCTTTCTTCTCTCTTGTTTTTCTGGCTACTCTTTCTTTTTTATGCTTTTTTGATTTTTATTATTTTTTTTTTTATTTCACGCCGGCTGCGTTAGCTCGGCTCGCGGCCAAAACGTTGCGATCAGCGCGCGTTGCGAGTGGCAACTGCCGTCGAGTTATAGCGAATATTACCGTGCCAGAGAGAGGGAGAGAGAGACAGATACTGAAAGAAACACACTCTCTCTCACACACACACACACTCAATCTATTGCTTTGTAATGCCATACAAACAGTTTGCTCGCTCTGTTTTATTTGAGCATTTCGATACGCGCTGTCAGCGAGAGAATAGAACAAATTTTTGAAGAATTTTAAATATTCAGATATTTATTTAAAATTTATGCTTAAGTTTGCGAGAGAATAGATCAAATTTTGGAAGAATTTAAAATATTCAAAAATTTATTTAAAATCTATGCTTAAGTTTGCTAAATCTCAAGATGACATAAGAGATTTTTTTTTTATATTCTAAAATATGCATAATTTCAGTTTTCTGTCTCTCAGGTTCGTTTGTCATTTTGTTTCCTGTACTTTTTTGCAATCATTTTGAAAAAAAAACTGATGATTGACTTGTTTATCAGCGTGTGCTGCGGCGCGGCATCACTTACATGTTTGACTTTGTAATTTGAATGGGAAGCGGACAGATAAGTCTACATCTCTAAGCACGATGCTAAAGGTCGAACTTCTCGGAATAACCCTGTAAGTCTACAAGTCTAACAAATTTACACCTGACCAGACAAAAAAAAAAAAAAAAAAAACCTGTTGGTTCACTGTGCGTATGAGTAATGCGTCTATTTCACTCTGTCATCTCTGGCTAAGGCCAACTGTCATCGAGTGTCGAGTATTGCCTGTTATCAGTCGTGTTCTTATCACTGCGCAGTGACCGCAATTTTAGTTATAGTTTTCATGTCTACTAAATGATATTTCTTACATTTTTGGAAGCTCTACTATCGCAGATTTGTATGTTTCCACAATATTGCGTATACGCAGCGATAGCTAGAGCGAGAGAGAGTGAAAGAGTGAGAGAGAGAGAGAGAGCGAGCTAGAGGGAGATAAGTTTAGGTGCAATCAGAGATACGATTTATATGACCATGATTCATGGCAGATATGCGAGCGAGCAAAAGTCGGGTTAATCAACAACATTAAGATAGCAGCTACGACTATACAGAGAGTTAGGTTAGGTTGCAGTTACTATAGAATACGTTCATCATGCTGCTGCTGGTTCTGGTTAAGTATCTCGCATGGAACTTACCTTCCCTGAGCAGGGCGTTCTCCATATTGATAAGCAGGTTGCTCAGTTTCGCATGGTATTTGTCGAACAGCTGCAGGTCTGTGTGCAGTTGCGGTATGCATGGGTAATTGTGTGTGTGTGTATGTGTGTGTTATAAATTGAGATGGTATGTGTAAAGTTTTAATAGGGCGACGCTTACATAAAAGTATGCAATGATTATGAGCGAAAGCTCCGCTCTAAAGCTTTGCACAAAGCATCGCAAAGTATGCAATGCAATTTGAGAGAGAGAGAGAGGGGGAGAGAGAGGGAGACAGCTTTGAAAGATCTCTTGATGATCTTTTAACTCTTCAAGAGGTAGGGAACCGTTGATATTTATTTCAGCCTTTTTCTTAAGTTTTTATACAATAATAATTATATATCTGCTTGCATCTATTTTAAAGAATTTTATTAGATTTACAGCCTGTCTGGAATATCTTCAAGCTCTAATGCCAGCTTATAAATATAGAAAGCTTTAGCATATATTTTTTAAGTAATATAATTATGATTAATTATCATGATTTTTATATAACAACAACTTTTTCAACGAGATCTTTCGCTATTTAATTGCAAAAAAAAAATAGTATTCTGATCCCAAATGTAATAAATAAAAAAAAAATTGCAAAAGAACTAAATCACTTTTATATCTAGTAAATAAGGTTTTAATTTGATAGCTAAACTAAGATTTTCTATATAATAACTAAAATTGAATATATTCCCCTATTCCTAAGCAAGATCTCTCTCGAATTTGCGAAAGTTTCTCAATTGGGAACAACTTAGTTCGTCGGCCTAATCAGCCCCAATAAAGCTCTCTATATGCACTGCTATAGTGGGAGGTACCCCGTGCAGTGCATATGCTATACAAATATTATACGATATGGTATAGTACCCTGTATATAAAGCCATTTAGCGCTGCTCTTTTAATTCGCGACAATTGAGCAAATTGAAAGCGCTTTGCAGTCGCCGGACCAGACCGGAGGCAATTGCATTTGCACTAATCAAATCTGAACCAGAGTTATATATACATAACTATATATAATACTTACAGTTCTCACTCCTGGACAGTTGTCCTACACGTATCGTATCCAGATTCCCTCCAAGCATTTCAGCCACAATTTCCTCGACATAGTCACGAATTCGATTCCGCTCATCGCCGCTTATAATGGCGTTACTATTGGCGCCGATCTGGCTGACGCTCTCGAAATCTACGAGGGTTGTACAAGAAGTTAGTCTATATAGAAAGAGAAAGAGAGGGGTAGCTGCTGTCTATACTCACGCATGGAGCTATCGCTAATGGGTATATAGATCTCGCTGCGTGCACGCAGTGGATAGACAAGCTGCTGCCGATTGAAGGACATTTGCTCCGCCACCCACGAGGAGGTGTGGGCGAGCGATTGCTTCGAGCTGTGGCATAGCTCGCATTCCCATTGTGCATCCTTGGGACGCCAGTCGGCGCATTTGATGCCACGGCACACGAATTTGCCACATGTGCAACATGTGACGTAGCTGTGGGAGGAGGAAGAAAGAAAGAGGTTGCATGAGTTAGAGTTGAGTAGCAGATGAAGTAGGGGGACTTAGAGGGGTTAAGGAGGGAGTAGGAAAAAGTAGGAGAGAGTAGGATTCCTCCTACTAAGAGGGGCTAAGGAGGCTGTAGGAAGGAGTTGGAGAGTGTAGGAATAACTAGGAGAGAGTAGGAGAGAGTCGGAAGGAGGAGGAGGGAGAAGGATGGATAAGGAAGCAGTAGGAGAGAGTAGGAGGGATTTAAGAGGGATTGGGAGGGAATATAAAGAAGTAGGAAAGAGTAGGAGGGAGTAGGAGAGAGTAGGAGGGAGTAGGAGGGAGTAGGAGGGAGTAGGAGGGAGAAGGAGGGAGTAGGAGGGAGTAGGAGGGAGTAGGAGGGAGTAGGAGGGAGTAGGAGGCTGTAGGAAGGAGTTTGAGGGAGTAGGAATAAGAAGGAGAGAGTCGGAAGGAGAAGGAGGGATAAGGAAGGATAAGGAGGGATAAGAAGGGATAAGGAGGTATAAGGAGGGTTTGAAACTAGGGTAGTAGAGGGAGTAGGAGGCGGAGGGGGGTAGAGGAGGGGTGGGTGTCGGAAGGAGAAGGAGGGATAGGATAAGAAGGGATAAGGAGGTATAAGGAGGGTTTAGGAAGAACTAGGAAGTAGTAGAAGGGAGTAGGAGGCAGGAGGAGGGAGTAAGAGGTAGAAGGAGGGAGTAGGAAGGAGTAGGAAGGAGTAGGATGGAGTAGGAGAGAGTAGGATGGAGTAGGAGGGGGTAGAAAGGAGTGGGAGGGAGTAGGAGGGAATATGAAGAGTTTGAGGGAGAGTTACAAGACATGGACATGAAATAGGAAGGATTACGAGTAGTAGAAGTAGTCGGATAAAGTAGGAGTTCCGGGATATCAAGAAGTACTAGGGGTCTAGCCCTATCTGGAGTAGACAAAGTCGATAGAGCGCCAAGGCTACAGGGTTTAGGATTAGCATAAGGAGTTCTTAAAATATCAGGATTGAGGGTAGAAAGAGATCCCTTGAATATAGAGGACCCTACTTACTTTTTGGCACTGCTGATATCCAGGTCCGCACTGCAGACATTGCAATTGCGCGCATCGTTGCTATTCGAATCCTCCTCCTTCTGCTTCTTCTCTTGCTTCTCCTTCTTATCGGCTATTTTACTGCAAAAGAGAAGATAGAAGAAACATTATGTTAATCTTTCATGTCAAGAAATTCTTTAAATTATAAATCGACTATGCTAATTTCACCGTCTAACGGCACCTTCTCAACACCCTGACACAATTCCAGTTGGCGTCGTTCCAATTCCCGTCCCCATTTTGCATTATACAACTTTCCTCTTCGCTTCTCAGCTAATTCTCAGCTGATTCTAACGCTGAAACTAATCGATTTATCTCTGGCCCAACTCATTTCTTTGTTCTTTCGATCTGGCCAGAAAGGTTAAACAACCCGCAGAAGGTTGCGTTTTGCTAATTTCTGCTTAATTTATAATTTTCAGTTTCGAAACAGAACGTTGCTTAAACCATAATGAGTAATGAAACCTGGAGTCGAGTAAGCGCGACTGTAAGATACCCTGTAAATACTGCAGGAAGTTATCCGTGATCTATTGATATCCCGCTTTTACATACACAAGCAGACAAGCGTCGCAACGTCGCATGCGCAGGCAGCGCTACTTGGAACTGTGGAAAATGTTTACTTGCATAACTTTTGTGTTTATATTCCGATCGACTTGAAATTTGAAGCATAGATACATAGTACAGTCAGCTTACTGTATGCCAAATCAAAAAGTTGTATCTTCAATAAGTTGAATAAGAATCGCATTGATAAATTTAATTAATGATTTGCATGGGCTGTGGGCATGGCAACTAATATTTTATATAAACTTCAGCAGCGTGGGTTATACATAGATCTGTTTG
The DNA here is from genome assembly GCA_018904105.1 of Zaprionus tsacasi. NCBI lineage: Eukaryota > Metazoa > Arthropoda > Insecta > Diptera > Drosophilidae > Zaprionus > Zaprionus tsacasi. The sequence goes on from JAEIFR010000295.1 coordinate 12,605,847, forward strand.
CCAAATTTGCTATCCCTAGCTTGCATAATAGCAGAGATCTGTGCGTTCAAACAGACAAAGATGTCTATAATGATGAGGATTGTGATGCTGACACACTCTATGCTACATACACTTAGCAGGGTGTAATTACTGATGGAAATAAATGATGCTGGACTGGGGATGATGATGTTTGGCAACGTTTTCCGCAAATTGAGTCCATAAGAGTTTTTCACACTCGCCAGCAACGATGTTACGTAAGTGAAAATGCGGAAAAGCCAACACAAAACGAGGAGACAAAACCAGTTCCAGAGCCGCAGAGACAGAAAGAGAAAGAGATAAACATGACTAGGCTTTTTTTTGCCTTCCCTATATCGTATTCTCATATTAATATTCAACGTATTTTATTCATTTAAACTCGTAAACCATTTGATATCACACGCAAGACTTATATTAATTTTTTTTATTACTACATTTATAGGGGCAGAAGGGAGGTAAGGTATAAACACTCGATTCATTGTGTAATGTACACACACACACACACACACACACTCACTCTGATTATGTCAGTTACTTACAATTTATGCAAATACAAAAAGTGAAATACAAACAAAACAAATTTAAAGACGGAGATTATATACTATATAATCATTTATATATATGCGTCTGCCGGCTATATATGTACGTGATAAGAATATATAAAAAAGAAATACACGAAATTTGTTTTCATTTCGCTGCAAATTTCGCGAGAAATAAAAAGCCGTCTGCACTTTTCACTCAATTTTGTTTGGACTCAGTCAATAAAGTAATATATATAGTATAGTATAGTATAGTATAATATAGTATCTAGCAGTATGTACAACTTAGGTTCTAAAACTACAGCTGTTTCTATTGATTTAACCGCTGCTGTTCGCGTTGCTGCTGCTGCGCCCTGAGCTGCTGCTGATGATAACGCAAACGCCTGCGCGCCCAATACTCGTAATTATTCTCCACATTCTCATAGTAGATACTATTCTCATCCTCTCCATACTCCTCCTGCTGCTGGTGCTGCTGCCCGTTCCAGTCCCAATCGTCGGGGAGGGGAGGTGAACCAAAGACATGCGCCCCACTGGTGGTCAGCTTGAGCAGCACCACCTCCATGGTGCAGGCCATGAAGAGGAATGCAAAGACCGCAAAACTGATCGGGGTACACAGCAGCTTCTCCACCTGGCAGACCAAAACCGAAGCGAACATCCTCCTGCGTTGTTGTTGATTTATGTGTGTGTGAATTTTGTGTGTGATCTCGGGTAACTGCCCTGTTTTTTTTTTTTTTTTTTTTGTTACCCTATACTTTTGGAATTACTTTCAAATTACAAATTTGATTAGTGTCACACTGTTTGCTGCTGTTTTTTGGCATGGCACGTAGTTTTTTTTTATTTTTATATTTATTTTTTATTTATTTTCTTTTTGTTTGTTAATTCCGCTTGCGATTCTCGAATTCGAATACAGCGCAGCGACCGATAACTTTCTTGCTTGAGCTGTGATTTTGTTGTGTGCGCAGTTCGCTTTGGGTTCGTCCCCCACGGCAACAGCTGAGCAACGCGTCGGCAGAGCGACTGCACAGAAAAGAGAGAGAGAGAGAGAGAGAGAGAGACTTCGACTCTCTCAAACAGAGGCCATATGAGCGCAGCCTATGCCGGTTTTTGCACAGTCAGCGCGTGAGAGCGGGCAGAGCGCGTGAGAGAGCACAAACTGAGAGAGCACACGCTGCAGAGAGAGCACACGCTAGAGGAAGCGAGACAAACAAACAAACAAAATGCTAGACATGCTGCTAGACAGGCTGTGCGACAGAACACGTTGATGACGTAAGAATTGAGAAAGCTGAAAGCGCTCTGGACGTGCGCGCTCTCGCGCGTTTTGGAACGCAAAGCGCACAGCTGATTGCAGGCAGCTTTGGACAGCAAACAAAATTCCCTTTTTAATTTTGATTAATTGATCTGGTCGAAATCTTGTTTAATGAGTTTTTTTTTTGTGCAAAAAAAATACACGAAATTCCGCAAACGAGTTTCGATTCGAGCAGCCAAAAAAATAGATATATACATATGCATATTTCTGGCATATTATGGATATTCAAAATTCATTAAGCTGTCTCTAATGATGCGCGGCTTAGGTTCTGTCTAGGTAGCTCAGCTCGCTGATTAATAAATGGCGCCTCAAATTACACGCAATAAACGGCGAAACGTGTTTGAGAACGCGCGCGCATAACAATTGTTCCTATTCAGTTGATTATTATCGAATTGCCGCTAAATGCTACGTAAATTGTTGGCACTGTACTTGAGAGCGTGCTCTCTTGCCTTGCCTTGCCTTGCCTTGTCTCATTGCCAGTGTCAATGTTTTGTTTGCCAATTTGTGAGTGATGCACAGACAAAAGCTGCATGTTGTAGCACACACAAAAGCTGCCTGTTCTAGTACACACGCACACAGAGAATGGCGCGCGCTGTAAGTGTGTGCATCACTAATTAAATTGCACAAAATTGCGCTCGCCGCCGCAAAGTAGGCAATATTTATTTTTGCACGCCGCCTGCAGAGTAGGCAACACTTTTTTGACACTGAACTGTAAATGATATGTGAGATGCGTTGCTGCAGTTCAGCTTGAATATTTATGCCTGCTTATCAGCTGCATAAGCTCTGTCTATTTTGCACTTATTATACCCCTCTTCTTCTTGCTACTTTTTCACCTGTTTCTGCTGCTGCTTTTGACGTCTTTTTAATATAACTACTTTCATAATGTATAACGTCGTGTCACACATTTTTGTGGCTTTTCACTTGCGTGTGTGACTTGAATCACTTAAAATTGTTTAACCAGTTTCAGATTCTCGAGAGCAACAAGAAAAAGAAAAAACAAAAGCAGGTTAAAATGTTTTTGATGCATACGCTGATAAGTTAGAAATTTTCGTTAGTCTGCAAATGGAATTTCTAAGTAAACTTTGTAATTATTCACAAAACATTTTTCAAGTCGAAATTAAATGTGATTTAGTTAAACAGGTTTTCCACCGCTTTGATTTCTTACAGTGTACACTTTGCATACTTTGTCACAGACGCTAATTGCGCTGATTAAACCTATAAACTAACTAACTAACTAACTGACTTTCCACTTAAGAGTTTTCTCGCTGCTTTGCTCCAATTGTGCAGAAAGTGACGCAGCGAGTGTCGTAAGCAGATTAAACACTTGAGTATGCATATATAGTACATATATATATATATATATATATATACTATATAGTAAGCCATTATAATAGTAATGGCGAAACAAACGTCTCAATTAGCCGCGAGTTAAACAAAAGGAAAGCCAAACAATGCGAGTTCTACAAATCGTTAATTGTTATTGTTGTTATTGTTGTTTGAGCTACTGTTATGCGAGTTATAAAAGAACCGCAAACCGTTATCTGCCAGTCTGTCTTGGGTTCTTAACGATTTCCGTTTTTGCCAAACTCGTCGAGTGTTTTGGCATAATTATTATTATGAAATTCAGCAGACATAATCGATACAAAAACAAAAACAGAAAGAAAAAAAAAAAAAAAACAATATACAATCAAATTGGCCAACATGGTCTTGCCCAAGCGTGATTACACAAGCCTCAATGCAGTTAAAAATTGTGGAAATCCAATTGGGAGACAGTTGCAAGATACCAAAACAAGACAAATCACTCAGAGAAAAGAGAGAGAGAGAGGGGGGATGGACGACTATAAAACGCGGCATCAATTATGTCAAATCACTTTTTATGTGCAATTTTTTAAATACTCTCGAGATAGTTTTGCACACAGCTTTTCCCACACACACGCGCGAACGTAATCAAGCCAAGCGAAACAAGACGCACGTAACTTGTGGGCGCTGCAAGCAGCTGCACAACGCGCAGATACCCTGTAATGGCGAGTGGAGTGTGCAGATAAGTATAATAAACTGTAGAAACTCGAAAGAAAAGTTATCTAAGGTTTATACACTTTATATCTTCAATTTCCAGCGATTGTTCCTATATACAATATATATATATATAGCTAAAGATTGAAATTCTTATAATTTTGTTTAATTTTTGTTTAAAAATAGCATCAAATAAGAAAAGAATAGCTTATTTTATATATTTTGACTGTAATAAAGTTTTTCATAAAAAATCCTCATTTTTGCGTATTTTGCCTATGATAGCTATATGTTATAGTATTCTGATTCAAATAAAATTTTGTTAGTATATTAAATATATAGTTAATGTAAGATATGCTCAGTTTGCTTGCAACATCTTGATAAATAACGCTTATAAAGCAATAGTTAATATAACTGCTATAAGATATATTAATTTCAATGCAGCTTATATCGTTTTATATGTAGCATAAGCCCATACAAATAATATATGCCAAGTTTCAGCTGAATAGTTTTTAAAATGAGTAAAGAGTTGTGATTTTAGTAGACGGGGAGACAGACAGACAGATAGGGAGACAGAGAGGCAGGCAGACCGCCTCTAAGTGCAACCTTCCGCTCTGCAGCAGCTGTCACTTACAGGGTATTTTGGAAAATGAAGCTGTAAGCCCGCTTCCATTTCAATTCCATCATCATCATCCACAACAACAAAAACTTTTGTGCAATTTTGAGCTGCAACATGCAGCTCTCTTATCTAACTTTAATTCGCTGCACGTGCTTAATCGTGACGCTCACGTAGCAGCAAGTTCAGCCGGTTGGTGGCCCAACTCAAACAACTCAACTCAAACTCACCTGAGCACACACTGGGCGCCACACTGCAGCAGATAGGCGCCTCCGATGAGACCCAGCACAGTGGATAAGCCGAGGAACAGGTTGCCGTTGCCGGCGCGTTGCATTGGTAACTCCATCAGGGCGATATAGGGGCGCATGAGACGCCTACAGCACTGCGATTGTATGGGTTTTGTCATTATTTTCATTATTTTCTTTTCTTCAGTCTTTGATCCCTCTCACTCTCTCCCTCCCACTGGGGCAACTAAACAATGTGGACTGTTCCAAACCTTTGCCTAATTCGCCTTCATAGACAGTCTCAATGTCTAACTATTTTTTTCGGGGTGGGGGCGATATGGCTATCATTGTCGGCTTATCTTCTAACTAACGCACAAAGTTGAGTAATAAAAATATTTGGCTAGATTTCTATCTACCTCTGCATTGGGTTAAACCGCATACCCTACAAAGGGGTATAGTATTAGTTGAAAAACCTTTTGCGAAAATGAAAGATAATAAACTGATAGCATAAGCGGTTATACAGTAAATAATGTGCTTTAAAGCTTCAATTTCAGTAGCTTTTGGCTTAGTGGAGAGCTTTGAAATTATTTGAGTAGCCAGTAAGTGCTTTTTTTTATTTTTTATAAAAGAAAATATATCTTATCGAACGTTTAAATTGATTCTTAAAAAAATATAACGCTTTTGGGAAAGAACAGTGCTTATAAAGCTTTATTTTTTAGCTTTTAGTTTAATTGAAGCTTTTGATTGTTGGAGAAGTATTTGGAAAGCTAAATTTGATATAGATACTGTATATGCATGAATATATTTAATAAAATAAAAAAAAGAAATATATATTTGCTCCAAAAACTTCCACTCATTAAATGAGCTTTCATTTAGAAACTTCACAACACATTATTATTTACATTTCATTGTGTAAACAGCTTGTAAGGCATGTGATAGCTGTGACTGATGATCAGTTATAAAACTCTTTAGCAGAAACAAAAAAACTGCTCGAATATAGTAGGCAAACATGATTAAATTGATATATGACTAATACTTAAGGTTCTTGCTAAAAATATATAACAAATTTGGCAATCCAATAGTCAAAAACCCTTTAGAAACTTTGGAATCTTAATCTACCATAGTTTAACATCTTTTTTAGAGCACTTGATGAGTTATACCCCATGGGGTAGCTCCGAAAAATACAATCACTTTCTGCAATAATGTGAAATTTGTACCCTATGTTGCTATTATTATAGCCACCATAGCTTATCTGATTATCTTGCTGTGTTCGCACTAATTGAATCAGGTTTCGAGCAGATTAAACCGTGTCGTTGCCAATCGAGCGATAACTACAACTCTGCAGAGTTATTTCTTTGCATTATAATCACGATCACGAATGCATTTGTTTACTTCACTTATTTCTCTCCCTGTCGATTTACAGATTAGAGACGAATCTACTGCGATTATCTTGGTAGAATTTCCTGTTGACGTGACAGCGTTATCTAACACCTGGCATCAGAGAACTTCCCAGAGAGATGCAGGGAGTGAGAGAGAGAGAGGGGAAGATTCTATCATTAGACTTATGACATATGCAAGATTGTCTTTATTCACTTGTTCCGACATCAGAGTCGTTTCTTTAGCTAGTTATGCTTGATAGAGTTGTTTTTTTTTCTGTTTTTTTTTCTATTATTTTTCTGTGTTTTTTTTTTGCGATCTTCACTTGGCAAACTTTGAATAAATAATTACCCGAGTCGAGCCGAGAATTCGTGTTGGCAATTAAGTATTTTTACGCCGATTATCAATCACTTTTTACTTCTTTTATTTTCTGTTTCTCTCTCTCTTTTTTACAGCACGCTCGCTAATTGACGATGGAGTTGATTGTCAGGCACACTCGCGGTCGCATGGATAGTGTCAGGCGCGCGACATGATGTTGTACCCCCCCATAAAGAGCCCGATCACGCGAAGGAAAAGTGCAGAGGTTTTTCCTCTCGCCAGAGATCTGCGATCTTAACGATCTTGCTAACGAATGGAGCGCAAGTTTGCGACTGAGCGAATGAGGCTTTTTGCAGTCTCTGGGCTATTTTAGCTCCCCTAGTTGTTGTTATTGTTTTTTTTTCATATATAGAGTGGGGTATTATAAGCCTTTTTTTTGTTTGTTTTGTTTTACTTCGTTTTTTTTTTTTTTTTTTTTTTTTGAAAAGCGTCAGGTATTCGCCTGGCGGCTTTTGATTTGATAACAGCGCCGCGCCGCGAGCGAGCACAATGATAAATAAATAATCATAAAAATAATAAGAAACCCAAACGAAAGAAAAGGAAAGCAACAGAGTACAAACAAAATATATATAGATAGAGAAACGCGAAAAAATAAAGCACAACGCAACAAAATTTCACAGATAAGTGTCAAGATTTTTTTCGAGGTTATATCACAATCGCATTATAATTATTCCGACTTGTTCGAGAGCAAATAATATTTATAACCGGGTTCGGGATAAAGATTTTTGGGAGTCTTTGCTTTTGTTGTTTTTTTTTTTTCGATTTCGATTTTGTTAAGGGGAATTTTATTTTAGGTATTTTTTTTTTGTGTGCGTTGTGGCGAGTATCCGAAATGGAACTGGGCATAGTTAGGCATAGGTCTATTAGTCAATGTCCCCCAAACTGGGGGAGGGCTAAAACAAATCCCGATAACAAAGCACAAAGACGATAAAGAAACGGGGGGAGGTGGAAATAGGGGGATATAGTGGGGACTGCACGATGACTATGTGGCATGTTATGCCGTCGCGTCGCTTGCATTATGCAAATGTGGCAGGTAAATACACTGAACTTGGCCGACAAAAGAATTCGAAAATCGATAGAAATCAAAACCGATTGGCCATGCCAGGTACTTAGGCCTAGAAACTTGGGTTCCCTCTACTCCACTATGAGGCTGACCAATTGATTGCCGTCAAATTAATCATCAAATTAATTATGAATAAACTGATAATGCTATCGCAAGCGCATAAGCCCGATAAGGTTGAAGGTAGAACTATCAAGAGAGAGAGAGAGAGAGAGAGAGCGTAGTAATATTGTCAGTGTTCCCTAACTGTAACACTTCTCAGCTAGGGTATTCTAAGAGACATGTGTGGAAATAACCTGTAGTTACCATGCTCAAATTTTTAACGATCTGTTCGTGTTAAAGTGCCTGACTCGGCAATAAAAAAAAAATTTGAGAACTGAGAACTGAGATCTGAAGATGAGTAAAGTGTTTTTAATTGTGTGTTAGAGTGGGAATACCTAATGATATTCCCAGAATCTCTGCCTTTTTATTATGTATCTTTTTACAGTAAGTAAGGCTGCACCTGCGATCATTTTGGGTTATTTCCTCTCTCGAGGTCGGTGGTAATTTGCATAAATAATATTTGAAAATTGCATTGACAGCGGGCGGGACAATGCACTCTTGGGATTGCTTATAAAAGAAAAAAAAACCACTCAAAACGCACCCAAACAAAATGCTAATCAAACAGAGGCAGCAACAGCAGCTGCCACTCCGCGTATCCAAAGATCTCAAGAAGAAGATGATGTTTGCCAAGCCCCAACATCCGTCAGTTGTCAGGTTGCTTGGTTGGGGCTGCCTCATAAATGGTTTCTCTACACATGCCTGAGGGTATTGTAAATTTGTCATTATGTCTTGCATGCATCCACATATTTCAGAAAATAATTATTGAATTTACATAAAATCGTTTTATTCGATTTTTCGGAATGTAGAAATCATTTTCGGATATGCCACAAGCTCATACGGAACATCAAGAAACAGAGAAAGGTAAAAGAAATACTATAGACAGTGTTGGAATGCTCGTAAAATGTTGTTTTCAATAAAGATATGATCAAATCATTAACATAATATTGAAATTTCTATTCATATCTATGTAAAGTTTTTAGTTGAAAGAGCTATAGGCCGACTAGACATCTACATATTCTATAAATGATATGCTGGCAAGAGTTGAAACCTTAGGATTGTGTAGGTCATGAAAAACTGAAGTTAAGATGCTAGTATATGCTTAAAAACATCTAATCTTTCATCCATCTTATCTATAAATGATATAGCTGTATTTATAGACCATTATATATATTATTTTTATTCCTATTTATTCTTCTTGGGAACTTAAGACATCTACTTATTCTAAAAATGATATGCTGGCACGAGTTGAACTCTTAGGATTGTGTAGGAGATGTAAAATTTAAGTTAAGATGTTTAAGATATTATGACAAACATCAATCTCTCATACATATATCTTTTCCATACATTTTTTTTATTATTTATTTTATTTATATTTCTTTCTCTTGGCAACTTAGAGCCCAAGTCCAAGTCTGTGATACCACTGTATCTATACTCTATAAGGGCACAACACACTCGAGCACATAGCTAATCAACCCTTCAATTGCCACGACTTTTCAATTGTAATAAGTATTGATAATGATGGAGAAACTCACCTAAGTCTATCGCGCAGCTGTTGATATGTGGGTTGATCCCGCTGCAGCACCTGAAGAATGCGTTGGCATTGCTGCAGTCGCTGGCGAAGCTTCAGTGTCTGCGTTTCCTGTTGATCGATGACAGCGATGCCGCTGTCCACGCTGGTGTTCAGCTGCTGCTGCTGCTGCTGGGCAGGACTTGACTCAGGGCTGCTCTTAGGGTTGCTGCTCTCGGGGCTGCTCTGCGGGCTGCTGTTGTTGTTGTTGTTGGCTGCTTCCGCAGCAACTGTTGCTGTTGTGTTGGCTGCCATTGCTGCGGGACTGTTGTTGCTGTTGCACTTGTTTTTTTTTTTTTTTTTGGTATTCAGCGAATTTGGCGCTTTCGCTTGACACACTTCACTTTGTTCACTTTGGATCACAACATTTTTGCGCCAACTTTGCCATTTCCGCACGCACACGAGTGAGAGGGATAGATAAGGGGGAAAGAGACAGATAGATACAGCTAGAGATGTGTGTGGGAAACTCAGAGACAGAGACAGAGACGCGTCTCCTCCAGTCAATGAAAATGGCTAAAACTGCGTCTCGCTCGCTTCTCTCTACTTCTTTCGGTTATTCAGACCGATTTCGGTCTCGCGTATTCACGTATTTTCCGTTTCGTTGTCGCTGTCGTTGTCGCTCTTTGCGCGCATTTTCGTTAATTACCCGAGAGTGTTATTGCCATTGTATTCCTCCTGCGCATGTGCCTCGCCCTTCCTTGCCCCTGCCTTGCCACGCCTTGCAGCTTATCAGACACTGCTTGAGAATCGCAGAGGGAGGCGTTTTTTTTTTTAAGAAACAGAAGAATTCGGCGTGCTGCAAGCAAAAATAAACATTACGCTCTTGAATTTACGCTGACTTCCACTTTATAACCCAAATAAACAACTTGTTTTTTTTTATAGAGATAACGCTGCGAAACCTTTTTGAGAAAACCAGCCCCGAATTACGTTCGATGTACTGATCTTGCCAGCTTGCTTATCTCGCTTCTACACTCCCTCTCTTTCTCTCTCTCTCTCTCGCTCTCTCTCTCCATTTCCAGTTGATATGCGACCGCATTTGCCGCACGCCTAAATATGTAAATTGCGGAGACCTAGAAAGGCACGTAGCCGCATTTGGTAATTTCAGTTAATGCAGCAACATCGATTTGCATAGGGGCAGAGTAGGGTGTAGGGGGGGAGAGGGGGGGTAACAGGTGTATGGGGTAATGGCTATGGCCCTCAGCAGCAGCATGTCGAGAAAGCTCGGCTAATCTCCTCTCTACACACACACTTGGCAATATATGTTAGCTGGTACCCCCAGGGCAGGCCGTCAAAAAAAGATTTGCAAATCAAAATTCCCCCTCCTCCATATGAGAAGATGAAATTGTAAAGTGAAATTCTTACTCACACGAGGGTCGCTTCGAAAATTGCTAAAATAACTGTGTGTTCCATTTTGAATGATGTTAAGCGTGGCTAAATTAAGATATCTTCGGATCTCTGTTGAAATTGAGATAACTGAAACATTCATTAATAATTATAAACATGACTCAATTAGTCAGCATGTTGGAAGATTAAAAGCTAGGGAAATGTGATAAACATATTATCTCTAGATAGTTCATTGGAATCTGAGCATGTTATAGAACTGAAATTTCAAGAATTTTTATAATTTATCTTCTAGAAAACAACTCAATTAGCAAGCATATATAAATTGATCGAATATTTGCAGAAAAAGTATAAATTGCTTAAGGCAAAGCTTGAAAGAAAACGAATGGATGTGAATATGATATATTGTAGTACACACATGTATATAAAATAAATATTGATATATTGACTTTCTTTGAACATGCCCAACAGGCAGGGGGAGTTCACTGCGAAGCCATAATCGAAATATATTCATTAATTTCTGTTCCTCCGTCTGTATGAACCAGTATATCTCAGGAACTAAAACAGCTAGAGCCAGGAAATTTAGTAAGAACACTCATATGTATTGCTAGTTTAGTTTAGAATTTAGTCACGCGCCCTACCTATCCCATAAATTGAAAAATAACGATTTACAAACTTATTTTTAAGCTAAAACGTTAATTTTTGCCGTGTATGCGATTATTTTATTATATTTTATTAGAATAAGTAAAAAAGTGCTTAAGACCATCAACTCTTGGATTGCACCTCGCCCTGTGGCATGCACATGTGGCAGGTACTACAGAGTCAACGTCGGGACAGTTAAATAGATGACATGGAATGCCGGAGAAGCAGACATTGAAGCAGTGACAGTCCCAGGCACTTGCAGATGATGTGAATGAGAAGGAGTATGATGAGGTGGATGAGGAGGATGATGATGACGATGAGGACCGTTTGGCCAGTTGCAGATACATTTGTAGCTTGACTGACGAAGCATTAAACGAGCAGAGAGCATAGAGAAGAAACGAGACATAGAGAGGAGAACTAGAGAAGAGGGAAATCGGAGTAGAGGCAATGGGGAGCTTAGAGGCGAAAGGGGACTTATAGATAGAGAGAGAGAGAGCAACAAGAGAAAAGAGGAGAGAGGGGTAACCCACTGTAGCTGGACAGTGGAGACGCACTTGTTGATTGTATTGTTGCCTTTGGTAATGCTCAAGTGAAAAAGTTCACTTTGTTCGACAATAGAAATTTGTTGGGTGAAAACGTTGAACGGATTTTTCTGTTTTTTTTTTTTTTTCTTTTTTTGGGCGGATTTGGGACTTACTGTAAATGCAGCAGAGTCGCCCGACCCCTTTCCTACCCTACCCCCTTCGCGATGCTGAGTGAGATGCAGCTTACGAGGCTGCATTTCCGATGGCGTCGCTTGAGAGTTTTTTTTTTTTTTTTTTTCTTTAGTTTTTTTTTTTTAGTTTTTGCATATCATTGTTAACTAAATGTTTGTTAAGTGTTACAAAGTTGGCCAAGCGGCAAGGTGAGAAAGGCAGAGATTGAGAGATTGAGAGAGAGAGAGAGGGAGGGGGAACAGCTGTAGCTGTGGCTGATCGCGAAGGTCTTTTGTGATGCTTTAATTCGATTTGAATCCAGATTTCATGCGCATTGCTCAATGGATGAGGAGGAGCAGGGGGAGGTGGCTGCTGTTTTAGCCAAGTTACTATGGCTGCTATTACGTGCACAGTGTGGAGATTTGTGCAATTTTCACACAATTGTCTACAGTGTTGCATGCAGCATGCTGTCGCATCAAGTGGTTACAGTATAACTAATTTGATAATTAATTAAACAATGACAGCGATGCAATTGGGTCACACACACACACACACACAGATAGAGAGGTGGCCAAATGGGTCAGACGGATGTGGCGAATAAACAAGCCATGATATAGTATAAGTAGGTGTAGTGTGTGTGTGTTTGCAATTTAATTAATGAGCCGGCTAAGTACACTTTGAGACCGGGAGGCCTCAGCGGGAGCATTTTATTAATATTTGAATTAATTTGCATGTAGTCGGCAAAATGATTTGATTGATTGATGTATTTGTTGTTGAGCGAAAAAAGGGAAATTTCTTTTCTTTTTTTGGTATTAATTACGCGCAGTTGTATCAATAAAACTTTTACTAACGGTTTCACACACACACAGAGCGAGAGAGAGAGGGGGATGAGGGGGAAGCTGGGCAAACGGAAGTTGCTAAGTAACTTAACACAACATAACATGGTTAACTTGGTTAACTTGGTTAACTTGAGCCGCCGTCGATTGGTTTTGCTTTCTGCTGCCAGTGTTACCTAAGCAATTATCGTGCGAGAAGGAAAAAGTTGTTTTTTTTTTATCGATGGCGATGGAAAAGTAATCGATCGAACGGCTCAGATCGCAGCAGCGGAAGCAATTTCCAGTGCTTTCCGCTGCACAACACACGCACACGCACACACACACGCACGCAGTTTCCTTTGGCATTCACTGCGCGCAGGGTTGCATTTTCATTTCAATGTTAAGTTAATGACATTGACACTTGTTCACCTCCCCCTTCCACTTCACTCGCCATCGCCATCGCCCTCGCTCTCGCTGACACTTTTTCGTCATTTCATTATGCACTCATTTTTCGTTTGTCTGTTGTTGCTTTGCGCATGAGTCGCTTGTTTTAGCTCAGCATATCGCACGCTCCAGTGACCCACTAGGAATACACACACACACACACACGAACTCATACACTGACAGCAACTGTAACTGCACAGGCTCTCGCGCACCTTGTGTGTCTGTCCGTGAGCCCTTTTTCGCTGTCTGTTTTTATCACTTGTTTCGGCTGTTGCGCTTCAACGATTTTATTATTTTTTATTTTTTTTTTTTGCCTGACTTCACTTATCACACGACACATTTCACGTCGCTCTCGCGTTACGCAAAATAAAACCCTACAAAATAATAACAAGAACAGACAAGAGCAGACAAGCACAGAAATGAACTGAAACAACAACTACAACTGTGACGACGTACGTTTCGTTGAGAGTGCCGCGCGCAGCTCTACTCTCTCAATCAATCTCTCGAACGTTGCGTGAGCGTCGCGCAAAGGTTGAAACGCGAATGCGAGTAAGTCGTCGACGTCGTCGCTTTGAAGTCGAGCTTGGTGTGCGCCATCGTCGTTGTTGTGCTCTCACGAGTTCAGCTGTTGCGCTCTCACACACACGAGTACGGTATGCCGCAGTGCGCTCACACAACTTCAGCCTGCAGTTGTGAGGGCTCCCTCTCTCTCGCGTGCGTTCGTCGCTCTCAGTGCAAGTTGGAGCAGCGCCGCTGTTGTTGTTGTTCTTTGCTCTCAGCAGCTGCTGCTCTGTGTGAGTGCAACTTAAGGCGCCGCTGCTGTTGTTGTTGTTGTTGCTCTCTGCAGCCGCTGCTTCTGTTGTTGTTCTTGTTTAACAGCTGGCAGAACCATCATGGAGTAAAGAGAAATTAGCGGCAAATATTGCATTTTTTGTTGTTGTTGTTAGTTTTATTTGCGAAGTTTCAGGGTAGTTCCTCTGCAGCTGCTTTGCTGCTGCGCCTCTTCCTGCTGCGTTGAAAGCTTCTCCCCTCTCGCTGCTCTCTTCCTCTTCTTGCTCAGGCTAACTTTGCCACTTAACGCGACGCAGCCCATTAATTTGTATGCATAAGGAAGCGACAGATGGGACAAGTGCAAAAAGTGCGAGCCGTAAAAGCACTAAAAGCGTGCGCGTCGACTGCGACTGCGACGTCAGCGTCGGCGTATTTGGTGTTCGGTTACACAAGTTCAGTTAGAAGAAAAAGAAGTAGAGCTATAAATACGAATGAGTAAGAGGAAGAGAGTGCGAGGGGGGAGTGGAAGGGGCTGTGGGTCGGTCAAGTGATTCGGGAAATGCCCTACGCCAAAAGCTGCAGCAGCTTCATGCAAAAAAGCAAGACGCAGGCAGAGGCAGAGGCAGCGGCAGAGAGTGGCAGTGGCAAAGGCGGCAGAGGCAGCGGAGAGCGGCAGCGGCAGTGGCAGCGACATGCACGGCATAGTAGGAAGCGTTTAACTACCTATGAAAGACATTTGATACGTCAGGCGGACCAACAATAGTGACAGCGATATCCACAGTCCAGCACACACACACGCACACATACATGACACACAGTTTGGCAGAGTTTATTTTTCTACGCTTTTTCTATGCTTTTTGTTTTGTTTTCGTCTGACTGGCAGAGCTGCCCGCTGCCCCTGCATGCTCTCCGCTGCCGCTCTCTTCGCTGCCTCAGCTGCTGCCCTCTCTCTCTCTATCCGCTGCCTATGCTGCCCTCTGCTTGTGCCTCTGCTGCTGCCTGTCTCCGCCGCCTTCGCTGTCACAGCTTCTGCCTTGCGCTGCTCTCTGCATCTGCTGCTGCTGCCGGCACATTGCACCTGATGCAAGCGGGCAGCCCGCAGCGCAGCGCGTCGCAGTCAACTTTGATTGGAGGCAGCGCTTCATTTTTGACCATTTTTCAAACATTTTTCCGCTCACTTTTTGCGCACTTCGCATCGATGCGAATTTTCTCTCTCTCGCTCTGTCAGTGTGGCCAGACAAGGCGACAAGGCACCGTTGGCTTAAGCTGAGCTAAGTGTGGCAGAAGTTGCCCATCATCCTGCACAGCAAATTCTCCATTTCGCCGCAGTCATTGGCAGCGCGAGAGGAATGCAGTGCGAGTGAGCGAGATAGAGCATGAGATTGACCGTTAAGATAGGCATCAATGGCAAGAAGAAGGTGTAGAAAACGAGGAAGAAGAAGAAGCAGAAGGTGTGTGTGTGTGCAAAGAAGCATAAATAAAGAATCAGCTAACGAAGCATGGGCAGGGGGAAGTGGGGAAGAGGGGGGCAAATCCCCTGACGACAAGACATTCCACTCACAGATCTTTCATATCGTCGCCATTATTCAACCGAGGCCAATAAAGCTCGACACAGTGGCGGGTGAAAGTAATTTAACAGTCACTTTCATTGCGAATGCGAACAATGTTGTCTATCTATCGATCTAACTAGACTATACTATACTATACTATACTATGTATTTATAGTTTTATAACCATTCTTATGGCTCCATTTGTTATTTTTTTGTTACTAATTTTATGGGCAGCACTGTGAGAATGCGGTCAGAGTCTGAGGTGTGGCGTATTTTAAGATTAAAGAGATTATTAACTAAGTTGCATTTGTAATATGATTTAGCAAGTTTGCTGGGTTTTAAAACTTTAAATAAGAATTTGGCATATTACTTAAGTCCTTAAAGCTTTTTTATATACCTAATTTTATATGTGTTTATAAAGTTATCAATAAAAAATTAATTAAAGAAATAATATTATTTTTAAAAATTATAAAATTTGTTAGCAAAAACATATATTTATATTTATTAATTATTTCAAACAAAAAAAAAACCAAAAATGATTATCTTAATAGTATATTATATATAAGAACAGATTTATATTTATTTATTCATCATTATATTATCATTATATTCATTATATTATATTATATTATCATTCACTATATTCACTATAAATTTATTTTATATTTATTTATTTATTTATTTTTTTATCTGCTTAATCCGCTTTCAAATTTCGCGCAGCAACAAGTAGTCGCACCTCCCCCCTGAGACACCCTGTGCTTTATGGCACTGCGCTATAAATTGCGGGCTGCATACTTTTAGGCAGCCTCAGCAAAATGAGCATGATTGTGCTTGATTGTGCTTGATTGAAAATGTAAAGTAAGGGAAAGTAAAGCGTAAACAGAAACGGAAACTGCTTAGCGCTTATCAGTGATAAGAAATGCGCTTAGTGGGCAGAGGGAGAGGCTACACACTCCCTCTCTCTCTCTCTCTGCTTGTTTGTAACTGCGCACTGAGCCACGCGAGAGCGCAGACAGCATCCACACAGCATCCGCGCACAGCTGTTGTGTGGAACGCAAGGATGTTTTTGCTATAAAACGACCCGAGGCAACCGAATTCGCAGTAGTCCTGTTCAGTGATTCCAGCAGAGCAGCAGCCTAAAGCAGCGCAGCAGCCAAGGTAGCGACAGCAGCAGCAGCAACAGCAGCAGCAACAGTAGCAGCAGCAGCAGCAGCAGCGACGCAGACAGCGAGACGCGACGCGAGGCGAGGCGAGACGAGGCAACTTTGTGCAGTTCCTGTGCCCAAAGTGAACTTCAGTTTAATTGTGAATGTGAATGTGCTCAGCGCGGCGAGACGAGACGCGACGAGGGGGGAGAGCTTTGTGAGTTTGCTTTAATCAGTGGAATTCCATTCAAAAAGTGCCGCAGCTTACTCACTCTCTCTCACGCACACACACACGCGCGCAGGAAGCGTGCTGTGGCATTTTAGCGCGCTTTTGTCTACGCAGGCTGCAACGTATAACGGGGTAAGTTACTCTCTCTCTCTCTCTCCCTCCCTCTCTGCCTCCCACTTTGCCTTCAATTTGATTACAATTAAGCGCAATTGCATTAATTGCACGCGCGCAGCTAACAAAGCGTTCTGCCCGCAGCGACAGCGGCCACGTGTAAATTCAAAGATGAAACTAAAATCCATAAATTGATTTTTCCGCATGCTTCATTTCCCTCACACACACACACACACACACACGTGCATATGTTAAGCATAAGATTAGAAAAGAGTGCAAGCAGTTTGCCCGCGCTTTGCAATTTGCCAGGTGTGTGCCTAAGTGTGCGTGTGTGTGTGTGTGCAAAGCGTAGCCCACTTAAGGGCGACTACGCTAGACGACGCAAAGCTAGGCCAAACCGGTTGACTGGCGCAGCTGACGTCGCTGCTGCTGCTGCTGCTGCTGGGGCTCAGCTGTCGCAGCCTCCGCTCACTCACTCACTCACTCTCTTACCCAGGCTCACTCTCTCTCTCTCAGCCGTTGTAGTCGTCGTGTCGTCAGGCAAAGCTTGTTGTCTGTGTGACTGCCTGACTAAGCGCCTGAGTGTGTGTGCGTAAGCGCTCGCAGCCGTTCACTGTGTGTGTGTGCATGTCTGTGTCGTCTTGTGTGTGCCTGCCTGAGTGTATGTGTGTGTTGTGTTTAGTCTGTGGCGTGAATTGTGTGACGCAATGCGCGGAGGTTTTTGAACTGAAGTGCTTGCTCTCCCTCTGCCGCCACGCGCTCCCATTGCCGCTCTCTCCCATTGCCTCAGCTGTTATAACTCTGCTTGGCTCCCTCTGCCGCTCTCTCACTGCAGCTTTGCCTACGCTGCGCTCGCACTGTTGCGCTCCTGCTGCTGCTCTCATTTTGCTGCTCCCATTTTGTTCTATTGCCGATCAGGCTCTGCCTTTGCTCTAGCTCTGCAGGGCGCCCTCTGCTGTTCGCACTGCTGCTCTCATTCGGTTATGCCGCTCTGCCTCTGCTGCGCTCGAAATGCAGCTTAGCCTCTGTCGATCAACCTCTGCTGCTCTCTCACTGCCGCTCTGCCTGTAATGCGCTCGCACTGAAGCTCTCTTTCTGCTGCTTTTATTCTGCTGCGCTGCTGTTCTATTGCCGATCCGGCTCTGCCGCTCTCCCTCTGCCGTTCAGCCTCTGCTGCGCTCGCAATGCAGCTTAACCTCTGCCGCTCTCTCTCGCTGCCACTCTCTCACTCTGCTAAGCTCAGTGCATTATTGCAAAAAGCAGCGCCGCATAGCGGACGTTAGCGTAAGCTTGCAATCAACAGGACTGCATTAATCCTGCAGGGACACACACACGTTCTATAGAAAAAGGCCAAAAAAGGGAAATAAAGCTAAATAAAGCTAAACTATTGATTGAACTTGCCTGAAGGGAAGCACAGTCCCCCCTGATAAACTCAACTTTTGAACTGACCCCACACTGACTAAGGCGCTGTGTGCGCTGCAGCGTGCAATCAATTGGCAGATAACAACAATGGCCAAGGCGACCTTGCCACAGCCACAGCAACTAACACCAACAACAATAAACAAGCGCATCGAAAGCAGCCACGAAAAAGCTAACGAGCGGCACATAAATAACAAAGCAGAGCAGCAGCGTAGTAAAGCAGCGCAGCAGCGTCGCAAGGCAGAGCAGCGTCGCAAAGCAGCGCAGCAGCGTCGCCAAGTAAAGCGCAGGAAGCGATTGAGAGAGATTGCTGTGTCCAGCGCAGCGTACACTCTGGGTACACGCTGTGGGTACACTTGGGTACACTGTGAAAAATGAACTGTACCGGACAAGGGCTGCCATTGAAGTTAATTACAAATGTCCAATTAGAGAACTGACAACGGCAGCAAGTGCAAGTGCGCCTCCCCCCCACCTCCTCCCGCTCGCCGTCACTTGCAATTAAAAATGCATTTCGCCTGCGAACTATTGAGGGGAGTGGGGGAAAATCGCAGTGAAAAACTGCAAAAAGTGCCAACTAATCGAGATACGAAGAATACGCGCGCATATGAAACGAATGTCCAAAAAGGCAACCGCAGACGGCAGGAGGAGGCGAAGGCGGAGGCGCAGGAGGCTTGCATAATGCCACATCCGGTCTGTGCTATGCTGCGGTAGATGGCGCTAGCAAGCCTGCCTGCCTGTGCTGCCTGCCGCCTGACTGACTGCGGCGACTGCTTTAAATTCAGCCGCAGCCCGAAAGTATGCAATGATTTTTGCGCAACTTAAGAGGGTTGAATTCCTGCACTTGGGACTGCATTTTAATTGAGAATTATTGCATATTTAGCATATATATGTATCTTCATTTTATCGCATTGTTTTTTTGAGAATTCATTTTGGACATCTTTTATACATATATATTTATTTATATAATTTATGTTTATTGTATATTGTTATTTAGATATATTTATTTAAATATTCATATATGTTATATATTTTTTGTAGAGCTACTAAATTACCTTCTAGTTTAATGTATTTATATTTATTTTTATTATTATTATTATTAGTTTATTTTTTATTAATATTTTTATTTATAGATTTTCTTAGCTTACGATTTTTTTAAAATAAATAAATAATTGAATCGTTTCTTTTTATGCTGCAAAAAATATTCTATTTATTTTTAACTACATTTTAAATTTTATTTATTTAGTTTACTAATCAAATTTGCCAAAAGTGTCTATATAAATTATTAAAATTGCTTTCCAAAATGTATTTAATATTACAAATTAAAATAAATCACAGCAAATTTGCTCAACTCATATACCCTTCTTTACCCTACACAATCCTTTTCCACCACAAAGCAAAACAACAAGAACAACAACAACAATAAAGGACAATAACTACAACGTCAGCTGCTGCGCGACTGTTACCAGTAAAACTTTTGCTGATAATTTTCGTTGAATTTCTTGAAATTTGGGAATTTTCGAGGCGCGCACAAAAGTAGGCAACGCTGCGGGAGGCAGACAGACAGAGAGAGAGAGAGACAGAGAGAGTGCGAGTGAGAGCGAATAAAATAAGATTTATGGTAATTAATCTAGCTTACCTCCGGCAGCAGCTACTGCGCCTCCTCCCCCGCTGACACTGCCAGCGCGCAGATAAAATAACAGAGAGAGAGAGAGAGGGAGCTCCCATTCAAGTTGCACAAATTTTTTAATTAATAAATAAATGTTGCGGAAATAATGTTGTGAAGTGGAGGAGGCGACGGCATCATAATTACGCGATTTGTTGGGCGGCTTAAGAGGCCGCTTGACAAATGCGTGCAGCGTTAATCGCAGTTGGAATTACGAGGGATTAGATGAGGCTCCTCTCGTTTGGCAGCTACTGCCCGCTGGCAGCCCCAAGGCGCCACTTAATGAGGCGCCTAAAAGCAGGCAACGAAAATGAGAAGCGAGCGCGCATAAATATAGGCAAATATTATGGGCAGTCATAAAAATACGGGGAGAGTGTGTGTGTGTGTGTGTGTGTGTGTGTATATATACATATATGTTCTATTAATATGTGTCTGTTGATTGTTCATCTCGCACTCTCGCCACATTAAATATTCATGCAACTTTTGCCAGTGGCGCCACGGGGCGGCGAGTGGGGGGGGGCAACATTTGATTTAATGCGCAGCGGCGGCAAGTGGCAAGGTGCCAAGCGGCATTTAAGCTGAAGGTGTTTTGCATTAATATTTGACGCTTGGCCTTTGGTCTGTTTGAGTTGCTTTGCCCTTTTGGTTTACTGGTTGCCTTGGCGTATTTGATAAATTGGTTGTTGTTTGTAGGTTTGTTTGATTGGCTGATTGTATTAACTTGCTTGTGTCCCGCCCCGGTTGGCCTGTTGGTGCCGTCGTTGTTGTTGTGGTTTGACGCTGTCCCCATGCCTCGTGCCGTTGCTGGTGGGGTTTGTGGGGCATGCCGGCGCGCCGCACAAGGCCCTGCGCCCTTCGCCCTACTGACTTGTGGCCGGACAACTACAGACTCGCGCCACTGCTACCATGCTCAGGCTAATGGACTGCATCTTTGCCGCGCTCCCGGCTGCTGCCCCCCCCTGCGGCCGTTTCGTCTTGTTAACGGTTCTAGACTACCTCCCGGCTTGCTGGTTTTTAACGTGGGGCCCCTGGCTTTGCAATAAGCTGTCGCCTGTTAGCTGCCGGCGACAGCAAATCCTGTGCCGCCCGCCGCGCTTAGACGTTCTGGTTTCCGCTTTTGAGCTGTTGTGGTATAACCTTCCGTTGCACGTTCAACTTCTGTCGGTTTTGGACCTCTCTGCTGATCTCGTTGGCGCGTTTAGTTTCTCGCTTAGTCTACCTGCGGCTTATGATGGGTACGCCTCTCACACGCTGTTGCTCGGCGATTGATAGCCCCTCTGTTTACAACCTGTTGCCTTCCCCGCGCCCTGTTGTGTCGCCCTCGTCGCTGTGTATATTGTGCCGCGCATCTTTTTGGCGCTTGTCGCTGTCTGTCCGCCTCCTCGGAAGTGGGCTGGCGCGCTTGGCTTTGAGTTAAGCTGTACAGCCCGCCCCATGTCTCTTTTGCGCCCGATTTTACCCACCTGTACTGCTTATTACCGTGCCGCTGCTAACGTTGCTTTCTGTATTCTTAATGCGTTTGGACTAAACGCTACACACTTTGTTTATGGTAACTTTTCCGGGCTTTTTGTGTATTGTTACATTGACGTATCTCTGTAGCGATGACATGACACTCTGGTCTTGAACGTTTGATCACGTTGTAATGTACTTGCTAGGGTTCTTTGGTTATATCGTGCATGTGAATACCCCACTATCGCTTGACGCTATCTTGAGCTATACGACCGATCTTTGCGCTTGGCGTTTTGATTATTAATTATTACAGCGTTGCCCCCGTCTCCCGCCCTCGGCTGCGAACATTAAAGATAGGTCTCTGACCGGCTTATCTTGGAGCGCAGTTTTTAGCCATTGGCCCTGTCTGCGATGCTCGATGCGGCCAAGTTGGCGCTTCACTCAGCGCAGTTGCTGATTCTGGCCCCTTGGTAAAAGAAGCGTGCTGCTCGCGGGTTGTTGAGGCTTTACGGGTGTGTAGTGCCAGCTAACGTGGCGGTGTTTATTATTACCGGAGGCGGGATGGGGGTCGCGGCGTTAGTGCCACTGCTTGTTGTATATTGAAGAAGCGTGTGGGCTCGTAGCTCGGGCCCGCCGGTTGGTGGGGGCGTGCGGCTACCTGCGCGTCGTTGGTGTGTTTGGCGTGGGCTTTTGTTGTTCGGTTGTGCTGGGGGGGCCCTGTGGCGGTGTAGGAAAAAAGAAGTTTAAGGGGCTATTTGTTGAGCGAGTCCGTTGCCAGCAAATTGCATTTGGAATGCAGCGAGTAGACAAAGCAACGCATGCACATGGACACGGATTCGGACACGGACTCGGACCCGGACTCGGACTCGGAAAAGTGCATGGGAAATGGAGCAATCAGTGCCGGCGCGGCTAATGAGCGCACATGCTTGGTTGCCAGCATGTTGTTGCATGCATTAAAGAGCTCAACAGAGAGAGAGAGAGAGAGAGAGAGAGAGAGAGGGGGGAGAGAGAGAGAGAAGACGCACTGACCAACTAAGCAGCCATTAGAGACGTCGCTTGTGGCCGCGTTGCATGCAATAATTGAAAATGCAATGTGCCCCATAAAGCGGGGCCTCTCTAGTCCCCCCCTCCTTCCCCGGGGGAAATTCCTGTAAATAGAATTCCGGCATTAATCAAAGGCGTCTTAGCATGAAATTTAGTTGCTGCATTTACAGCCAGAGAAACGGAATAAAATATGTAATATCATATTTGCACTGAAAATGTAATACAAATTAAGAATTCTATTTTTGCAAGTTTTTTTTTTTGCAATTTTAGAAAAACCAGTTAGGGTATCCACAGTTATTTCATTCCATAGAAAAGAAATGAAACTCTTTATTATTATCTTTAAAAATGCAAAAGAATCAGGCAATTCTGTTTCCATACTAGCATATATATACATATGCTATAAGCCAAGTCAACTCTATGATATTTAAAAAAAAAAATAAATAAATAAAAATCCAAGAAAATCTATAAAATATGCATATCTTACACATTTTTTGTCTGATTTAGCTGCGGATTTGATTTTTATGTTCATTTCGAATAACTTAATCGATTTTAAGCACAAAATTAATATGTCAAATTTTTTGAAAATTTTCGAAATTTTTATAAGGGGTTTGCATGGAAAAAGTGGAAACAAAATCAAAGTTCCCAAATCGATCAAACTGAAATGCAGAACTATTTAAGTCATAATACCATGATCAAAAATTCCTCTCCGAGTTAAATCAAATGATTCTTGCGAAAGTTATGAGTGATTAAAGCGAAAACAATATATTATCTATCATATTTGTTGTACACTTCTTCATCAAACTACAAGCTTAATCTATAAACTTTAATGAAGAAATAGTTTTTGCTATAATCATATCAAAAACATTTGTAGTCAGCGATAAGATAAACTGCAGCTGCTCGTTGAGGGGGGTTAACATTAATTTAAAGATAATCACGCATGATCTGAGCGACAATTTATTGATATTTATGTGTGATATATAGGGCAACTCTAAATGTAAATATCCAATATCACAAAGTTATTGTATATAAATTATTGATTGATTTCAGCAGTCATTTCGTCTATCTTGCTGTTTGTCTGTATGAACTTTTAGATCTCTGGCACTATAAGAGCTACGGTTACCAAATTTTGTAGAACTATGTCTTGTTATAGCATGCAGCTCCTGCTTTTTTTTAGAATTTAGTCCCGCTTTCTGCTGTTAACGTAAATCGAAAAAAACGTTTTACCAGCGCAGTTGCTTAGCAAACTTGTTTATTTTTGGTGCGTACAATCATTTTCACGATCTTAACTATTTCTGCAAATTTAGTTAAGATCGTCGAATAAAGAAGGGAGCTATTGAAGAAATACGTTTCTTTAAATAGAAAATCACAGTCGATTGTAACTTTCTTACTTATTATACACTTAATGCCGTCAAATCGAATTAAGTTAAGATGACAGTAAGCCCAACTAGGGGATTTTCCTAAGATCTCATTCATCTCAACTCAATGAAACTCTCAAGGAATGATTTATTTGTCATTATCAGATTGTTTTTCTTATTACGTATTTATCATTATGATTAAGTTCTCCCTATAGAATATGTAAATTTCCCGCTTAATCGCAAAGTTGTGGTTAGCCAAGACGCAATAGATATGTCGTATAACTCTTTCGAAAGGTAAAACCCTGCTATATTTAAACTATAGATACATGTATGTGATTTGCATACAAATTAGTTGGGGAGTTGAGACAGTTTATACCATATGTATAGAAAAGCCTATAATTAACGAGAATTACAGAGTATATACTCGTAGAGAGAACGATCCTAGTTAATTGAGGCAATAAGTATAGGGCTCAGGCTAGTCGGGTTTTATGTAGAGCACATTCTTAACTATATAGATTATCGATAATTATCGAAACGTGACCGAGAGAGGTGAAGGGGGACGGGAAGGTACAGGAAATCGGTGCGCGTTGCCAATGACATTAAAGTATTTACTATAATGACATGAGTCGACACAAATCCCCAGAGAGACATAGACATATAGAGAACTAATAATCGACGTGTATAGCATGTTGGGCTCTTATCGCTCCACTTGAATTACGATTTTCATTATCTTGACTATACGAAATCGTGTCTGAATTTCGCACAAAGTACAATATCGCTATGGGAGGCGAAAGTGTTGCCTGCCCCGAGAGGGCGTGGCTAGGCGGAACTCTATAGAAAGCGATAAGCGTAATAAAAGTCGCTGTCAATATTTGCATTATAAATAATATACAAAAAAAGAAAAAAAAGAAAGAAAAGAACACTACAACGAAAATAATCATAATAATTTGCCTTAATCGAATAATGACCCCCATCAGGCAGCACACACTGGGCTGGGGACCTTGTCTGGGGCTGTACCGGGTAGGAAGTGGACGCAGGCAAATTATTCAATCAAAACTCACGAGAAAACAAAGCTGAATTCAAATAATTTATAAAGTGCGCAGAGAGAGAGAGAGGGAGATAGCAGAGAGAGAGAGAGAGAGCAAGCTGAGCTGAGTGACTGCAAAAGAAGCGCCCTATTTATAAGGCAGTTCTTAGCACACGTGCATTTTAAATAAATAAATATTCCTGCACTTTGCACAAGTGACTCAAGCTACAGTGGGCACAAGCAGCGTGTAAAGCGAGCAAAAAAAAATAATAATAATTAAAATTGAAAATAAATAATACAATTTTAAAAAAAACGATTTTAATCGATAACTTTGCCATCACTAATTAATTTCGCACTTAGTGTGTACACACTGTTTGTTTACCTCGATTGCCAGACTACAATAACGGACATGTCCGACATTGACGCTCCACTCCACCGTTAATCTACATACGCACACACACACACACACACATATGTGAGTGACATGTGCGTGCGTATGTGTCGCAAGTGCTTACAACGTTTACAGTGCACGCTGCAAGTATGCGGACGCAGCTACAAATTTCATTTCAAAATGCAAAAATTGATGTCTCTCTCTCTCTCTCTTTCTCTCTCACGCGAGTGTATTAAGTAATTACAGTGGGCAGCAAATTGCCCCTTTTAGCTTTAAATTAAAGCTGTTTGTTCAGCCCTAATCAGACTTATTATAGCTAATTATATAGTTGATATAGCTTTAAAGTAATGGGTCGCGAAAAGTCACTGAATCGTTTAGAATTATTTATAATCATATGTTTGTTCAGTTTGTTAATATAACCGTACTTTTAAATGCTTTTGAAAAAGTTTAAAATTAGTATATATAATATATATTTATTTATATTATATTTCTAATATTTATATTAAGCTGAAAGTAAATTAACTTCTTGCTGTAACTTTAGCAGTTTGTTAAGTCTACTTCTATTTGAAAGCTCACGTTATTCTTGAGGGGATATCGAATTTTTAAGTTCTTACCCAATGTCAGAAAGCTCACGTATCTCTTAAAATTAAAAAAAAGCTACACCTGATGTGCAGCTTGAACTTTAATATTTTTAAGTAACTTTTAAAGCTCCTATAATTTTTTTATATCAAAATAAAGCTCTTAATCTTAGTTATAGCTTAAAGTACACATATATTTTTTTATTTATAAAGTCTTTACTCTCTTTAAGCTGTTGACAAAGCTCTGTCTGCAAGCTAAAAGCTTGACTTAAGCTCAATTTAGCAAGCTTAAAGCTTTCTTATACGTTTTTTTAGCTGCTTTCTTTGTATATTATTTGCTATACAGATAACTGCTTTGGGATATTATCGACATAAGCTTATCGGGTAACCGCAAGGCCATAAATCTTTTATAAATTCCTGGAACTGAGTTGAATGTAAGACAAACGTGTTTAGTCTTTCTTCCCCACTGTTTTCTCTCTACGTACTTCTCTTTTCTTCCTTTTCTTCTTTACTTTAAACAAGTCTGCTTATTCCTGTGTCTCTTCTCTCTTTCTCTTTCTCTCTCTGCCTTGCCGCTCCTTTCGCCTTATCAATTGCCTCATTAGCACGTTTCGCATTGATAAATTAGCAACACTTTTTATAATGCACAATTATAAATGACTTAAACAAATTTTTATTTTACCGCTATTGTTCTTTTTTTCATTCTTCTTTTTTTCTTGTTTTTTTTTTTTTTTTTTTTTTTTACTTTTTTGTTAGCTTTATCGCGCTGAGCGCGTCACACAGCGTCGCGCCGCACTGTGAAGTGCGCTGTGGTGTGTGTGTGTGTGTGTGTGTGTGTGTATTACTAATATTTAGTATGTCTGCTCAAAGAATCAGCTGTTTACAACAACAACAACAACAACAACAACGACAAGAGCGACGGGTTCGCATTTTGCAAATCAACTTTATGACGAGCGACGACGTTGAGCGACTTTTCGGATTTAGTTTCAGTTTCAATTCGCCCGTTCGTCCGTTCAACCGTTGTTCAATCGTTCTCGCCGCCCGTCTTTGTCCGTCTTCGGGTCTCTTGCGGTCTCTAACAAAATATGTTGTTTTTCTAACCTACCTTAAGTTGGCGCGTTTATTTTAATTTGTTTTACTTTGTTTTTACTTTTTGCGTTTCCCAAAAGTACGTGTTGTGTTTGGTAATTAAAGCAGACAGCTATGTGGTCTATATAGAGTTGCATATACTTGGTATGATATGATGGCATGTGGTGTACTCTATATACATAGATATAGGGGCCAACAAGCATGCATATTATGAGGTATTTTCGATCGTGTTATTATTGTGCTGCTCTCCCACACTCACTCTTCCTCTCTCTTTCTCCCTCTCTCCCTCTCTCTCTTTCCCTCTCTTCTTCTTCTCTGCTTATTCTTATCGCGCGTTCCACTCAGTTTCTGTTTCTGTTTTATTTTCGAGTATTTTTCATTGTCGCACCTCAAGCAGCTGAAGGCCTCAAGCAGCTGTGTGTCGCATACGATTTTTTTATGATATATAAATACCCTATAGAGATACAGAGAGAGAGAGAGGGAAAGAGTGAAAGAGAGGGACGGCTGGTCACACTGGCAGCAAAAATGTATAAAACAATTCGAAAATTGCACGATACAAAAAAAAAAAAAATGCTGGATAAATCGTGTAAGCAGCCCAATCTCATTAGGGGCAATCTGCGTAGCGTAGCTGCCCCTCTATAGGTAGCCCTGCCCTATGGCTACCCCTAACATTTTTAATGCAGGCAAATTGATTTAAGTGCCGCAGTTAACAAAGCCAAATCAATTAGGGAGCTGCAAAAACGGGCGGGAAAAACTTTTTGCTGTCGAAATGCAGTTCAATTAAGTGTGGCTTAACTTGTGTGTGTGTGTGTGTGTGTGTGTGTGTGTGTGTGTGTGTGTGTGTGTGTGTGTGTGTGTGTGTGTGTGTGTGCTAGTTGATCCCTTGCAAAAGTCATCCAATCAACACGCAAATCTCTTAGTTCATCATCATCTTCCGCACTTGACTTGAGCTCAGGGCGCAACAAGTGGCTGCCTTCTCTCTCTCTCTCTCTACCTCCCTCTCCCCCCAATTATCTCTTTCTACTTTCCTGCTTGATACCCTCTTAACCCATTTCTCTTTACTCGCAAATCCCATGCGCAGTTTTTGATTCAATCAGTTCGCTTTATTCAGCTGCATTTTCAATGTCAGCGAGCACAATGAACGAATAAACGAATAAACGAATACACGAATGCGATGCGAATGAGTGCCAGTGAATAGCAAATTTTGAATGCAAACAAATGCGCGAATAGGGGGAGGGGAACACAGTATCTTTAATACCTTAATGAATCTGCATAAATACATCATTTAATCACATTTTAAATTATTTCGCATGCAAAAGCAATTTGACTAATGGCAAAAAAAAAGTGTGACCACGCCAGCAGCTGAAAAAGGGTAACGTGGTGGGGTAGCACAGACTCAGGCATACCCTATAGGTAGCTAAGTATGAGTATGAGAGTATGAAGTTGCTTTGAGTATAAGAATACTAAGAAATTCGGACGTATAACTCTGTTTCTGGCTAGTTTTTCATTTCTTTGTCTGTTTGAACGCCTAGATCTCAGAGCCTATAAAAGCTAGCGACATGAAATTTGGTAGCTATACTCATATATTATGTAGTGTCATCAAGCTTGATTTACAATTCAGCCACGCCCTCTAATACGCCCAGAAATCAATATAAGTCAGTTTGCAAGCCTGTTTCTCAGAGACTATAAGAGCTAGAGCCAGCAAATTTTGTGAAAATACTCTGGTATATTGTAGTGAGTAAATATTCTATAGAGCTTATAGCCACGACTTCTAACACCTTTAATAATTAATAATATTTGCTTTGCAAGCGTTATTTTTAGGCTAGAATGTTCACTTAAATTATTTCTGATTTACTTTCGTTTAAAAAATAAACTTAAGAGATATTTAAGGAATTTTATGGTGAGCAAACAGTTGAAACTTGGAGTATACCTTAGAAAACAAAGACTGCAGCTGTTCTTACTTATTTATTTATAAACTTTAATTGTTTCCCCTGCATTTTTGCAACTTTCATGAGAGAATTGTGGCAGTTTTTAGCCTTTTTTCGCTAATGGGTTTTCAACAAGTTCTACACAATAATAATAGGCACATGTAATTAGCGTGTATGTTTTATATTCTATTATAATACACATTCATTATAGTCATAGTAAATATATGTGTAGTCATTAAATTACCCAATTATCGGGCAAGTTCACTGAGCTAATTGAGACGTCTAGCACACGCTGCCTGTCTGATTATAGGGTATAAGCATGCGAGTTAAGTATTATATTATAAATGGGCAGGTAAAAAACTATATATATATATGTATAATACAAACAGAAAGGTGTAATGTGCCTGCAGAAGAGGGCGATGGTTTCAGCCACAACATGAGCCTGTATTATGCTGGCTTTGTGGGGCCGCAGGCAATGTTTATGCAACTTGTTAAAGTGCCAGTGTGTGTGTGTGTGCGAGTGTGTGTGTGTGCCTGACTATTAAAAAGTTTTTTAAACAATTTGTAGCCGCACAAACCGCGTAGAAATAAAAATTTAAATTGTGCGCAACAAAAAGTGTTGCCTACTTTCAGGCGGCGCTTTAATTTCGACAAATTTTACAACTTTTCTCTCTCTCTCTCTCTCTCTTTGCAGTACTTTTTAAACACTTTTAGCCACAAAACTGCCCAACTCAAGATATATATATATATATATAATATATACTATATAGACACACATATATACAACAACCCACCGAAAGCAGCCCAGAGAAAAAAAAAACCTTCGAATGGATCTGAAACACAGCGGCAGTGGCGCTGTGGAGAGCTCTGATTCCTATATAGCCGCCAGTAAGTCAACAGACATGATCACGCCCAAGGAGAAGGAGAAGGAGAGCAAAGCTGCAGCAGCGGCGGGGGCAGCGGGGGCAGTAGCCCCAGCCGAAGGTCAGTTATAGTGAGAATTCTCAAAGATTTATCTGCATGTTTAGCATGCAAGGCGCATAAATGTATCTTATGCGCATTAGACACACTCGATTGGCACACGTATGCAGCAGTGTGTGTGTGTGTGTGTGTGTGTAGATGTGTGTGTGTGTGTTAGTTGTGCACGGTAACTAAACATTTGTATGCAAAACACTTTGCTCAAACACACGAGCATTTTCAGTTAGCTGCTCCTCAAGGTATGCAATAGTTTTGTTTGCTGTCTCTCTGATTTGCACCGCAACTGTGTGTGTGTGTGTGTGTGTGTGTGTGTGTGTGTGCGGGTAAGTGTGCTGCCAACTAAAAATAACATACATCAAAGCGTGCGTTTTTGCATTTTCAATGTCATGTGGCACTAAAAAAAAGCGAAATGAAACAAGAAAAGTATTTGCAGCAAAGGTATAGGCAAAGCACGACTAGCAGATACCCTGTGGAGTGCAGAGTAGAACAATTGGGCAGCTGAGTAGAGAGTTTTAACGAAAATATATAAGAAAGACGGTCTAGATGAGTAAAATTACATATTTTAAAATCTTGCTGATTTTTAAAGTAATTCTAATTAAAATATATTAATAATATAAACAACAAATAAAAATTTTCCTTCTAAAAAAAATTGTATTTAAATTATAAGCTAATAATATACGAAAAGACTTAAAGAAATCATAAGAAACGCATAAAGTAGGGGGAAACTGAGTAGATGAGTAAAATTAAATTGTTTAAAATCTCTTTGATTTTTAAAAGCAATCAAAATGATAATATATTTTTTATAAACTAAAAAATTAGAATTTTTTTTTTTAATTTTAGTTTTTAGCTAAGCTATAATAATATATACAAAAAGACTTAAAGAAACCCTAAGAAAAGCATAAAGTAGGGGGAAACTGAGTAGATGAGTAAAATTAAATTGATTAAGTTCATTTTGATTTTTAAAATAATAATATATTAGTAAAATATGGAATCTTTTTAGTTTCCATTTAAAATGTTTTTAATTTAAATTTTAACTATGATAATATATACAAAAAGACTTAGGGAAACCATAAGAGAAAGAAGGGCTGAGTAAAATTAAATTGTTTAAATTCTTTCTTTTTAAAGAATAAATGTTTTTTTATAAACTAATTTTTTAATTTTATTTTTGCTAAGCTATAAAATATAGAAAGGAAAGGGTTAAATTGTTTTTTTTAAAATAAATAGTAAAATATGGAATTTTAGCAGTTGCTGCATAAAAATGACAAGCTTTAAAAGGATTTAAGTACACTCGCTTTACGATCTCTCGTCATCAAACCCTATTTAACAGTTTTGAAAACCCCAAGGGGTATACGTATACGTATGGACTGCACGTATGGGGCCGTGGGATTTAGTGACGTCGCCATCAATTGCCGCAAAAGTTGTAATGGAAAATTGAAAAATATAATGTATAAGGGGCGCGCGGGTTGGATTACGTATGGAAGCCACGATACGATATGATAGTGGGGAAGGGATTGCGCTAAGAAAGCCAGCACACTAATCCAGTTAATCTTCGGTATATATGTGTGTGTGTGTCTGCGCAGCCTTGTGAATGACAACAAGCAAATCCTTTTCAGAGACTCAAGACTCAAGTAGCTTTTACCTGTGTGTATATATATGACGTATACGTATCATATAACTATGTATATATTATATCATGTGTGTTTGCTCTACTCTCATACGCAGGCTACAAAGTCTATGCACGACGCTGGGCGGTGCTCATACTCTTTGTCTTCTATTCAGCCTCGAATGCCATGCAATGGATACAGTACACCATCATCAACAACATAATAACACGGTAAGCAAGAGAGAAAGAAGAGAGAGAGAGAGACAGCCTGCTGTGTCGGCTTTAAAGCTTGCTTAATTAAAAGTTCTTTTATTAATATTTCTTCACCCTGTGATGTTAACATACAATATTATGAATCGTACATCACTTAAAAAAAAAAAAAAAAAAAAAAAAAAAAATATGCTCCTAAGTTGCTTAAAGTTTTAAATTATTTCTCCCCTCCTTAGCTACTACGGCATCAGTGACAAATGGGTAGACTGGACGTCCATGATATATATGATATTGTATATACCATTAATATTTCCGGGCAGTTGGTTTTTGGATAAAGTGGTAAGTTGGCTCGTTAAATATATATATAGGTTTTCCATTTAATCTCTTATTTTTTTTTAGGGTCTACGCATCACTGCCCTGGTGGGCGTTGTGGGCACCTGTATAGGTGCCTGGATCAAGGTATTCTCCGTGGATCCGTCGCTCTTCTATGTCAGCTTCATAGGTCAAGCCATTGTGGCGCTGGCACAGGTAAAAAAAAAAAGAAATGCAAATTGAATTCCTGCTGAAATCGATGCGAATTGCATTTCCTCTCTCTCTCTCTCCCAGGTCTGCATCCTGTCACTGCCCGCTCGCTTGGCTGCCGTCTGGTTTGGACCCGATCAGGTATCATCCGCAACCAGCGTGGGCGTCTTTGGTAATCAGGTGAGTGCGAGTAAACTTAAATATGAAAGAGTTACTTAAGTTTTCCGGGCTGTTTAAGCTAGAAATATTACTTGGCAGAGCCGGCAGCATCGCCTTCCAAGTAAATCAGTAAAAATTTGCATGAACATGAAAAGGGCAGATCTCCAGCTGGAATGAAGCAACTTTTTGGCCAGATTGATGCCAAATGCAGCACACTGACAAGCCCAAAATGACATTCGCTAGTTTTTACACGTTTCCACTGTGTGTGTGTGCGAGTGTGTGTGTGCAAGGGATGTGGAAAGGCCATTTCCGGCTAGCGGAAGTGGTTGCTTGCGCGCTCTCTCTCTCCATCTCTCTCTCTCATTTCACTCCCTTTTCGTGTGCCAGTTAAATAGAGAACTGAAACTGCAGCACATTTCAATTTATTCGACTGTGAAAACAAGCGAATTGACCTATTCACATTCGCATTGCCGCATTCACAATTGCATTCACAACGAAGTGTGGCATGGAATGTCACTTTGAGGTCGATTCAAGTGCATAAGTCGAACCGCAGTAGAGAGATTTAGCTGCCTGCCTGCCTGCCGCCTGCCTGCCTGCGACAATATTGTGGTCGCCCAGACCGACTTCGATTGCGGCTAAAACATAATTAGTTTGTGGCCTAGCAAAAGGCTAACAAGAATTGCCAACAAACGCGTAATTGCCTGAATAATTCACTTTGCACATTGTGGCTGCAACTGCAACTGTGGCAGCTGATAAAACTGACACAATAATCTTTGTAATTAATTTAGCTGCGTATTAGTTTATTTTACATAAATTAAAATATTTCGATTTCAACTTTTTTTTATCATAATTGCGGCAGTTAATCCCTTGTTTTAAACACCTCCCCTATCGATTAAAAGTGAAAGCTGCCGATAAAAAAATGTTTGATAAATATTTTTTCCAAAAAGTGACAAGGGGGGACCCTTGCCTATAAATACTCAAAAATTTCAAAAATTTTCAAAAATTGTTTTGTAAGATTTAAATGTAGAATAACTAAGGAGTTCGAAACATAAACAAAATTTCATTCCGAATGAAAATCGATCGATTTTTAAGAAAGTTGTGAGGGATGACAGGTTAGGTATTTGAGCTCTCGAGCATACTACATGTCTAATTTTGGTCCACTTTCTCATGATTTTTGGGTCAAAATTAAGTATCGTCCAAAATTGTTTTAAACGCTTGTTTAGTACTAATTTTGAATGGATAAAAAATTTTGGAAAATTTTTTAAAGGCTTTAAATTTAAAATTTAAAATGTTAATGTTTGTAAGATTTAAATGTAGAAAATAAAAAACAAAATTTACGAGAAATTTAAGAAAGTTGTGGGGGGGGAGGGGGTGGGGTTGTTTTAATTTTTAATGTTTAGTACTAATTTTGACCTCCTCGATTGATTAAAAGTGAAAGCTGGCAATAAAAAAATTTTGGAAAAATATTTTTTCAAAAATGTACAAGGGGGACCCTTACCTATAAATTCTCAAAAATTTCAAAAATGTTCAAAAATTGTTTTGTAAGATTTAAATGTAGAATAACTAAGGAGTTCGAAACATAAACAAAATTTCATTCCGAATGAAAATCGATCGATTTTTAAGAAAGTTGTGAGGGATGACAGGTTGGGATTTGAGCTCTCGAGCATACTACATGTCTATTTTTTGGTCCACTTTCTCATGATTTTTGGGTCAAAATTAAGTATCGTCCAAAATTGTTTTAAACGCTTGTTTAGTACTAATTTTGACCTCCTCGATTGATTAAAAGTGAAAGCTGGCAATAAAAAAATTTTGGAAAAATATTTTTTCAAAAATGTACAAGGGGGGACCCTTACTTATAAATTCTCAAAAATTTCAAAAATTTTCAAAAATTGTTTTGTAAGATTTAAATGTAGAATAACTAAGGAGTTCGAAACATAAACAAAATTTCATTCCGAATGAAAATCGATCGATTTTTAAGAAAGTTGTGAGGGATGACAGGTTAGGTATTTGAGCTCTCGAGCATACTACATGTCTATTTTTTGGTCCACTTTCTCATGAATTTTGGGTCAAAATTAAGTATTGTCCAAAATTGTTTTAAACGCTTGTTTAGTACTAATTTTGACCTCCTCGATTGATTAAAAGTGAAAGCTGGCAATAAAAAAATTTTGGAAAAATATTTTTTCAAAAATGTACAAGGGGGGACCCTTACCTATAAATTCTCAAAAATTTCAAAAATTTTCAAAAATTGTTTTGTAAGATTTAAATGTAGAATAACTAAGGAGTTCGAAACATAAACAAAATTTCATTCCGAATGAAAATCGATCGATTTTTAAGAAAGTTGTGAGGGATGACAGGTTGGGATTTGAGCTCTCGAGCATACTACATGTCTATTTTTTGGTCCACTTTCTCATGATTTTTGGGTCAAAATTAAGTATCGTCCAAAATTGTTTTAAACGCTTGTTTAGTACTAATTTTGACCTCCTCGATTGATTAAAAGTGAAAGCTGGCAATAAAAAAATTTTGGAAAAATATTTTTTCAAAAATTTACAAGGGGGGACCCTTACTTATAAATTCTCAAAAATTTCAAAAATTTTCAAAAATTGTTTTGTAAGATTTAAATGTAGAATAACTAAGGAGTTCGAAACATAAACAAAATTTCATTCCGAATGAAAATCGATCGATTTTTAAGAAAGTTGTGAGGGATGACAGATTAGGTATTTGAGCTCTCGAGCATACTATATGTCTATTTTTTGTCCACTTTCTCATGAATTTTGGGTCAAAATTTAGTATCGTCCAAAATTGTTTTAAACGCTTGTTTAGTACTAATTTTGACCTCCTCGATTGATTAAAAGTGAAAGCTGGCAATAAAAAAATTTTGGAAAAATATTTTTTCAAAAATGTACAAGGGGGGACCCTTACTTATAAATTCTCAAAAATTTCAAAAATGTTCAAAAATTGTTTTGTAAGATTTAAATGTAGAATAACTAAGGAGTTCGAAACATAAACAAATTTTTTTAAATTTATTAAAAAAAATCGATTTTTAAGAAAGTTGTGAGGGATGACAGGTTAGGTATTTGAGCTCTCGAGCATACTATATGTCTATTTTTTGTCCACTTTCTCATGAATTTTGGGTCAAAATTTAGTATCGTCCAAAATTGTTTTAAACGCTTGTTTAGTACTAATTTTGACCTCCTCGATTGATTAAAAGTGAAGCTGGCAATAAAAAATTTTGGAAAATATTTTTAAAAATGTAGGGGGGGACTTCTTTAATTCTCAAAATTTAAAATGTTCAAAAATTGTTTTGTAAGATTTAAATGTAGAATTATTAAGGAGATAAAAAAAAAAAAAAAATTTTCGAAGGAAAATCGATCGATTTTTAAGAAAGTTGTGATGCAGGTTGGGATTTCAAATTGTTTTAAACGCCTGTTTAGTACTAATTTTGACCTCCTCTATTGATTAAAAGTGAAAGCTGGCATTAAAAAAATTTTGGAAAAATATTTTTTCAAAAATGTACAAGGGGGGACCCTTACCTAAAAATTCTCAAAAATTTCAAAAATTTTCAAAAATTGTTTTGTAAGATTTAAATGTAGAATAACTAAGGAGTTCGAAACATAAACAAAATTTCATTCCGAATGAAAATCGATCGATTTTTAAGAAAGTTGTGAGGGATGACAGGTTAGGTATTTGAGCTCTCGAGCATACTACATGTCTATTTTTTGGTCCACTTTCTCATGATTTTTGGGTCAAAATTAAGTATCGTCCAAAATTGTTTTAAACGCCTGTTTAGTACTAATTTTGACCTCCTCGATTGATTAAAAGTGAAAGCTGGCAATAAAAAAATTTTGGAAAAATATTTTTTCAAAAATGTACAAGGGGGGACCCTTACTTATAAATTCTCAAAAATTTCAAAAATTTTCAAAAATTGTTTTGTAAGATTTAAATGTAGAATAACTAAGGAGTTCGAAACATAAACAAAATTTCATTCCGAATGAAAATCGATCGATTTTTAAGAAAGTTGTGAGGGATGACAGGTTAGGTATTTGAGCTCTCGAGCATACTATATGTCTATTTTTTGTCCACTTTCTCATGAATTTTGGGTCAAAATTAAGTATCGTCCAAAATTGTTTTAAACGCCTGTTTAGTACTAATTTTGACCTCCTCTATTGATTAAAAGTGAAAGCTGGCGATAAAAAAATTTTGGAAAAATATTTTTTCAAAAATTTACAAGGGGGGACCCTTACTTATAAATTCTCAAAAATTTCAAAAATGTTCAAAAATTGTTTTGTAAGATTTAAATGTAGAATTACTAAGGAGATCGAAGTATAATAAAAATTTCATTCCGAAAGGAAAACGATCGATTTTTAAGAAAGTTGTGATGTGAGAGATTAGGTATTCTGCCTGTTAAGGATGCTCCATGTCTATTTTATTGGTTGATTTTAAAGAAATCACCCAGCCATATAATATTTGATATGCAGAGCAATTGCTTCCCTGACAGCAGGTGCATAACCTTTGGCCTTTCGTTTTCCTTTTAATTGGTTTTCCATCAATAAAACTTTTTGCATTTATAGGGAAGTTTGGTGTGATGGGGGCCACAACACCTGCGTGTGTGTGTTTTGGCCAGTAGTTTGTGGCAACTTTTCTATACATATATATATAGTACAATTAATACACGTAGGTGTATATCTCTGATGGCTTATTGTGTTTAGTTGCTTAGTTACTTAGCACTTTGTTTGCCTGCTGACCTCTGAACTGGTATGACATTTGCTAATTAACAATTTGCTGGCAGTTTACGGACGCCGAACAAAGCAAAGCAATTAGTTTGCTTGCTCTGCCATTAGAACTGATAACAGAGAGGGTTCTTTGTGGCAGAGGGGGAGGGGGTGTGATATTACAGCAGGGGAGGGGTTAACCCGCTCTTAATGCTGATTTATGAGCGCATAATGTACTCGCATGCGACGTGTTGCAGCTCAGACAAAATGGGGGCACGAACGACGACGACGTCGGCTCACCTGGACGAATGAACGTGCAAATATGCAGCACAAACATTGGAATAGGCATTCCACACTGACACACTGCCGTTGTCTAGGTGTGTGTGTGTGTGTGTGTGTGTGTGCTGTCATATTTGCCATACGCCCGAGTGCCGCTGAAAAGGCTTATAATTTCCGCTTGTTGTTCGCCAGGCTCGCCCGGCAGGAAGTCTCAATGGGATGTGCATGTCACACAATGCATGGAACAAGCCAGCAGGCGGAAGGGGGGGTGTAGCATGCACCCCGCCAGGTCATGTCTCCATCGCAACTGCCTGTCATTGTATGCAGGCACCCGTTTTGTGTGTGTGTGTGTGTGTGTGTGCGTCAGTCTGTCTGTCAGTGTAGCTACAGTGCCGTCGAACAGTCAACGTTCCACCTGCAGTGTGTGCTGCAGGCAGCGTGCGCAGTGGCTGAGGTCAAGAGGCTGCTCAATGGAGAAGCAGCTAAATGCAAATGTTGCCCTTAAAGCGCATGGCAACCCAGAGCAGACCATGTTCAAAATGTCAACTCGAACTTGCCCCGAAAAGCGCTGAGTAGCAATTCGCATAAAAAAACTAACCAAAACGCAGCGGGCGATAAGCAAAGGCTACAGTGATCATTCGTGAAAGAAAAAAAGAGAAAAACAAGCTTCTTCCTCTTTGTTATTTATTATTCTGTTAGCAAGCTGATCAGCATTCTGTTATTTTGCGCAGTGCATGTTAACTTAACATAGCAATTGCGAACACATTAACATGAGCTGTCGTTTAACAAAAAATGGCTGACTGTAAAGCGCCACTGTTAAGTCTCTTTCTGTTAGCTGGCAACTCTCTCAAGCCAAAAAATGCTACTGTTAAGTCTCTTTCTGTTAGCTGGCAACTCTCTCTCTCAAGTCAAAAAGTGCTTCTGTTAAGTCTCTTTCTGTTAGTTGACAACTCTCAAAGTGACACTGTTAAGTCTCTTTCTGTTAGTTGGCAACTCTCTCTCTCTCAACTCAAAAAGTGCTTCTGTTAAGTCTCTTTCTGTTAGTTGACAACTCTCAAAGCGCTACTGTTAAGTGTCCTTCTGTTAGTTGGCAACTCTTACACAAGCTAAAAACTGTCAAATATGTAAATAAACTTAATAAATATGTAAATACTTGCTATATTGATCGTTCAAGTGTGTATACAGTGCGCACAGTAAGTAAAGACTGCTTTTAGCTTTTGTTTGACAAATATTCCCTTATAGCCTGTATTCACTGTACTGCTGTAGTGCTTGACATTGGTTACGCCAACACACACGCTCGTTTCCCCCCCGTTGAGCGCACTAGTCAGCCAGGCCGCCAGGGCTGCCTTATCTGGCAAGGACGCCGCCACAGGGCAGCACCGCAGCAGCGCCACTTGCCACAGAATCCTTACATGCGGATTTGCTAGAGCAACAGCTACGAGTACGTCTCGGTTTTGGTTGCTGCTGGTTTTGGCTTTGGTTTTGGCTTTGGCATTGGCTTTGGCTTTGCCGCGTGTGACGTTGTTGCCAAAGTGCTGAACAAACATCGTTTCTTTTCCTTGACTATTTTTCTACAACAACAACAACGAGAAGAAGATGAAAAAGATGAGGCGCAGGCCCAGCTCATACGCATATGTAAACACACACACGTCAGGCAGGCCCCCCTGCCCC
The DNA here is from genome assembly GCA_018904105.1 of Zaprionus tsacasi. Classification (NCBI taxonomy): domain Eukaryota; kingdom Metazoa; phylum Arthropoda; class Insecta; order Diptera; family Drosophilidae; genus Zaprionus; species Zaprionus tsacasi. The sequence continues at coordinate 12,644,858 of JAEIFR010000295.1, forward strand.
CTCTCACTCTCTGCCCCTGGTTTGCTGCCACTCAACAACATCCTGTGTTTGTTTGTCTTTTATTGCGCTACCAAAGCTGTTAAATTTCTCTAGTGGGCATTACATTTCGCCAGTTCAATTTGCTCCAAGCTCGAGTCGCGGCTCAAATATGTATTTTTGATATGCCTCCCCGGTCTACTCCCCCCCCCCCTCCCTCCCTCTCCACAGTGTCGTCTCGAGTCGAGTTTCGATTTAATTTATGCAAATGCTTGCATTGACATTACCGAATCGAGCACACACACAATTTGCATAGCCCGACTATAAATTGCCAGCATAATGGCTCTTTGGCGGATTTCAATATGTTTTCTGGCTTCTTTTAGCCAGCATTATATGCCAATTACAGAGCGAGATAGAGAGAGAGAGAGCTCTAGATTCAAGTGATATGTTTTTATTTGCCATAACAACTGGTTAGACGTAGAGCTCAAGCACATCTTTAAAGTGCTTAAAGAGCAATTGCACATATATCACCATCATCATCATCATCAGTAATTAATGCTGATGATTTTATTGCATTTTTAATGGAGAATTTCAGTTGAAGCTGACATTGACTTTATTGAAAGCTTTTTAAAAAATCATTTTAAATATGCTGAAGGAAAATAAATGTTGGCAAATGCATTCGCTCACTTGATATGTATAATAAATGACATATCCGAGTTGCCTGCGACCTTATCTAAACTATTATGTTGATAAATTCAATTTGAATTGCGCGCACTTCTGGCATTTTTTTTTTGGCTACTAAATCCGATTTATAGGCCAAACAATATTGTCGCATAAACTAAATAGAGTGCAAAAACAAATGGGAGAGCGGGGGGGAATATTGATGGGCGTGCAAGATACCCTGCGCTGGGGTAAACTATATAAAAAAAAATGCTAGAAATTTGCAAGAGGTAAAACTGGATAGACTGGGTAAGGGTTAAGGAATGGGGTTATATGGCATAGCTAGAGCATGACGTTCTCCAGCTACTCTCTCCATATACCCCTTGGCCTCTCGCTCTGCACACAGGGTATTAAAAACTGAAAAACTGCCTGAAAATGCATGACCCAAGCGGGGCATGGAATGTTATTTGCTGTCCACGACGACAACGATGGCGCGCAAAGTTTGACGAAAACAAAAGCTCAACAATAACAACAAAGGGAGCATGACCAGGCTGCCAGGCAGGGCTACCAGGCAGATCTGGGCAGGACACACACACAGAGATAAATCAATTTGAGCGCTCAGCTACGTAAATAAACGAGCGACTCGCCACGGAAGCTTCAGCGGAAACGGATGCTCCGAAAGATTCAAATTTTCCAAAAAAAAAAAAAAAACAGTCAACAAAAATAAAGCCAAAAAAAATAGAGCTAAAAATTCTGCTGACTTATGCGCTTTCTCTGTCTGTCTCTCGCAGCTGGGCGTCGCTGTCGGATTTGTGTTGCCTCCCATGCTGGTGCCCAACTCGGAGAACCTGGAGACGGTGGGCAAGGATCTGCAGATGATGTTCTACATGGTGGCCGGACTGACCAGTGTGCTGCTTGTGCTGATGATATTCTGTGAGTAGAAAGCTCACTCAACTGGCAGAGATTTGGAGGCAACTTATTCACCTCGTTCTTTGTAGTTTTCCAGGACAAACCGCCCACGCCGCCATCGGCTGCCCAGGAGGCGGCACAACGACTGGAGGGCATGGCCGAGGAGCAGGTCAGCTTTATGCAGTCCCTAAAGAATCTGATGACCAATCGTAATTTCATCTTTCTGCTGCTCTCCTATGGCATCAACGTGGGCGTCTTCTATGCCATCTCCACGCTGCTCAATCCGGTAAAAAAATGCAGAAACTCTTTTCCACTGTGGAGCAGGCAACTAACTTGAATCCCTCTGTCTCTGTCTCGTTTCAGGTGGTGCTCAGATATTATCCAGGTCACGAGGTCGACACCGGTCGCATCGGACTGAGCATTGTGCTGGCGGGCATGCTGGGATCCGTTGTTTCGGGCATTGTGCTGGACAAGACGCACAAATTCAAGTAAGTGCAAAGCAATTAAACCTAACGAGGCGCTCATTACTTGCACCTGCCACTTGCCAACTGCCACTTGCCACTTGCCACTTGCAACTTTAATGTTTTATTATTCCCCCCCTGCAGGGAGACTACACTGGCTGTCTATGCGCTCTCCATGGTGGGCATGTGGGTGTTCACCTTTACGCTGGACACGGGCCACATAGCAGTTGTCTATCTGACCGCCTCGTTGCTGGGGTAAGTGCCAGCTAAGCAAAGCTACCACCAAGTGCAGCTCTTAACTCTCTTCCACATCTGCATCTGCAGCTTCTTCATGACCGGCTACCTGCCTGTGGGCTTCGAGTTCGGCGCTGAACTGACCTTTCCCGAACCGGAGGGCACCTCGTCCGGCCTGCTCAATGCATCGGCGCAAACCTTTGGCATTTGCTTCACACTCTTCTACTCGGAGCTCTTCTACTCGTACGGGGATGTGCCCGCCAACGTGGCCATGGCAGTGATGCTGATACTCGGCACAGCCATCACAGCAGCTACTCGATCCGATTTGAGGCGACAGAATGCGCAGGTGGTCAGTGATGGTGCTGGTGCTGCTGCTGTTGGAGGTGGTGTAGTAAATGCTGCAGCCATTAATCCGTAAGCCAAGACACAACTAACTCACACACACACACAACACGACACACGCACACACAGTGAGCTTGGTCGCCCCTTGCGTTTTTAATGCATATCATTTTAAGGGAATGTTTTTTATTTATTGCATTGTTTAATTGTTATACGTATTACTATAATTACTTTAATTATTATCGTGATTGTTTTCGTTGTAGTCCTAAGTGAAAAATATGTTGAATTTTAAGAAAGTGAGAGAATACATAAGAAAACATATACATGCATATACATAGACATACACACCATGTGAGCCCTAGGCTTAGGTAATTATTTTTTCAATTTTGTACATTGGCGAAGAGAAATTTTGATAGATTTTTAGTGCGTAAGTCGAGGACGGATTGGGAAAGTAAGCAAGCTAGAAAAAACATAAAGACTTTTATCGGAAATTAGCTTTATCTCTTTGTTCTTTTGCGACTACCAAAACTACCACAACAGAAACAACGAGGGTCGCTAGTTAACATTTCGAAGAGATTTTCAAATTTTTGTTTTTTTCCCCGAAAATTCCCACATCTTCGCGACCGTTGTACACCCTAACTCCTAGCCTAACTTGTTAAGCATATTGAAAGTAGTTGAAATTGTTTAAGTCCCTCGCGGATCTACTATATTATAATCCTACAGTATTATAGCCAACCAATACTACATACGATATATGATGTTTGATGATAACTATGTTTGTTATAGCGCAAATGTTATGAGGCACACACACGAGATTGTTTTTGTTTATACTATCACACACACAAATAAAACCAACTACAACATGCAAAATATAACTGAAAGTTTGACGGGGGAAACAGGAGAACGCTTTACGAATGGAAATCACAAGCCAAAATAAGTATCAAGTTACATAGAGACAGTAGTAGCCAGAACCAGATTCCAGATCCTTCGCTCTGTGTATATACTGCAAATTATTTCCCTTGTATTTCAAAATGAACAACTGTATCCGATATAAGCTACTGTTCCGTTATGTAAATACACACACACACACAGAAAGAGATACACTGTCACATACGAATCAATTATAAACTGCAATCATATCTGAGACAAGTTGTCGTTATTTTGAAGTATTTACACTTAAACTCAAGCATATATAACTAAATAATATATATACTATACATGAATATATATAGATATATGTATACAAGTATACGTCTATAATACGTACAATTGTTGTGAAATAGATGAAATCGAATGCAAGTAAATATATATAACACAATGAAATAAATCGTAAACTGAATTCGATTCCATTTTGTAGATGTACAGTAGGTGCTCGATAGGGTTCGAAATCGCATATCTATCGAGCACCCACTGTACCTCTAAGCCTAGCGTCAATTGTAAAAGGCACACACACACACACACAGACAGAAAAAGAGAGCAAAACACCAGAGACTACCTGACAAGAGCTACAGCCGCTTGTACAACCGACCTACAAGAACAACAACCACCTAAAGATGACGAAAAACAACATTCCAAGTTGAGAGAACATTCCGATATATCTCGGAGAGATATTGCAATTATCGTATATGCTTCACACATAGCCAAAAGTTTAAATATATATATAAATGTATATGTATGTGTATAGTGAAAAGTATTCAATAAAACTTATCCCGTGTATAGAGAGAAAGCCAACGTTAATTACTGGGATTTTAAATATATATATATAATTTGAGACAGTCGCTTAAACGTAATACGGTACATATAAAGAACGATATTTGAACTGAACTTCTATCGCTGCACAAGGACATCAAATCGAACATATAACAGCATATATAACGGGAAAATACAATTATACAGCAAGCAGAAACATAAGAAAATACAAAAATAAAATAAGAAAATAATGTGATAACTTAAAAAAAACATTGTGAAACCCCGCCCCCAAATTGCTACTGCTGCTGATGCCGCGTCTGCTCCTCCTGCTTTTCCCTTCTCTTCTTAATGCTGTCCCCAGGCGCGCAACAGTGTCAACGCCTTGTTCAAGTAGGCACACCATTCTTCGCGTTCCTCCTTGGTGTCCGCGGACAGTAGATGACGCACAGTCGTTGTGCGTCCTTTGGGTACTATTATCAACGATTCCTGATCGGTATCCAATGCGGGACGTTCGCATTCAAGCAACATTGTGTTGAGACGTGCACAAATGTCACGCGGCGCTGTAGTTACCTTCTGCGAGCTGCACGCATTCAAATCGATGCTGCCCATAGGTGTCTTCTTCTTCTCATCATCCGGATACTTCCAGTAGTTGAGTAGCGAACCATTTAGATAGCACCAGCGACGATGCCAGGCTCCAAAACCGGATATATCCTCGAACATTGTCAAAAATCCCTTGTACTCCACACTAACGGACAGCTCACAGTTGACCTTCATGTGGACATTGCCATCGAGTGGACTCACACCCAGCACTTGGGTCAGTGTCCAACTGGTACGCTGTATTTCACGCAGCGAAAAGATGGCGAAACCATATTGCACCAGCTGTGGAGTGCGCACCACATGCGGACCCGCCGGACTCTGCACCGGTGGCATGACCAAACGATTCTCTCCGCCCTTCTTCTTGGGCGTCTTAACGCCTCCTTTCTTATTCACATTAATGTGATATTTGAGCTCATGTGGCAGCTGATCACGCTGTGCCACCATGCCATAAATTTCGAGTGTTATCTAATATTGAAAAGAAAAAAACGTCAAGAATTGCTGAGCAAGATAGTGATGAATCATCTCGTGCTTACCCGGAAGTCCGCATAGACGTTATTCAGCTGCAGCACATCGGGAAACTTGACAGAGAGCAAGCCGGGCATTGTTGGCACCGTCTTGGTGGCCAGCACATGCTCATTGTACTTGAGTAAGCAGACCAAGTGATGGCCATTATTGTTGCCCGTTGCCATTTTACGTACGTACTCCTGTCGCAGCGGAATTGTGATATCCTTGACGGTCAGCAGACCCTTCTCCTTAGGTGCACCCACGGGACGCACGCTGCCCTCCACGCGCAAGCGTTGCACTTCATCCAAACAGGCTTGTCGACGATGAGCTAATTGAGGGAAAAACACACAGGGATTAGCCATATGTATAACATGAGAGTTAAGGATAATTCCACCTACTCGCTAGCAGTAAATATCGTTCGCCTTCAACGGATTCGGTTGAGCCGGAAAACTCCACAGTTGCAGCGCAGAGATTAAGCGCCTGACTGGCCTGTCCTATGACCTGCTGCTGTTTGCATACCTCGTCCAGCAGCTTCTTGATTTTTTCCTGTGCCTGTGCTGCCTCATTTGACTCGCGTGCCATCTGCAGCTCTTCATCCTCCTCGCTGCTGACAGGAGCACTGGGATCCTCGCCACCATGTTGTGGCGAATCATACTCCAGCTTGTGCTTGGCATGACAATCGCCAGCCAATGCCGAACGCATAACCTGCTGCTCGCGACAAATCTTACGCACCGGCGTCGAGTTGGAGTTAGCGCTCTGCTGGCGACGATAGAAGCTAACAGTGTGCACCAGTGTAACCAAGTTGTTATCATTATCCTGGTTAACGCTTAGCTCAGATTTGACTGGCTGAGCGCCATTAAGCAGTGGCGTCTGCACATCCATCGCCTCGTGCTGTTCCTCGATGGATTGACAGGCAGTCGAGACCAGCGCCAATAGCAGCTGGTGCCTTGCGGAACGAGAAGCTATTGGAGGCGGTGGTTCCTTTGCTCTGTATTCAATAAGAAGAGATTTAAGAAGTGTCCTTTCAAGAGGGTGGTGTCGTAAATACTTACGCCAAGCGATAAATGACTTGTATTTGCATCATCCTCGCTTTCATCGTCTTCACCGCCCAGCGCCTCGTCCAGATAATCATCAATGCCCACAGATATGGCTGACGAATTCATTGAGCTATCCTGACTGTAATAATGATCCTGCTCGGCGTAGTGTACCTGGAAAAAAGGTTTAAATGACCTTGATATCACCCGCTGTGACTGATTTCATCTACCTGGGACTTACCTTTTTCCCATTTTGTTGTTGCTGCTGCTCGGCCTCGTTGCGCTGCACAGTATGCAAGATTTCGCGGCCCAGACTACCGTTGCACATGCCAGCGCTGCTGTCCTCAGTCTGTGACTGATCCGCATCCTCCACCGACTCATCCATGCAACTACAAAATGAAAGAGCACGGAGAGATTAGAATTCTGGTTATATTTATTTTGGCCATTGTCTAGTTGTTCTTTTAAAGCTATTAAATCTATGGTCAGTCTCTATGGGGAATGGGATGGGTGGTTAAAGGGTGGGTATTAAGTATCAATGGCTACTCGAGGCAGAGCAGAAAAAGCAGACAGGAGTAGCATTTGTCAGCGCACCTTTCGAGCTCCTCCTCTTCCCGTTCGGTATCGTCGTTAATTGAAGCTGTCGTCGTTGTGGCACAGCAATTATCCCCACTGGAGTCCAAGTCGGACAGTGCGGGATACAAACGGTCGGAATTCGATTTACGTGCTCGTTTCGATTCCTCGTCAATGATAACATCACCAGCTGCAAAGACAAGGGATTAAGTTTAGCAATAGTTTAGTTTCACTGCCTTGACATCCTTACGAGAGCGACGCTTGCTGCTAGCACTAGCCATTGGTGGTGGAGGTGGTGGCGGCATTGGACGCACCACTTTGCCTGGCAATGGCGGCGCTGGCGCTACAGAAGGCGTTGGCACTGCTGGAGGTGCAGGAGCTGATGCCACCGAAGTTTCAGTCGCAAATAGATCTTTCTGCTTGTTAAAACGGTTCGCTATGATTTGCATGTCTTCCTGTCGCTGTCTATCAATGTCTTTAATACGATTCTCGGCGCTAGATTGAGCTGAAGCCACTAAGGCGGCAACCTTATCCTTCAATTTATTCTCAGGCTTGGCTTGTGGCTTAATGCTGACCTGAGCGGCAGCAGTAACCGGATGCACGGGCGCAGCATGTGCTAAGCAAAGAGAATACAGAATTATTTATAATTTCTTTTTTTATATATTCCGAGTGAAATGTCTCTCTCTCTCTCTCTTACCCTTTGGCTCCTCGGCCCTAAGCTGGCTGCTGCTAGGCGCACTACCAATGGGCGCCTTGGGTATAATGGCCTTGGAGTTTCCTGTTTCGAAGAGTTTCATGCGCTCCTTTAGTGACAGCTCGCATGGATCCTTTTGGTTTCGTTGCACCGTCTGGTTTCCGTTAGCGTTGGCTTTGTTCTCGAAGATAGCAGCGCGGCCAGAAACCAAACCGGATTTGACATTTACAGAGGGCGCAGGCTTGGCGGCAGCAGGCGCAGTCACAGGCTTGGATGCAGCAGGCGCAATGCTACCAAAGGTTTTGGCCACCTTGCTGACCGTCGTCGATTTTTCCGGCACTGGCGGCTTGGGAGATGTCGTTATCGTTGTCGTCGAGGCCATTACATCTTCCTGTTTGGCGTAATCATAGGTATGTTTAATCGTTGATGATTCACGTCTTTGAAAGCCTTGTGCCTCTAATGAGCTCAATACCTTGGGATCCCATTTGAGTTGTTTAGTCTTGTTGATGGCATCCACAGTATCTGACGGCGCCGCTTGCTTTTTCGCCTCTGCCACAGGACGGCTGGGCAAGTCTGGCTTGGGAGGCGGTACAGAATCCAACAACGGTCGATGGACTTCATGGTGTGCCGTATCATCCTCCCATTGATTTATTGTATCTGCCAGTGCCGCCAATTTGCCAAAACGCTGTTTACCCTTGCGTGGACTGTGACGTTCGCTTAGGTCCTCGTCGTCACCGGCATGGAACTGTGCCTCTGTGCGATGAATCGGCGAGGACAGATCATCCGTATTGGAGTACAGTGCGCCCATGCGCTGCAGTCGATTGCGCGATGTGTCACGCAGACGGGCCAGCGGCTGATTAACAGGCGGTGCAGCTTGTGCATCTTCTTCCTTGGTGCGTGCCATCAATTGCTCTGCCTCAGCCTCACCATCAGCATCAGCATCCTCATCGTCTGTCATGTCCTGCTCCTGAATCTCAACTTGCACCTAAGAGAAGCGACAGCGCGCGAAAATAAACATACGCACACATGTAGCAAAGCAGACACAAAGCAAGCGGCAACGGCAAAGACAAAGCCAAAGCCAAATGCAGAAAAACACCACCAAAGAAAATGCAAAAACAAAGGGGGAATGAAACGACAAAACGAACTTACCCCAATTGGTTGTGCCGTGGTTATGTTTATCTCGATTCCCATTTCCATATTCTCCTTGTTAACAGCGGCGTAGTGACGCAACGGCTTGCTGGGCGATGCCTCCAACGTTGCCTTCTCCAGGATCAAAATTTTTCCATTGGTATTGCTTATGTTGCTGCCACTGATAGACGTAGGCGTTGGTGTCGGCGTCAGCGTCAGCGTCGGTTTGCTTGTGCTGACGCTAGCAGAAGGCAGCACCTCAGCCGTTGATATGCTGCATTCCGACAATGGAAATTTGCTAGCGTTTGTAATGCCTAGGGCGCGACTGCGCTGTTCGGCTTTTTCAAGCATGCGCTGCAAATTACAATTAATTACATACATATGTGTATTTGCATTGCAAATGCATTTAGACAATGGCAATCATTGTTTATACCTGAGTGAAGGGGTCCATTGTTGTTGTTGGCAAATGGCGCGGGCACTTTTAATATAAATTTACTAAGATTCACTTGCACACGCGTTATATATTTTTTTCAGTTGTCTATAAAATACTTAAACTCACTTTAAGAACAATTTTTAGCACTATTTATAGAAACTTTGTCATTCGAAATCGTGCGCGTCGCTTCTTTTCCGCTTGTTCGCGACGTTGAAATTTTAAATGGGCAAGCGTCGGTATGCTGTTGTTATCGGTAGAGTTGCCATTCTGTGAAAAAGTCAACAATCGATCGCGTGAAGATTGCGTTCTGTAATATTGCTGTAAATACTTAACATAAATATGTAAATAATTGCAAAGATTATAAATATTAAAATAAGAAGAAGAAAAAAAATACTAATTACATTAATATTGCAATTGTTTGAAATTTTTGGAAGAACAGATTTTGCAAATAATTTACAGAATGATAAACACATTTAAATTTAACAGCACAAATGTTATTTAACATCGCTATGTTAAAAGTAGTACAAAAGTTGCGTTCACAAGACCACAACAGTTTCACGCAGTTCACGTAGCCACAACTATCGATTAATCACACAACATTTTCGTATGCGATGTTTGTAGGGTGGTAGCACCGCACTATCGAATACAATCGACAATTTCTGTTGTAGTTGTGCACACCTAGTCGCCGCTTTTCACATTTTGTTCTCATTCTGACAGCGGCATTAGATTAAAACGTTTCAACTTATTGAAAATAACTTTAGATTTTATTGAATTCGCATAAAATGGATATAAAATCGTTTTTATTTTCATATTGTGCAAAAAATCATCTCGAACCAAAGTTCGATGTGCGTCCAACCGGTAAGTAAACAGTTGACTTAATTACAATCTCTCGAGAAACCTTAGTTGGACTATTGATTTTCAGGCCCAAAACACCGACAGCGTTTCTTGTGCGAAATACGCGTTGATGGTTGTCCTTATGTGGCTGTGGGAAACTCCACGGTCAAAAAAGATTCGGAAAAGAACGCATCTCGTGATTATGTTAATTACTTAATACGTGTGGGAAAATTAAATGCGAAGGATGTGCCAGTTGATCCGAGTGCGCCGCAGTCTGATTCTGTCGGCGGTGGCGGCAACAATTCGGGCAACAGAGCTGGCGGTGGCAATCAAGGCAGACGTGTGTTTGGCGATTCATCAGGCCCACAAGATTTGGGCGAAGCTTATCGTCCACTTAATCACCAGGATGGTGGCCGCCATCACTTCAGCGTTGTCGACCATGTGCAGGAGCAAAAGGAAATGAATGAGGCGGAATCGATTGACATGAATGCCACCATACATGGCAACTGGACCATTGAGAATGCCAAGGATCGTTTGAACATCTACAAGCAGACAAACAATATACGCGACGATTACAAGTATTCGCCCGTGGGCCCAGATCACGCCAGGTACGTATGCAGCTGGCAACTATCCATAGTTTCCGCTGTTCCATTCTATTCCCATTTTGTTTTTGTTTCCGTATGGTAAGCTGCGTACTGGATTTAGCGTTTTTTCGGCCTAAATCTGGAGCGCAGCTCGTAGTTTTGAGAAATAAATGTTCATGCTGTGCGCAATTCGTGAGCTGAGCGCATTAAAATGCACACAAATACAGTACACGTTCTATAAGTTGAATCATCTGGCGAAAAGAGTACATTTAGGGGTTGTTTGAACCATGTAGAAAAACAGTTGCTTCAGGGTTTTACTATTAGTATTTGAAATTGTATATTTTGCTTATATTTGTATTTATTATTTGCTCTCTATATGTCTATATCTCTACACTTAGCTTAGTAGTCAAAAGTCTTTGCCAGTGTGTTTAGCTTATTGAACGTGCACTGTATATATAGTAAATGATCTGTGTGCTGCAATCGTAGCAACTCGCGTTCGGACTTTCAGAGCGACTTGGCACAGAATACACTAAAAGCGCTACAAATGATGATGCTCATCACCCGGAGAGTCTCTTCAAAGGCTAAGTAACACAACATGGCAAACATAGGGCTTTGCGCCCATATTGAGATCGTAAATTAATAATGTGCGCATTGTTGCTCTGAAAGTCCGACAGACATCTCGTCGTGATCGGAAAGTTCCTTCACAGTTGCGCACAGCAGGTTCAGATTTGCAGACTTGATGCTTGACGGTGAGTATGGCGGATGGGCCAGCTAAAATGTTTAGAATTGAAACAATCGAATTACAAATATCACTTACTTAGGAGCTTCATGGCGGAGTTGTCGATTTTTGTGCCGGCACTGAAACGTCGCGTCACGGCACGTGAGACCGGCTCAAATAAGAAAGCAGCAAGCAAATCTTGTGCTCTGTCGCTGGTGCGTCAATTGTTCCATTTGAAGGTAATTGAGGCATTCAGTGGCACACTGAAGAAGAAGAAGGACGAGGAGCTCAAACCATATCCGGTGCGCATAGACGAGCGTCTGATCGAAGAAGTCGATGAGGTTATCAAAGAGCTTGATCTGCCGGTAGTTAATCCGCGCAACATAAAAGTTGAAGCTGATGGGACTCCCATGTCTCTAATTGTAAGTATCCAATTTCATATTTAATCAAAATATGTGCTAATAATTCGTATACATTTTCAGGTTCAGCAGAGTCGCTATGATACACAGGATCAGGGCGAGCGTCGTCCGGAGATTGCTGCAGTAATACCATGGGCACCACCACAGCCCAACTGGAATGCCTGGCATGCTTGTAACATTGACGAAGGCGAACTGGCCACAGCATCGATCGATGACCTGTCGATGCAGTACGAACGACAGCTGCTCGAGCGTCGCCAGAATAATGCGGAGTATCGTCAGTTTTTGGACTTTCGCGATAAGCTGCCAATTGCAGCGATGCGCACTGAGATTATGACTGCCATCAATGAGAACTCGGTGGTCATCATTCGTGGCAATACTGGTTGCGGAAAAACTACACAGATTGCCCAGTATATTTTGGATGACTATATTAGTTCTGGCCAGGGTGGATATGCTAACATATATGTAACCCAGCCCCGTCGTATTTCGGCGATATCAGTCGCTGAGCGAGTATCTCGCGAACGCTGCGAGCCATTGGGCGACACTGTTGGCTATTCAGTGCGCTTTGAATCCGTCTTTCCTCGTCCTTATGGATCCATCTTGTTCTGCACCGTGGGCGTGCTATTGCGTAAACTAGAGGCAGGACTGCGTGGCATTTCTCACATTATTGTTGATGAAATTCACGAACGTGATGTGAACAGTGATTTCCTGTTGGTAATCTTGCGCGACATGGTAGATACTTATCCAGATTTGCACAGTAAGTGAGCCTAACGATTTAGATTGATTCATGTTTTGATTTGAACTTTCCTCTTCTTCTTCAGTCATTTTGATGTCAGCCACCATTGATACTACACTGTTTTCCAAATACTTTGGTGACTGTCCCGTACTGGAAGTGCCTGGTCGTGCATTCCCAGTGCAGCAGTTCTTTTTGGAGGATATAATACAAATGACAGGATTTACACCTTCTGCGGAGTCACGTCGTAAGCGCAAAGAGGCAGATGATGAGGAGAAATTGCTGCTCAACGACAAGGAGGATATCGAACTGAATCTGAATAAGGAGTGCGAGGAGAAATATTCCATTCAAACTCGCAATGCCATGGCCATGCTTTCGGAATCAGATGTTAGCTTTGAGTTGCTGGAAACTCTGCTATTGCACATCAAATCTAAGGGCATTCCTGGCGCAATTCTAGTCTTTCTGCCGGGTTGGAATCTAATCTTTGCGCTAATGAAGTATCTGCAGAGTACAAGCAGCTTTGGGAATCCGCAGTATCGTATATTACCCTGTCATTCCCAAATTCCTCGTGATGATCAGCGTAAGGTCTTTGAACCTGTGCCCGATGGCGTCACCAAGATCATATTGTCCACAAACATTGCCGAAACATCGATCACAATCGATGACATCGTCTTTGTGGTCGATGTTTGCAAGGCACGAATGAAACTCTTCACATCCCACAATAATTTGACCAGTTATGCAACTGTTTGGGCCAGTAAAACCAATCTGGAACAGCGTAAGGGTCGTGCCGGCCGTGTTCGTCCAGGATTCTGTTTTACCTTGTGCTCACGTGCTCGTTATGCTCAACTAGAGGAAAATCTCACCCCAGAAATGTTCCGTACTCCATTGCATGAAATCGCATTGACTGTTAAGCTGCTGCGTCTCGGCGCCATTCATCATTTTCTGTCCAAAGCGCTGGAGCCGCCGCCAGTAGATGCTGTTATAGAGGCTGAGGTGTTGCTGCGTGATATGCGCTGCTTGAACGCCAACGATGAACTGACCCCATTGGGCCGCCTACTGGCACGTCTACCAATTGAGCCGCGCTTGGGTAAGATGTTGGTGCTTGGCGCCGTGTTCGGTTGCGCCGATCTCGTGGCCAGCATGGCCTCCTATTCCAGTACATTCTCAGAGGTTTTTGCTCTGGACATTGGTCAGCGTCGTTTGGCAACCCATCAGAAAGCGCTCAGTGGAATCAAATGCTCCGATCATGTGGCCATGATAGTTGCCACACAATTATGGATGCGAGCCAGGCAGCGCGGTGAGAACGAGGAGGCGCGTTTCTGTGATTGGAAAGGCCTTCAAATGTCCACCATGAATGTGATGTACGATGCCAAAAATCAGTTTCTTGATCTACTACAACAGGCTGGCTTCCCGGAGGAATGCATGTTGCCGCATCAAGTGGATGCCAATTCGGATGATCCAGTACTGGACATGTCGCTGGCTTTGCTCTGCCTTGGCCTCTATCCGAACATCTGTGTGCACAAGGAGAAACGCAAGGTGCTGACTACCGAGTCGAAAGCCGCTCTTCTACACAAGACATCGGTGAACTGCAGCAACCTGGCCGTCAGCTTTCAATATCCGTTCTTTGTTTTTGGTGAGAAAATCCGCACCCGTGCTGTCTCGTGCAAGCAAATGTCTATGGTTGCTCCGCTCCAGATAATGCTGTTTGGCTCACGCAAAATTGATCTGGCACCCAATAATATTGTCCGTGTTGACAATTGGTTAAACTTTGAAATGGATCCAGAGCATGCTGCCAAAATTGGCGCCCTGAAACCCGCTCTAGAGGATCTGGTAACACTGGCCTGTGACAATCCCAGCAATATACTGCAACTCGATGGACCCTTTGCCAAACTTGTGCAGGTCATAAGGGATCTATGTGAGCAGCGTTCTGGAGACTACCAGCTTCAGCGTAATGCTGGGTTGCTGCCTCACATGTCACGCTCCTCTGGCAATAGCAGCGGCGGTGGAGGACCAGCTAAACGTGGACGTTTTGATGGAGGACACAATGACAATAATTATGGGAGTGGAGGTCGCAATTCTGGCAGAGACGGTAATTGGAGGGGTGGGGGAGGCTTTGGAAGTCGTAGAGGCAATCGTGGAGGGAATAATTCCGGCAATCGCAGAAGCAACGGCTATGACAGTAGAGGGGGCAATAGTTATGGTGGTGGTGGTGGCGGTAATGGCTACAACGGAGGTGGTGGCCATGGCGGCGGCGTCGGTGGTTACGGTGGCGGAGGTGGCAGCAGCTATAGCGGTGGCGGAGGTGGCAGCAACTATGGCGGTGGTGGAGGAGGCAGCGGATATGGTGGAAATGGATGGGGCAATAGTTTTGGTATGTCAGGAGGCAACAATAATTTTGGCGGCGGAGGTAACAACAGTTATGGCATTGATGATGATAACAGTCTTGGAGGAGCAAGTGATTTTATAAGCACAGAAGGATCTGGAGGATATCAGAGAATGGCTGCCGAATCCGCCAACAATTATGGTGGTGGTAACAATTTCCAAGGTGGAGGAATCTGGGGTCGTTTCTCTAATAACTTTAATAACTCAGGCTTCTAAATAATTTATTATGATATTTAAATAAAACTTATAAATAATTTAATACTTATGGTGTGTTAATATTAGTAATATTATTAAAACCATTTAATTGTTGCTTTTTCATTTATATATTTTTTGATTATAATAGCTTAGGAATCGTAGAATTTTAGCTGACATTCGATGCTGCAGAAGAACTGTGTTGCCGAAACTTCATCTTGTATATGCGCCTCCTTGAGGCAGATGTAACACCATCGCGAACGCTTAATGCTGGCCAGCAACTCGTCTGATCTTTTGTTTGCGCTATCATTAAAGTTATGGTATTGTGTCATCTCACTGTCCCAGTGTAAGTCTACTTTTCTAACGCGGTCGACCTCGTCGATGATCTTGGGATCCGATAAGAGCTTTGGGTGCTCATTTAGAAATTTTCGTATTTGTCTTGTAGCACTTTTCAGGCGGTTATAGTTCTTAAGAAACTGCTGTTCTTTCATTACAAGTTGATTTGCATCAAAATTACATTGTGACATTGACTTCCTTGTTTCACTTTCGAAATTCAAAAGATGCGCTTGAAAATCAAATTCGATTGTTTCATCAGAATCACCGTCAGATTCGATACACATTTCATTGAACATTGTAGGGGCTATTCGATTATAATAGAAACTTCTTTATAGTATATTATTATTTTTAACTGTCAAATAATCTTATTAATCCATCTAAACAATCTGTGTTTTGCGCCAGGGCTGCATAAAAATCGATAGCTTATTCAATATTGATATTGAAAATTTTAAAACGAATTATAATACATACAGAATTTGTAATTTTCATCGATTTGGATGTTATAATAGTAAAATAAAGATTATAATTATATTAAAAGTAGTAAATATTTCTAGTAATACCTCTATTCTTAACATAAATGTTCCAGCGTACTAACTTTTTTGCATGTAATTATTATCGATACACTCGACTATCGATTTTCATTCCTGCGATTCAGCGCCGCCATTCAAGTGTAGCGTCACTTGTACCGTTTAGCGCGTCTTAATTTATTTCATAGTGTTTTGTGCTGATTTGTTTTATTTGTGTGTGTTAAGTTTGCTAAAAGTTAAATTTTACAATAATTATGGATTTTGACAATGCCAAGGAGAATATACAGCCTCTGGCAAGTGGTCGTAATGTCAGCCTGCTGCAAGCATCGCTTTGCCAAGACGCCTCGCAAGAGTTGACCGCCCAGCGAAAGCAACTGGAACTGGACATAAAAAACTACAAAGGCGACGACCCACTGGAGCCGTGGTACAATTATATCTGCTGGATAGAGCAGAGCTACCCGGCAGGTGGGAGTAACTCTGGCCTGCAGAAGGTGATGCATAAATGCTTAGCTCTCTTCGAGCAGGATAAGCGCTACAAACAGGATCGTCGGCTAATCAAATTATTTATCAAATTCGTAAGTTACTATACGTTGGCAGTTTCAGAGAATTAACCGTACGTCATCTTGCAGATGGGCAGTCAAGGCGATGAAATCGAATGCTATCAACAGATGTATAATAGTGGCATCGGCACTATGCTGGCCGACTTTTATATTGCCTGGGCTTATAGCTACGATCTGAGTGGCAACATGCGCAAGGCTAACGAGATATTTCGCTTGGGCGTCGACTGTCGTGCCGAGCCATTGGAAGATCTTAAGGAAGCGCAGCAGCACTTCGGCTATACGGTTGCCCAGCGCATGTTATATACGGATGGCGAGGAGACAACTGCCGTCAAGCAGGAGCTGGATGATCGGCGATTGGCCTTGCGCTCGTTGCGTGGTCAGAAGCGCCAGAACACAGTGGTTGTAGGAAGCGTGCGAACTGGAGCGGCAATCAAGAGTAATATGCCCGGCGTTGTGCAGGTATGTTCAAGTATCTCTCAGTCGATCATTAGCTTATATACAATATTATGTTTTTATGAACAGAGCGATGCGCCGAGTACCAGCCGAGCTAGCCGTAATGCTCATCGTCAAGTCGAGGTCTTTAATGATGAGAACGCCGATCAGAATGTACCTTTGCCACCACCAGTATCAGATGACACAGAAGCAGCTGGTGGTGAGCCCAAGTCAAGTTTGCGTTCGATAATTGACGCTGCAAGGCAACAAGAGAATCTAAAGGAGCCAATTGCCTGGAGTCAACCACATAAGCGAGGCAAGATCTTTAGCGGTAGTGAGGCGCACGATCCTGCCTTTCCCATACACGTGGACGAGAAGAAGCTGCCACCAATTAAAAACTATGAGAGCAACTTTGATAAACCATTTAAATATTTACCCAATTTCGTTGCAAAAAACAAACAGCAGCAGCCTTGGATTACTCCAGTAACTATCGAGGATGAACCGAACAGCACTGGATTACCGTGCTACAATAAGATCATGACATATCCGCGTCCCAATATGGAGTTCTCCCCAGAGGAGTATAATGCCTATTGCTGGTTCAGGCGTCGCGACGACAAGCATCCATTCGTCTTGCGGCACAATGCCTGGTGGGGCAATGGTATCGAGTTCGCGGTACGACGCTATCCCAACTTTGCCAATAGTAACAAGCCACAAGCAGCTGATGAGATGGACGGGTATCGTAAGATGCCAGAAGTGGCGTCTTTGAAACCAATCCTAGATAAGATCTACAACGACGAGGAACAGCAGGAATATCAGTTGGATGAGATTATGGCTGCTAATTGGCATCTAAAACGCAACAATACTGTACATGGTGTAATGGACATGGAGGAGACTGTTTGCCTACCGGGCGGGCAAATGCCCCGGCGTAAGAGTTTCTTTCCATCCGTATTGCCGGCTGCAAGCTCGAAATCCATATTGCCTCAAGTTTCCTGTGTTATGGAAGAAAATGAAGAGCAAGAGGAGGAGAAGGAGGAGGAACAGCTGCAGCAGCCGCAGCCGCAGCAACAGAAGCAACAGCAAAGCGATCCAGCATCTTTTAAAGTATTCGAAGATCCTTCACCAGAGAAGAAGCAAAGCAATAGAGTTCCTATTAAAATATTTGAAGATCCCACACCTAAACCTGTTAGCGAACCACGAGCACCATCACCGGCTGCACCATCAGAGGCAGCAGCACCATCTTCCCCCGACTCGGTGATGTTTGCAATGCCAATGGCGCCTCCAGCAAACAAAATCGAAATATTCGAAGACGATCCATTGCCTCCGAGGCCAGCAAGCAGCAAGCTGCCAGTTCCCAGTGCATTCTTCGATGCTGATGAAACGTGCTCAACACAAACCTTCAATATATTTTTGAAATCTCAGGCCGTGAGTACTCCAAAGGCTGCGCAAAAACAAGCTCCAGCACGTCAGTTCGGAACTATACTGAAGGATGTATCGCCGACAACGTGCGCGGACGAGAACAGCGAGCCGGAAACTACGCCACTGGCTGCCTCTGTCGCTCAGCCGGTTTCACCTATGATGCGTAAGCAGCTTTCAACCATTTTGGAAACCTCGGAGCATGGCACACATGGCAGCTCTGGTGGCACCAATGCTACCACTAAATCCACACTAATATCTACATCGACATCGCCCAGTTCACATGTCACAACGCTGACTAGTAAATCCGAAACGCTGCAGGGCGAGTGCACGCCGGGACCGACGCGATTTCAGCGTCAGATGGCCAACGATCTGTCCGTTGTGGGTGAAGAGTCTGGATCTGGCTCTGGTGCCGGTACTGGTGCTGCAGCTGTGGTTGGCAATTTTGAGCGCTTGCAGCTCTGGGAGCCGAATGCACCCAGTGTTCCGATGATGAAATCATTGCGCTTCCAGGAGGATAAAACTGAAACTGTGACCAGACCGTTGATGGCTTGCTACCAGGAGGATAAAACAGAAACGTTGTCCAAATTGCCAATGGCATTGCCCGATTTATCGATGGCGAACGCTTCGAAACTTTATCAACCGTCTGTGCCGCAGCTGCCACCGTTGCCGTCCACACCAGAGGGTAAAGAGGACAAGCCGTGCAGTGTATTTGCCAAGACACCGGCCAAGCCCAGGGCAATCGATTCGCCGCTCTATGGTGGCACATCGAAGCGCTCGTGCAATCAGAAGACGCCCGACTTGTTCAGCAAGTCATCGAGGCAAACACAAAAGCCTGTGAACGACTCTCTTGAGATGTTCGACGATGTTGGCTACTCTCTGCCACTGGCAAAGCCAACGACCACCAAACCACTCACTACCATGAGTAAATTAGCAGACTCCTTTATGGCAGACTTGTCGTTTGTGCCCGAAACGCAAAAGCCAAAGGCAACGCCAGCCCTGAGCCAGTCGACAACTCAAAAGAAATTTGAAATTTGCCTTGATGAGTCGATGCCACCGCCACCGCTGCCAGTGGCCATGCCAGCCGCTCTAGATTGCACCGTACCCGAAACTCAGCCGCAGCTGCAGGTGACCATTGGTCCGGCTCATTTGACAGCATCGTTTATGAAGGATTGCACCGAGTTGAGTGCTTGCCCCTTGCAGGATGCGCCACCATTGGCAACGAACAAATTTGATATTTTTCTTAATGATTCCCTGCCAGAACCACCACCGCCGGCGCCAGCAATAATGGACTGCACAGTGCCAGAAACGCAACCGGAGATGATGGGCAAAAGTTCGGACATCGTCGGCAAATTGGAGACCATTGGACCAGCACATTTGACAGCTTCGTTTATGAAGGATTTCACTGAGTTGAGCAGGGGTCAAATCTACATTCAAGTTTCAGGAGGAACTGGAGAAGTCAGTGAAACACATGAAGACAGCAGCGAACCCACAGTCAGATGATTATTTTGAGTTAAATGCGGCGACGGAAATGTTTGCCAGCAACATCAGCATGATAAAGAACTCAACCCTGCTCCCTGAGGCGTCCAAAAAGCACGAGACGCCTGCTGGGGCAGCACCAACAGGACGTGACGAATTGCTAGTACCAACTATTATTGTCAACGAATCACACGATGATCAATGCATATACTACAAGACAACACCTTTGACCCCGAAACTAAGCCACACATCGTGGCACGAGACGAGCCTAAGTACGCCGCCCAGAGAGATTTATGTGCATCGTAAGCCAAGCATGGATGAGTCGATGCTTAATAGCACATTGGCACAGACCAATGTGAATCCGTTCAGTGTGGATATTATCAATTCACTGCTGGATTCCATTGAGTTCTCGCAGTATATCGAGAAGTTGCCCAATTGCCAGCTGTTGGGACATGTGAAGCGATTGGTGCCGAACTCAAAGATATCAGTGCACAAAGAGGAATTCGATGTGCAGAAGATTATAGGCAAAGGAGCCTATGGTTCCGTCTATAGCGGTGTGCATCGCAGGACTGGCAAAAAAATAGCACTCAAGCAGGAGAAGCCGACAAACTACTGGGAATATTACATCTGCCTGGAAGTGCAATCTCGTTTGGCCAACGAGGAGATGGTAAGATGTATCTGGTTATCGAACTTCCCTTCCATCAGATTAATAACCTGAATTTCTCCTTCTACAGATTGCTGCCTTCATGCACATCGATTACGCGCTGGTCGGCCACAATTCAAGTGTTTATATATCAGAGCTATCGCAGTACGGTTCCCTCATCAATATTTGCAACAAGTACAAAAAACAGACAAACAAGAATTTGGATGAGTATGTTGTAATGAATATATGCTGCCAGTTGCTGGACATAGTTGACCATTTGCATGCGCTGGGCATCATTCATGCAGATATCAAAGCGGATAACTTTTTGCTGATGAAGCCGTAAGTAACTATGGTTATTCCCATAGCTCAGCTAATGTGTGCACACTGAGAAGTCATGTCTGATATATGCTTTAAGGAGACACTTTTCTGCGCTGTGGGGCTATGGGGCTGCGGGCGCACACACATGCTGAGCGAGGGAAATCTTTACAAATTCTGTAAGCTGAAAATGCACTTTTCCATTCACTTACAGTTTGAGCACACAGCCCAAAGAGCTCAGTTTGCAGTTGATCGACTTTGGTGTCGCCATTGACACCAAACTTTTTCCGCCTAATCAAACATTCGACTATGTGCACAACGATGATACCTTCAAGTGCATCGAGATGCGGACACATCGCCGCTGGACGTATCAATTGGATTTGTTTGGCCTGGTGGGAGTGATGCATGTGCTACTCTTTGGACGTTACATGGAGGTAACGCAACGTCAGTCGGGTGGCATTTGGATGCCAAAGCAGGCATTTCCACGTTATTTCAATCGACAGACATGGGAGTCCGTATTCCGTACTTTGCTCAATGTGAACGATTGTCGCAGCATGCCGAATCTGCAGGAGCTACGAACGTTGTTCAAATTAGACTTGGCCGAGAAGGAGAAGTACGTGGAAGCGGCCATAGCCAAGTTCAATCTTGTCATGCAAAGGCAATCGAAATGAGTGGATAGAGTGACTCGATTTTTGTCTTTAAAGATATCTATTTAAGTACTTGTTATGGATATGCATATTATTGTGGGGGGTCATCATGGTCGTCATATCATAAAAAGAGAACGATTAATTACGAACTGCAATTAGTATACAATTCCAGAGAAACAGAGAGCGAGAGAGAAAAACAATTATTGATTTATCACTCCAAATTATAAAGAGAATCATGAATTATGCATAATAATAGAGTTTTGTAATGAATATTTATTGGTCTAATTAAAACTAGATATGAAAACTAATATCAATTTCTATGTAACTATAGATTTAACATTTAACTACGCATCGAATCTATGTCAGCATGGATTCAGGTTTTTTGGCTTTTCCAGTGATTTGCATACATATGTGAAAAACCAGAAAACCCCAAAAACTTGTAATAATTTTACGCAAACTTGACATCATCGTCGCGTACTTCCCCGAATCCGAATTGTATAACTTGTTTTACGCCTTTTTAGTGATTAAAGAATGGGCGGATTTAATGCCATGACCATATGCTAGAGATATCGGGTTAAGAGCATTCACAATATACAATATACGCTTACAATGTGCCAATATTCCCCCGCTTGCAACAATATTAAAATCCTTCAATAACCGCAATTGCACGCTTTGTGCCATTATAATAGTCGCGGTCGTTTTAAACTTTCAGTCGGTTTACGAGCAACGCGCTCGCTCTCGCTCTCTCTCTCTTTCGCGCGCTCGCACACTTATAAACAAAATAATTTCAACCCAATTAAGCGGTTTTACGTAAATTTTACAATGCGGCGTCCGAGCATTAACCGAGTGGAACCCAGACCGAGCAAATCCTCAGCCCACCCACTCTCTCTCGCTCTCGACAAGCGCCCACTCAATTCGAGTGCAATGCAATTTTTGGTTGAATCAAATAATTTGGGTTATAACGTTGGCATTTTGCGGGTGCGGATGCGGGTGCGGGTGCGCATGGCATTGGGTGGCGACTGGCGCCATTTGCATTTTAGGATTTTCCTTCCCTCTGCATTTCGGAGGCATTTGTCGTTGCCGGCTGGACGGCGGAGGGGCGACTGTTGGACTGGTCGACGCTAACCGATGCTATATTCGTTTCCGGCCATGTCGCTGCTGATGTCGTTGCGTGCGCGTCCATGCCGGGCACAATTGTCCCTGCGGTCGTGCATATGCACAGCATATAAATCAAAGTCAAAACATAGCTAGACATGATTCACAAATGATCAAAACAGACGACCCAACCCAACCCCAAACGTAGCCGCCATATGAAAGTCTTATAAATCAACTTGGGTGCGAGTTGCAACTGTAGAGGGAGCGTGGTAGAACCTCCCCCAATCCTGCGCCCGGGCAGCTGCATGTGGTTGACTTTTTGACTGCTAAGTTAGCACAAAATTTCGTCTGCCTTGTGCCGAGTAGTTTGTCAAAAAATTTTGATTGGCACCCCACAAAAATGGCGACTGTTTGGGCATTGCGTATACGCCCAGTGCACGCCTGGCATAATGTAGCATGTGTGTGTGCTCTGCAAATATATAATATGCAGTTCCATTTAATGCCCTTTGCGATAAAAGTTATATAGTATCCAACTCCCTTGGCCCTTCTTTCTTCCCTTTTTGCACATGGCGTGTACGGGATATTTGGCAAATTTAAAGCAGCTGCTGGATAAGTTGCCTGGCCTTTTATTTACCAAGCAATTGTTGTGGTTTTATTTGAGGGCGCACACACAACACAGACACACACACACACACACACAGACGCAGCATACACTGCTGCTGCTGCTGCTGGAGAGAGCAGCAGCCGGTTCGGTCTCACATGGACATACATGATTTATGCAAATTGAAAATGACCTTAGACCTAAGACACACACACACACACACATGCCCGTTCATATGCACATTGTGCGCTTAGCATGTCATGTTTGTTGTTCTTGTATGTACATGCATATGCATGTGTGTGTGTGTGTGGCAACATTTTTCGACTCCTGTTGACTTGATTGTGGCAGCTGCTTGCTGCTTAGCATCGCTCTAGCCACCTGCTCCTCTCCTCTCCTCCCTCCCCACTTGCAGCACTTTCACATCCATTTGCCGTTGCTGTTGCACAGCTTAGCGCAGCATCGAAGCATGCCACATAGAACCCTTTTTTGGCCATGCATTTTGCATTATAAAGTATTTTTGCGCCATTATTTCATAAAATTCACATTTATTCTGCAGCTGCTCAGGGCAAAAAGCGCGCCACGTCTCCTGCTCCTGCTCCTCCGCCTCCTCCCGACCAATTGCTCATTGGGCAGCAGGGGGGGGGGCAGTTCAATGTTTTGTTGTTCGGTTTTTCTACAAGATAAACTGCAGATTAGAAAACTACACACACAGCTGTGTGTGTGTGTGTGTGTGTTGCTGGGTCTTTTTGTTGAGCAGAGTTTATGTTTTTTGGATGTAGCTAAAAGGCTTTTAAAACTGTCCGTTCGGATTTTCGATAATACTGATCAATCTCAGTGGAAGCATTCAGCTGCAGTTGAGTGCGAATTTAATACTGAATAATAAATCGAAATCGATAATATTTCAGTATTTTTTTCGTATGCATTGGCAATTGAATACAACACATATACAATTACTATAAATGATGATTATAATAGGCTCAGAACTGATTAAATGTTAAGCGGGCTTCAATAAAGTCAAATTGGATTATCATTATTTTTATGTACAAATATCTGGCCCACATATGTTATGTTCAATTGAATATTTACGCAGGAATTTCTCTGCAGTAGTCCATTGACATTCGAGATATCGAGCTTATCGATATCGCATTTCTTAATTGCCAACCGAATGCAATTTGCAATAGATGAAAGTGTCAGCATACCATTTGTGCTAAAAAAAAATATCTTATCGCCGCCAGTTATCGATAATGTTTCATTTTATTGATGCGTGATTGAAAGCGATGCATACTTTACCGTTTTCCGCTTATACTATACAATCGAAAGGGTATACAGTATTCGCTGCGAAATACGTTGCTTCTATTTGTTCTGAATTCTTTTCCGGAATATCACAGACTTTCTCCAATTAGCAGCTGAAAACATTCGCACACAACTTGCTGTAATGCTTGATTAATTTTCAGCTGTTGCCGAATCACTTTAGATAACAATCATCTATGGCGATTTACATATTTTATAATCATTGTGCAATCGCACATATGTAACTACTCATCGGCATAGGGGGTGGGGACTATCAAATTAAATACACATGTAGTTCTGTCTGAAATGTGCAAAAAACACACAAGTCATGGCGGGTTTGTGTGCATCTACAGGCAAACAATCACAGACGAACTGTGGTGTAGAGGTTGTTACTTTGTCATTATATAATGAATATTGTATTACCCGTCGTATATCATATCTGCAACGCGTAAACCCATTCGAAATTGGCATGCAGCAAGTGCTAAAATGAATTCTGAAAAGTAGCTAACTCCTATCAACTTGGTAAAGAACAGCAACAGAAACAGTCTAATTGCAGCCATAAATGCTTATTGCCCGTACTACACGAAGTATTACCCCCCGTTCCGATATAACCACCCCGTTCAGATCACTCGGCGAGCTGCCGTTAGGCTATATGGGCGAGCACAGCTTTCGAAAATGCTCAGACGTATTTTTGATATTGACAAGCGCGGACGCGTCTCTGTTTGCCGACTGTCTGGGAAGCCAAAACATACTCGTATAATAATAAAATCTAATTTATTGCTACGAGTGCCGGTTTAGCTTGGGTTATTCCAAAAATCTTGTCAGGGTACTGAGCTCACAATGAGTGCTGTCGTCGAAAACACAGGTGAATATGTCCGGCATTGTCTAACGGGAAGAGAGTATAAATGATCTACGAGAATTTGTGTGTGATATGTATATCAAGTGGAATCCCCCCATTCAATAGTTCCCGCCGAAATGCGATTTTAATTGTTATTCGCAAATTATATGAATCGAAACTTTACGTGCACGAAATTTATTAAATTGTCGTTTTATTTGTGGGTTGAAAACACTTTAAACATATGAAAACGAAAGCTTATAATGAATGTTTACTCGGTACCTATGATTATGATTAAAATTATTACAGATGTAAAAATAACTGCTCAATTATATATGCTCTTATTTAACCTAACACGACAATTAGTTTGGTATACAAACAGAAAAAAAGTTCTAAATCTGATTAAACTATATTTTCAAAAGGGAAAATTAATATATCATATTCCCCATAAAGTATGTGTTTATTTTTATATGTGATATGATCTCAAAAGGTTGCAAAATAGTTTAAATGGAGAGTATATTACTCAATGGAATAGTTTACAGGACCAATATAAATGTTTCGACCTTGAGACAGACTCTTAATGGCTGCGGTCAGTTGGCCGTGTCTTATCGATAAGGACGTCGTTTGGCTGTAGTAAAAGTGTTTCTCACGATAAGATAGAAATCCGGTCTACAATCTAAAATACACACTCAAAACATCATTATCACAATAAATTCCAAATTAATTGGAATTTCTAGTATTATTGCAAATTTATATGTGATCTATATCTCGATTAACATTTCGACACACGCCAAACAGGTTTAACGGGGCCTAAACGTTTTATTTGCGTTGACCAAAAAATAATGATAAAAAAAACACAACGATTTTGAATTTTACAAGCGATAAACAACGATAATAAAAACAAGTCGGAAAGGCTACAGTCGAGTTCGCCCGACTGTGGTATACCCGCTACAACTTTGCGAAAAAACACATCTGACAGTCTCAAATTTGTTTTTCTAACTCGCCTTATAGTTATCATCGAATTTAAAAGAAGATATAGCATAATGCTAAAAAAAAACAAGTGGATATGGCTACAGTCGAGCGCTCGACAGTAGGATACCCTTCTCCCAATTTTAAAAATCCGTTACAAACGTGTAACCACACTCATAATTTCAAACAGAAATTTTGCACAAATACTTCTTCTACATATAGCTTTCTCGCTTACACTCACACAGCGACGCACGTTAAGAGTGACGTCGACGTCGGCGTCAACTACTGAAAGCAGCGCGCAGGCTGCTGCTCGTGCATTTGTACTGAAAACGTTGACTTCAATAACTTCTGTGCTATTGGTCCGATCAGATTGTAATTTGGAGAATATGTTCGTATGATATATAGCTTTATACATACCAAAGCACAACTTTATAAGCTTAATAGTTTGCTTAATAATCACAAATTACCGATTTGCGGGGGCGGTGGGCGTGGCATTAAACATTTAACATAAACTTCATCTGCTTGCTAAATTTAGGAACCTCCATACCAAATTTGGTGTCTCTAGCTTTTTTAATAGCTGAGATCCGTTGTCTCAAACAGACAGACGGACAGACAGACAGACGGACAGACGGACATGGCTCAATCGACTCGGCTAGTGATCCTGAGTAAGAATATATATACTTTATGGGGTCTGCCACGCCTCCTTATGCCTGTTACATACATTGCACAAAGTTAGTATACCCTTTTTTGACCATTTTCAATGGTCGAAGGGTATAACAAGTGGATATGGCTACAGTCGAGCGCTCGACAGTAAGGTACCCTTCTCCCAATTTTTAAAATCCGTTACAAACGTGTAATAATTTCAAACAGAAATTTTGCACAAATACTTCTACTACATATAGCTTTCTTGCTCACACTGACACAGCGACGCACGTTAAGAGTGACGTCGACGTCGGCGTCAACTACTGAAAGCAGCGCGCAGGCTGCTGCTCGTACATTTGTACTGAAATCGTTGACTTGAATAACTTCTGTGTTATTGGTCCGATCGAATTGTTATTTGGAGAATATGTTCGTATGCCATATAGCTTTATACATACCAAAGCAGAACTTTCTAAGTTTAATAGTTTGCTTAATAATCACAAATTAACGATTTGCGGGGGCGGTGGGCGTGGCATCAAACATTTAACATAAACTTTATCTGCTTGGGAAATTTAGGAACCTCTATACCAAATTTAGTGTCTCTAGCTTTTTTAATAGCTGAGATCCGTTGTCTCAAACAGACAGACGGACAGCCGGACAGACGGACAGACGGACAGACAGACGGACATGTCTCAATCGACTCGGCTAGTGATCCTGAGCAAGAATATATATACTTTGTGGGGTCTGCCACGCCTCCTTATGCCTGTTACATACATTGCACAAAGTTAGTATACCCTTTTTTGACCATTTTCAATGGTCGAAGGGTATAAAAAAAATTAAAAATAAGAACAAAAGAAAAAACAAAAAAAAATGTATGCCCCTGTTGGGATTCGAACCGTGGACCTAAAAAAAGCTTGTAATATGCAGTTCGCAACTATAACCACTCCGCCATTAGCACATTATTAATTTGGCCGGCAAAGTTGCATTATGAGACTATTCAGATTGTCGTCCAGGACAAAAACTAATACCAACTCACTTCCCAAAAAATATTTTTAATCAAATGCATTTAATACTAAACTTAAAATATTTTAGTACTTGAAAAAAAAGTAAATTTCAGAAAATCCACTAGATTCGGACCGAGTTGGATTCGAACCCGTACCCTTTGGGTTCTCAGTCAACGACTACATCCACTCAGCCACTGCACCTTTTATGCATTTATTATAAAATTGCAATAATGATCAGCGCAAATAACTTTAGTACATATAATTGAAAACAAGTGGGTAGGGCTACAGTCGAACGCCCGACAGTAGGATACCCTTCTCCCAATTTTTAAAATCCGTTACAAACGTGAAACCACACTCATAATTTCAAACAAAAATTTTGCACAAATACTTCTACTGCATATAGCTTTTCGCTCACTCTCACACAGCGACGCACGTTAAAGTGACGACGACGTCGGCGTCAACTACTGAAAGCAGCGCGCAGGCTGCTGCTCGTGCATTTGTACTGAAAACGTTGACTTCAATAACTTCTGTGCTATTGGTCCGATCAGATTGTAATTTGGAGAATATGTTCGTATGATATATAGCTTTATACATACCAAAGCACAACTTTATAAGCTTAATAGTTTGCTTAATAATCCAAATTACCGATTTGCGGGGCGGTGGGCGTGGCATCAAACATTTAACATAAACTTTATCTGCTTGGGAAATTTAGGAACCTCTATACCAAATTTAGTTCTCTAGCTTTTTTAATAGCTGAGATCCGTTGTCTCAAACAGACAGACGGACAGCCGGACAGACGGACAGACGGACAGACAGACGGACATGTCTCAATCGACTCGGCTAGTGATCCTGAGCAAGAATATATATACTTTGTGGGGTCTGCCACGCCTCCTTATGCCTGTTACATACATTGCACAGTTAGTATACCTTTTTTGACCATTTTCAATGGTCGAAGGGTATAAAAAATTAAAAATAAGAACAAAAGAAAAACAAAAAATGTATGCCCCTGTTGGGATTCGAACCGTGGACCTAAAAAAGCTTGTAATATGCAGTTCGCAACTATAACCACTCCGCCATTAGCACATTATTAATTTGGCCGGCAAAGTTGCATTATGAGACTATTCAGATTGTCGTCCAGGACAAAAACTAATACCAACTCACTTCCCAAAAATATTTTTAATCAAATGCATTTAATACTAAACTTAAAATATTTTAAGTACTTGAAAAAAGTAAATTTCAGAAAATCCACTAGATTCGACCGAGTTGATTCGAACCCGTACCCTTTGGGTTCTCAGTCACGACTCATCCACTCACCACTGCACCTTTTATGCATTTAATATAAAATTGCAATAATGATCAGTGCAAATAACTTTAGTAAATATAATTGAAAAAGTGCTTGCCACCGGAGTTGAACCTGCATATCTTGCATATCTAACATAATAAAACAGACAAAACACGTGGTCACATGGCACTACTATTTCTTTAATATCTTCCATATTTATAGTCCAATCTTACTGAAATTTTCACGAAACGTCCGCAAGATGGTATTTATAACGTATATTAAAAACTGTTACTGTGCTAATATTGCAGCTAGTCCATTTTTTCAATTTATAGGGGCGGTAGGGTGGCAAAATCTAAAATAAACTTGATAAGCGTGAGTAATAACACATATTGTCACAAATTTGGTAGTCTAGCTTTATAATAGCTGGATCCAGGTGTTCACACGGACGGACGACAGACAACGGACAGACGGACAGACGGACGACGACGACGCAGACGACATTATATCGACTCGGCTGTTGATACTGATTAAGATATATATACTTTATGGGGTCAGATGTCTCATTCTGCCTGTTACATACATTTTCGGTTTGACAAAGTTATATACCCTTCTACTCTTGATACGTTAACAATGCTGACAACAAATTTTGGCTGCGTACTAAGCAATATTATTGATTTAAGCACAACGTACTAGTCCGCCCATCGGGCAATCGATTAATCGGACTGTTATTAATATCATATACGCCTTAATGGCGGGAATTTCTCAATTTAAGGGCCCGCTATCGGCATACGTCATCTGCAGGCGGCTCTGCTGTTCTTGGCCATAACCGTCAATTATGTAGCCAGGCTCAATGTCAGCGTCGCCGTTGTGGCCATGACGGATTCGGAGACTTCTAATCCAGCTTTTCCGGTATTATTGCACAACCACATCACGATTTGTAAGCGACTTATGGTTGATTATGTCTTTCTATGTTACAGGAATACGACTGGTCGGAGTCGGAAAGAGCTTTCATACTCTCCAGCTTCTACTGGGGCTACTTAGTGACGCAGTTTCCGGCAGGGATTCTCGTCAAACGCTTTGGGGCCAAGAAGGTGTTGTTTATTCCAACCTTTGCCACAGCTGTGCTAAGTGCACTGACCCCCTACTGCATTAGCTGGGGCGGTTGGGTTGCCTACAGTGTGTTGCGGATTGTTCTGGGACTATTCCAGGGCCTAATCTTTCCCTGCATACACGAGCATCTGGCCAAGTGGTCACCACCCAGAGATCGCAATCGTCTCGGAGTCTTTGCCTATTCGGGTGCCGATTGCGGTTCTGTGTTGGCCATGTACGTAAGTGGAATCATTGCAGGCGGTGCCATGGGCTGGCCAGGCATCTCGTATGTCTCGGCGGGCATGTGCTTCGTGTGGTGTATACTATGGGTGCTGCTTGCGTCCAACAATGCGCCCGACTCACGCCTGGTTGGCCAAAATGAGCGGGATTACATAGAACGTTCGATGAAACGCAACGATGGATTTCATGGCCAAAAGATACCCATGCCCTGGCGTGCCATCTGGACATCGGCGCCTTACTATGCTCTCCTTGTTGTACGCAGTGCTCAGGGCTGGGCCAACTCAACAATGCAATTGCAGACGCCCGCCTACATGCACGGTGTGCTGGACATGGACATCAAGACCAACGCCCTCTATTCGGCGCTTCCCTTTGCCGCCATGTGGGGCATGTCGTATGTCTACTTGGTGTTTGCGGATGTGGCCATGTCCCGCCAATGGATGTCCCTCACCACACTGCGTAAGTCTATAAATACGATGGCCTATTGGGGTCCGGCTGCGGCGCTGATTGCCATTGGTTTTCTGGACAAGGAGCAAACTGAATGGGCCGTTGCGTTGATGACCATCAACGCTGGCCTCAATGC
This sequence comes from Zaprionus tsacasi, assembly GCA_018904105.1. Lineage (NCBI taxonomy): Eukaryota > Metazoa > Arthropoda > Insecta > Diptera > Drosophilidae > Zaprionus > Zaprionus tsacasi. Next base: position 12,675,921 of record JAEIFR010000295.1, read on the forward strand.
GGGCTCTGGCATCGGCAGCATTCTCACTATCATCGACCTGTCGCCTAATCATTCGGGCATGAATATGGCCATAATTAACGGAATAGCCAACTTCTTTCCGTTGATTGCGCCCCTGCTAGTGGGCGTCATTGTCACCGACCAGGTAAGTGAATCCAGGTTTAATTGGTATCGCTATTAATGATCTCTTTCCTTGCAGGAGTCACGGAGTCAGTGGCAAATCGTATTCGCCTTGACGGCCGTTGTGTTCTTTGTGGGTAACCTGGTGTATCTCATTTGGGGCACCACCGATCTGCAGCCTTGGGATGCTGTCGACTTTATGAAGAAAAACGATGTCGAATTAGATAATAATAATATCAAAGCAATTAAGGACAATGAAAAGAAAATTGAAAATGAAACGAAATCGGAAACAAGATGAATTGTTGATGATAAGATAATTTGCCATTAGGAACTAACGATGATCCCTATGTGTCTTCCCGGCACATGAGTATTCTCAATGTAAATACATATTATATTATAGTATTTTTATTATCCTATGAGGATCATTATGTTATTATTGACTCATTTTAAGACTATCATATAATATAAAAAAAAACACGTTCACAATATTTTTAGGACAACAAATTAGAAAATAAATAAATGACTTAAACGATCCATAAATTGTTGTTAAATATTATAAGCTCAGCTCGCATATACCCTGCAATCTTGGCTGCTCTGCGGATAAACCTATTCTAAAGTATGAGAGAGTATTAAAAGTTTCTTTTACTCCCAAGATTTCAGTTGATAATGTTTGTTTGGTTTCTTATCGCACAACTTTGTCTTACTCATGGCCAGGTCTGTGTTTTAAAAAAGTTCCGCATCTTTTCTTTAATGTACAGCTGGTCTTTCTCCGAAGTATTTCGGTCATTAAGAGCTCTCAGAACTCGTTTTTCTATTTATTATATGAGGCTAATTAGTCATATATTAACACGATTAATGAAGCTAAACTCGTCATTAAGTGCTTAACTTAAAATAAGAACATATGTGACTGCCCTGAATTACTATCGATTACTCAGACGTATCGATAGTTTTTCAGCCTCCGTCCTGAATTCATGTAAATATCGTTTGTATAAACTAATGTGGTTTCCATGACAACATGGTTTATTTATACAACGCGATCATATCAGAATATACATGTGTATATACATATTTCTTCTTTATATGTATATAACCAATACTTATTAAAATATTGTATCACATTGTAGCTCTTTGTTGCATAAAACCAAGTCAACCCCAAGTACAAGTGTAACTTGATCCCTCACATACAATAAATGCATCGTCAGCGTTCTCTCTCTCTCGCTCTAAGGCTTACGAGCAGCAGTACATACTTTACATACATATAAGATATGTATAAATTCTGAACAAATTCATTTAAAACCCCAAAAGACCAATTAATAAAGCACGCTGAAAGTGAACTGACGTCCCACGTTCCTTCAACCAAAAATCTGCGAGTAAAACTTTTATCAACAAACATCTACTTCAGATTGTTTACTATGGGATTAACTTATCAAAAGCTCAAGTGACATACAATGTGGTGTCTTATCTTAATGGAATCATAATTTTTATATTCCAATATAAAGCTCTCTAGTATTTTGGGAAATTAATTGGTAAAAGCTTAAAGAACCGTCAGTATAGGTTGAGATTCTGAACAAAAGAGGACGGAACGGAAAGCTTTGACTAGTAGTACCGATCTAGCTAATTTCATATAAACAATACGTTAATTTGGCATTCAAATGACTGCCACAATTGAAAATACAGGTAAATCATCTATATAACCGCATAAGTGCTCCTTATCTGATCTAACGTGACTCTAATAATCTTAGGCCCAGTAATCGGCATACGACATCTGCAATCGTTGCTGCTCTTCTTGGGCCTCACCGTTAATATGAGCGCCCGAAATAATATCGGAGTCGCTGTTGTTGCCATGACAAAGGGAGATCCTAATACTTCCGATTTCCCGGTACGTATCTCATCAAACATGGCAATAGTAACTTTATAATCTCTTTCCGCCTTAGGTGTACGACTGGACGGAGGCACAGAGATCTTACATACTCTCCAGTTTCTACTGGGGTTACATTCTAACCCAACTACCAGCTGGACTTCTCTACAAATATTTCGGCACTAAGAAGCTTTTGTGTATCCCAGCATTTTCCGCGGGCGTGCTGACTGCGCTGACGCCGTACTGCATCAGCCGCGGTGGATGGGTGGCGTACTGTGTTATCCGCATAGTTCTGGGATTGTTCCAAGGATTACTGCTCTCGGGCATACACAATCACCTTGCAAAGTGGTCTCCTCCTAAGGATCGCAATCGGCTGGGTGGCTTCGTATATTCTGGATCATCATGCGGTCTGGTGTTAGCCATGTTCACTAGTGGATTCATTGCAGACAGTTCGCTGGGCTGGCCAGGAATCTTTTATGTCTGGGGAGGCATCTGCCTATTCTGGTGTGTACTCTGGCTACTCTTGGCATCCGACAATGCGCCCAGCTCTCGATGGATAAGCCAAGATGAGCGTGATTACATAGAGCGCTCATTGGACCGCGAAGAGGGCTTCCACCAGCAGAAGATACCAGTTCCTTGGCGTGCAATCTTCACATCGAGATGCTTCTATGCACTTGCTTTCACGGCATGTGCTCAGGTATGGGCGAATTCTATTATGCAACTGCAGACCCCCGAGTATATTCACAGCGTGCTGGGCATGGACCTCACGAGTAACGGCCTCTACTCGGCCCTGCCGTTCCTGGTCTCGTGGGCTATGATATATGTATATATGGCGATCGCTGACTTTATCATGAGCCGCAAGTGGATGTCGCTAGACGCACTGCGTAAGACCATCAATACGGTAGCCTGTTGGGGTCCTGCTTTGGCGTTGATTGGAATCGGTTTTCTCGATAAGGAGCACACCGTATTGGCCATTGCGCTGATGACCATTGATGCAGGCCTCAATGCTGGAAATAATATTGGAACCATGTTGACCGCCATTGACATGTCCCCCAACCATGCAGGGATTCTAGTGAGCATAACAAACTCCTCGGCCAATGCAGTTGCTATGGTTGCCCCTTTGATGGTGGGTGTGGTCGTCACAGATACCGTAAGTTGATATAGGGAACATTAGCTCTATAAATATCCCGCTAATTTGTGGCTTCCCTTATCTATAGTCTCTTCGACGTCAATGGCAGACAGTTTTTAGTATCTCAGCGGCGGTATTCTTCGTGGGAAACTTGGTCTACATTATTTGGGGATCCAATAACCTGCAGCCATGGGATGCTGTAGATTTTCTTAAGAAACGAGATGCCGAATCGACTGAAAATTGTCCCAAACTTGAACGGGATAGTGTAGATATAAAGAAACCAACTGAGAAGATAATGTAGACATTAAAAGATATGTATTCTGACTAGAATTAGTTTACTATCGATAGTCAAAAGCTTTCCATATATCCAACGAAAGTTTCTAGCTCTTGTTTTGATTTCGATAAACTACGGCACGTGTGTCTTTCATCCGTATAATTTAGGTCGAAAGCCCTGACATTGATGTGTGGTTTATTATTATACTGCGATCAATTCAGATTCACACTTCGTCTATATGATATGTTTTCTTAAGGGAAAAGTGTGTATTGCTTATCAAAAAGTGAAATCACAGAAATAAAAGGTCGTATCATAATATAATCATAACGGTTATTATCCATTATAAAGTTTTAAGCTTTTTTGGGAAATTTAAAAACTGTAGAACAGTCAGAAAGAGTTTAGATTTGGGCCAAAGTGGACGTTTTTACCAAATGAACGGGAAATTACCAACTTGTTAATTAATAATTTCCATTTTAAGAATTAGTTCAACTGGCATTGAAATGACTTCCACAATTGAAAGCACAGGTAAATATACATATATCAGTTATAGGTCCAATACTAGATAAACAGAACCTTCTATCCTTAGGGCCAGTTATCGGCATTCGACATTTGCAATCGTTTATGCTCTTCTTGGCCATTGCCTTTAATACTTGTGCCAGGATCAATGTCAGCGTCGCCCTTGTTGCCATGACAGGAGATGCGTCTACTTCAGATTTCCCGGTACGTACCTATCAAACATTGACATAGGAACTTTATAATCTCCTTCTACCCTAGGTGTACGACTGGTCGGAGGCACAGAGATCTTACATACTCTCCAGTTTCTACTGGGGTTACGTTGCAATGCAATTTCCAGCTGGACTTCTCTACAAGCGATTTGCAGCCAAGAATCTTTTATATATCCCAGCACTTTCTGCGGCTGTGCTGAGTGCGTTGACACCATACTGCATCAGTTGGGGTGGTTGGGTGGCCTTCTGTGTGATCCGTATAGTTCTTGGAGTCTTCCAAAGTGTACTCTATTCCGGCGTACAAAATCACCTCGCTAAGTGGTGTCCTCCAAAGGATCGCAATCGGCTGGGTGGACTTGTATATTCCGGCTTGTCGTGCGGTCAAGTATTATCCATGTTCACAAGTGGACTCATTGCGGACAGTTCGCTGGGCTGGCCAGGAATCTTTTATATCTGGGCGGGCATCTGTCTATTCTGGTGTGTACTCTGGCTGATCTGTGGTTCCAACAATGCGCCCAGCTCTCGATGGATTAGCCAAGAAGAGCGCGATTACATAGAGCGTTCGATGGAGAGGAAAGATGGCTTCCACAAGCAGAAGATACCGGTTCCTTGGCGTGCAATTTTAACCTCGGTGAGTCTTCATGCAGCTAATTTCGCGGGCTGTGCTCAGGGATGGGCGAACTCGACGATGCAACTGCAGACACCCGAGTACATTCGCGGTGTGCTGGGCATGGACCTCACTAGCAATGGCATATACTCGGCCCTGCCGTTCCTGGTCATGTGGGTTATGTCATATGTTTATATGGCAATCGCTGATTTTATCATGAGCCGGAAGTGGATGTCGCTAGACACGCTGCGTAAGTCCATCAATACTGCGGCCTCTTGGGGTCCGGCTGTGGCGTTGGTTGGTATTGGTTTTCTGGATAAGGAGAACACCGAATGGGCCATTGCTCTGATGACCATCAATGCGGGCCTGAATGCTGGAAATAGCATTGGAATCATGTTGACCCCCATCGAAATGTCCCCCAACCATGCCGGTATTATTATGTCCATGACCAACGGAGTGGGAAATCTTTTTGGATTAATTGCACCATTGGTGGTGGGAGTGATCGTCACGGATACTGTAAGTAGAGATCAGCTGAATAAGTTATAACTGTGGAAGCTGACTGGGTGTTTTGTCTTACAGAGTTCTCGGAGTCAATGGCAGACTGTGTTTATCATCTCAGCGGCAGTTTTCTTCGTGGGAAACTTGGTCTACATTATTTGGGGATCGAATAGATTGCAGCCATGGGATGCAGTGGATTTCCTAAAGAAACGGGATGGCGAATCGATTGAAAACAATCTCAAATTTGGGCAGGAGAATGCAGACATTAAGAAAGAAATTGCGAAGATATCATAAGCCGTTATAGTATATGTATTCTGATAAGAATTTGATTACTATCGGTAGTAAAAACCTTTCAATAATGCTAACGATAGTTTACTTGTTCAAATTTCGATAAGCTACACCACGTGTATCTTCTATCCGTATAATTTATGACGATTTTATGTTGCGATTAGGGATGTCGAATATTTTGAAAATATCGTATAAATGATATTTTTTTAAGCAAAAAAAAAAAAGATATTGATATATATCATTTGATATTACCGAGAAAAAATATTACGATATAAATATATCGTTTTCCTAAAAAATATCGATATATTGATATATTATCAACATCCCTAGTTGCAATCAAATCAGAATCACCCTTCGTCTGGAAGGTCTGGTTATCTATAGGAAGAAGTTCGTTTAGCTTATCAAAAAGTGAAATCACATAAATAAAAGCTCTTATCTTAATAGAATCATAACGTTTATGAAAGCTTTTTAGATTTTTTGTTTATTAAACCTTGAAGAACGATCAGAAGTATTTTAGATGTTGGCAAAAGTGGATGTTTCTGCCCAATGAACGTGTTGTTAATCTCATAAATCAGTTCCATATAAACAACTCGTTAATTTGGCATTCCAATGACTTCCACAATTGAAAACAAAAGGGAATCGGGGCCAGTTATCGGCATACGACATCTGCAATCGTTCCTGCTCTTCTTGGCCCTCACCGTTAACATGAGTACCCGAAATAGTATCGGCGTCGCCCTTGTGGCCATGACTAAGGGAGATCCTAACACTTCCGATTTCCCGGTACGTAATAAATAAATTGATTAATTGTGTTTATAAATTAATTGGGTTTCCCCTTCAGATATACGACTGGACGGAGCCACAGAGATCTTACATACTCTCCAGTTTCTACTGGGGTTGCCTTGTAACGCAATTTCCAGCTGGACTTCTCTATAAGCGATTTGGAACCAAGAAGCTTTTGTGTATCCCAGCACTCTCTGCGGCTGTGCTGAGTGCGCTGACTCCGTACTGCATCAGCTGGGGTGGTTGGGTGGCCTTCTGTGTGATCCGTATACTTCTGGGATTGTTTCAAGGCCTTCTCTTCTGCGGCATAACTTATCACCTTGCCAAATGGTGTCCTCCTGAGGATCGCAATAGGCTAGGTGGAATTGTGTATTCAGGCCCAACGTGCGGCTTGGTGTTATCCATGTTCACCAGTGGACTCATTGCAGACAGTTCGCTGGGCTGGCCAGGAATTTTTTATATCTGGTCGGGAATCTGCCTATTCTGGTGTGTACTCTGGCTCCTCTTGGCGTCCGACAATGCGCCCAGCTCTCGATGGATTAGCCAAGAAGAGCGTGATTACATCGAGCGTTCGTTGGACCGCGATGAGGGTTTCCACAAGCAGAAGATACCGGTTCCTTGGCGAGCAATCTTTACTTCGAGTTGCTTTTATGCTCTCGCTATCGCGTCCTGTGCTCAGGGATGGGCAAGTTCGAACATGCAACTGCAGACACCCGAGTACATTCACGGTGTGCTGGGCATGGACCTCACGAGCAACGGCATGTACTCGGCCCTGCCGTTCCTGGTCTCGTGGGCTATGACATATGTTTACACTGGTTTCAGCGATGTGGCCCTGAGGCGCAAGTGGATGTCGCTAGACAAGCTGCGTAAGTCCATCAATACAGTGGCCACTTGGGGTCCTGCAATGGCGATGATTGGAATTGGTTTTCTGGATAAGGAGCACACCGAATGGGCCATTGCCCTGATGACCATAGATGTAGGTCTCAATGCCGGAAGTAATATCGGAAACATGTTGACCGCCATCGACATGTCCCCCAACCATGCAGGAATTATAATGTCCATGACAAACGCATCGTCAAATGTTTTTGGCCTGGTTGCACCTTTGGTGGTGGGTGTGATCGTCACGGACACTGTAAGTTGAAGTCGGGTTGGGTAGTTCTTTATATGACCGGCTAATCTGGGGCTTCTCTTCTTTTTATAGTCTGTTCGAAGTCAATGGCAGGCGGTATTTATTATCACGGCGGTTGTGTTCTTCGTGGGAAACTTGGTCTACATTATTTGGGGATCCAATAAACTGCAGCCATGGGATGCTGTAGATTTTCTCAAAAAAAGCGATGGAACTATTCCCTCACATCACCAGGATAAGGCAGACATTAAGAAACAAATCGAGACGATAATGTAGATATTTGCAATAAATGTATTCTTTTAGGAAATAGATTACTATCTATAGTAACAACCTGTCTATACGCCACGTGTGTCTTTCATCCGTATAATTTATGACGATTACCTTGACATATTTACACCTCGTCTGGATGGTCTAGTTATCTTCAGGAAAAAGGGCGTATACGCCTATACAAAAGCGATAACACGAAAATAAAAACTCTTATCTTAATATAATTATAAGGATTATGTTGCATTATAAAGATTGTCGTATTTCGGAAAAGTAGTTAGCTAAAACATAAAAAATAACAGTCAGAAGTAGTTGAGATTTTGGAAGAAGTAGACGTTTCTGCCAACTAAAAGATATATATGATTTTAATACCGACTTACTGATCACATATGGTAATTTATATCTGTTAAAAGATGACTTCCACAATTGAAAACACAGGTGAATATTTCTGCTATAAAACCGCATAAGTTGATCTTACCAGATCTTTCTTCTTAGGGCCCGTTATCGGCATGCGACATCTGCAATCTCTCCTGCTCTTCCTCACACTCACCGTCAATATTAGCGCTCGTGTCTGTGTCAGCGTCGCCCTTGTTGCCATGACAGGAGATGCTTCTACTTCAGATTTCCCGGTACGTACCTATCGAACATTGCCATAGAAACTTTATAATCTCCTTCTACCCTAGGTGTACGACTGGACGGAGGCACAGAGATCTTACATACTCTCCAGTTTCTACTGGGGTTACGTTGCAATGCAAATCCCAGCTGGATTTATTTTCAAGCGATTTGGCACCAAGAAGGTTTTGTTTATTCCGTCCTTTACCACAGCTGTGCTGAGCGCGGTGACGCCGTACTGCATCAGCTGGGGTGGATGGGTGGCCTTCTGTGTGATCCGTATAGTTTTGGGATTGTTCCAAGGACTGCTACTATCCGGACTAACATATCACCTTGCAAAGTGGTCTCCTCCTAAGGATCGCAATCGGTTGGGTGGATTCGTCTTTTCGGGAATTACATGCGGTCAGGTATTATCCATGTTCACCAGTGGACTTATTGGAGACAGTTCGATGGGCTGGCCAGGAATCTTTTATATCTGGGCGGGAATCTGCTTTATAAGTAGTATAACTTGGCTGCTCTTTGCGTCTGGCAATGTGCCCAGCTATCGATGGATTAGCCAAGATGAACGTGATTACATCGAGCGTTCGTTGGACCACGATGAGGGCTTCCACAAGCAGAAGATACCAGTACCCTGGCGTGCGATGTTAACCTCAACGAGCCTTCATGCAGTTAATTTCGTGGGCTGTGCTCAGGGATGGGCAAACTCGACGATGCAACTGCAGACACCCGAGTACATTCGCGGTGTGCTGGGCATGGACCTCACTAGTAACGGCATATACTCGGCCCTGCCGTTCCTGGTCATGTGGGTTATGTCATATGTCTATATCGCAATCGCTGATTTTATCATGAGCCGCAAGTGGATGTCACTAGACACGCTGCGTAAGTCTATCAATACTGTGGCCTATTGGGGTCCGGCCGTGGCGCTGATTGGAATTGGATTTTTGGATAAGGAGCACACCGAATGGGCCATTGCTCTGATGACCATCAATGCAGGCCTGAATGCTGGAAATAACGTTGGAACCTTGTTGACCATAATCGACATGTCTCCCAATCATGCTGGTATTCTCATGGGTCTAACAAACGCAGCGGCATGTGTTTTTGCCTTGGTTGCGCCGTTGCTGGTGGGAGTGATCGTCACGGATACTGTAAGTAGAGATCAGGTGAATTAGTTATATCTGTGGAAGCTGACTAGATGTTTGGTCTTACAGAGTTCTCGGAGTCAATGGCAGGCGGTATTTATTATCACGGCGGTTGTGTTCTTCGTGGGAAACTTGGTCTACATTATTTGGGGATCCAATAAACTGCAGCCATGGGATGCAGTTGATTTCCTAAAGAAACGGGATGGCGAATCGACTGGAAATAGTCCTAAACATGATCAGGATAGTGTAGACAAAAAGAAACACATTGAGAAGATAATGTAGACATTCAAACAAGCGTATTCTGATAAGAATTAAAATACTATCGAAAGTCAAAAGCTTTCGATTTTGCCAACGAAAGTTCTCTATATCATTTGTTTTGATTTCGATAAGCTACGCCACGTGCGTCTTCATCTATATAATTTATGGAGAGTTCCCTGACATAGAAGTGGTTTATTTATATACTGTGACCGAAATCCACCCACACTTCTTTTTAATGATCTGTTTATGTTATGTGAAAAGTGTGTTTTGCTTATCAAGAGGCCAAAAGAGACTTAAATAAAAGTTCTTATCGGAATGAAATCTTATATTTTATGTTCCATTATAAAATCTTTGAGGTTTTTCAGAAACTTTCGTGTATACCTGAAGAACAATCAGAAGTAGTTAAGATATTGCCAAAGGCGGACGTTCTCTAAGACAGTTTTTGATTATATTCAGTATTATAAATTACTTAAATCATTTCGACTTGAAGAATTAGTTGGATATATATCAAATGACTGCCACAAAAGAAAATACAGGTAAATATATAATACGTAGATCTTAAACTTACAAACCACAACAAAATTCTTGAGTCTCACCAGTTTGATTAACTCATAATCTAAAGCCCATAAATCTTATCGATTAACCAAATTCGCGCCTAATTGTGTGGCTCACCAATATTTATCGATGTTTTGCAAATTAATTATGGCTGTGCTAACAATCTGAGGCATAAACTGTTTGCAATCGCAAAATCTCGATTTAGTTAGACATTAATTTCAATTATTGTATCTGTATAGATAAGAACATTATTATCTGTCTGACTTGATAAAGTACTAGCTTGTCTATAATAAAGTATGAGCAACGTTTCCCCCTTTCAACATTTTGATAATAAAATAATTCACATTTCGTATAATCCATTCTAGGGCCGTTTATAGGCATACGACATCTGCAATCTCTGCTGCTCTTCCTGGCACTTGTCGTCAATACTTGCGCTCGGATCAGTGTCAGCGTCGCCGTCGTTGCCATGACAGGAGATGCTTCTACTTCAGATTTCCCGGTACGTACCTATCGAACATTGCCATAGAAACTTTATAATCTCCTTCTACCCTAGGTGTACGACTGGACGGAGGCACAGAGATCTTACATACTCTCCAGTTTCTACTGGGGTTACATTCTAACCCAACTTCCAGCTGGACTTCTCTACAAGTATTTCGGAACCAAGTATCTCTTTTGTATCCCAGCACTTTCGGCGGCTGTGCTGAGTGCGTTGACTCCGTACTGCATCAGCTGGGGTGGTTGGGTGGCTTTCTGTGTGATCCGTATAGTACTGGGATTGTTCCAAGGACTACTATTATCCGGTCTAACAAATCACCTTGCCAAATGGTGTCCTCCTAAGGATCGGAATGTGCTTGGTGGATTCGTCTTTTCGGGAATTACATGCGGTCTGGTGGTATCCATGTTCACAAGTGGACTCATTGCAGATAGTTCGCTGGGCTGGCCAGGAATCTTTTATGTCTGGGCAGGAATCTGTCTATTCTGGTGTGTACTCTGGCTGCTCTTGGCGTCCGACAATGCACCCAGCTCTCGATGGATTAGCCAAGAAGAGCGCGATTACATAGAGCGTTCGTTGGAAAGAAAAGATGGCTTCCACAAGCAGAAGATACCAGTACCCTGGCGTGCGATGGCTAGATCGGGTAGCCTTTATGCAGTCAATGTTGCAATCTGTGCTCAGGGATGGGCAAACTCGACAATGCAACTGCAGACACCCGAGTACATTCGCAGTGTGCTGGGCATGGACCTCACTAGTAACGGCATATACTCGGCCCTGCCGTTCCTGGTCTCGTGGGCTATGACATATGTTTATATGGCATTCGCTGATTTGGCCATGAGACGCAAGTGGATGTCACTAGACACGCTGCGTAAGTCCATCAATACTGTGGCCTATTGGTGTCCGGCCGTGGCGCTGATTGGAATTGGATTTTTGGATAAGGAGCACACCGAATGGGCCATTGCGCTGATGACCATTGATGCGGGCCTCAATGCTGGAAATAACATTGGAAACATGTTGACCAACATCGACATGTCCCCCAACCATGCGGGTGTTCTTATGTCCATCTCTAACGCAGGGGCAACTGCTTTTGCCCTGGTGGCTCCGCTATTGGTTGGCGTGATCGTCACAGACACCGTAAGTTGATGCTCTCTGAATATGTGGCTAATCTAAAGTTGATCTTGTTTAACAGAGTTCTCGGAGTCAATGGCAGACTGTGTTTATTATCTCAGCTTCAGTGTTCTTCGTGGGAAACCTGGTCTACATTATATGGGGATCAAATGAACAACAACCATGGGACGCAGTGGACTTTCTTCAGAAACGCGACGAAGAAACGAATGGAAATAATTCCGGACTTGAGCAAGAGAGTGCAGACATAGGAAAGCCAATTGAGAAGATATCGTAGATAGACTTGGATTTAATGGTGGTTAATTTTTAAACGCGAACCGTATAAAGCGTTAAATTAGTAAGAATAACCTAATAAGTCGTAGTCGCCTTACTCCAGGACGTACTATACGAAATGCTGAGCCGTGGCAGGGCGTTGATTAAACGAATTGTAGGCATTTTCGCTGCCGGATAGCGTTGATTTTAATTAAAAATTCTTAAAACGTTTCTCTGTGTATTTTAATTTCTTGTTTGCGCGTATTTCTTTTCGGCCGCAAAATGTAATAGAAAATTCTTACTACTATTTCTTCTTCGAATGAATTCATTTTCTATTTCTGGCCCGCATTTGCATGGCCAGCATGGTCGGCAGTCAGCCAAGGCAACGGGCCTTCCTCGCCAGTCACTCAGCTCCAGCCTACCCGCCCGCCGCCCTGAGATGGGGTAACAAAAAGCGGAAAAAACAAAGAGAGGAGGGGAAGGGAGCGGGGAAAAAAAAACCGAGAACTTTACACACAAATCAGAAAAATGGACACTTGGCGGAATTTATGCACGAACGCGTGCGCACAGTACGTTGGTCCAGGGAATTGTTTGCCAGAGCAGTCAGTGGCCAGCAGACGGGTGGGTGATAGGGGTGGGTTGGTAGCATTGTGAAGGATGGTGGGGACAGCTTGCCAACAAGGCCAAGCCACAGCGTCAGCGGCTTACGGCCGCCAAGTGGCATACGGCGGTTTTCCAATGCAAAAACCAAACTGAAACCGAACCGAACCAAAACCGAAGCGTTGCGATGCGATGCGAAACGAAACGCAACCAAAACGAACATGTTTTTCAATTAAAAACGTTGAAGAGCGCACCAAAAATTCATTTGAATTGCCCACAGTGGACACACAGACAGACAGTGGGACACATCCAGGCACACGCACACAGAGAGACAGAGCGAGTGTGCAAAGACAAGTCATAAATGGCACCTACCGTGGCATTTTGGACGCGCAAAAAAGTCAACTATGCGAATTTAATGAATTTCGCTCGTTTAACGCTTTATTCAATTGCCTTCGATACGGTAAACGTATGGAAAAAAATGTAAAGTCAATAATATGTGCAATAAACGGGGACTTACATTAATTAGCAGTTTTTCGATGTTAACTAACAGCGATAAGGGATGTTATGGTAATTAACAGCGATGGTAATTAACACAAGGAGAGAGATATGTTAAATTCTTTGATAGGCAATTAACAGCGATAAGGGATGTTATATCAGCGACAAATAACAGCGATTAATCATGTTGTGTTAGCGCTGCCAATAACCAGCGTTATGTTATTTTTGCAAATGTTAATTTACAGTGATCTTGATAACAGCGCAATGCGTATCGATTAATTAAAAGGAATTAAAGAGAAGTACTTGCAGGACAGTTATTAGAGTTGCCATGTCATTGCAAATTACTTTGTGTACTAATTTAGAGAGCATTTTGCAATCGATTACTAATAAATTGCAGAAGGAATGAATAATGCAGACAGAAAACACAATTAATGCATACATGGCATATACAATATTGGCAAGGCTCTCTCTCAAGACTAAATGAATGCGCATATTTGTGAATATTATTATATATTTCTAAGAGAGGGAGGCCATTGTGCTTGTGTGCTGACGATGATGATTCTCAATAGACATTTGAAAATGAGTTGCAATTCACATTAATGAGATGACCGCAAGAGTTGCAGCTCTCTCTCTCTCTCTCTCTCTCTCGGATGCATATTATGTGCACTTCATTAGGCCCGAAAGGGCAAAACTGCAGACTGTGGCAAGCAAATTGTTAGTTAGTTATCAGCCGTAAGACGGGGCAACAATAACATCATCATTATCGATGTGCTCTATTATATGTATACAACTGCCTGTCTGTCTGTCTCTCTGTCTGTCTGTCTGTCTGTCTGTCTGTCTGTCTCTTTGTCTGTCTGTCTGTGTGTGGGAAGTCAAGCAACGTTG